>NWSH02000050.1:8372473-8412170 GCA_002382865.2 Heliothis virescens | reverse complement strand
CAGGACGCCCAAAGTGTGCGAGCTTCCCCGGAGGTCGTTGGCACGAAAAAGTGGGCTGCCGTTACTATGGACCACTCTTAGGAATCGGTGAGCTTTCCAATCATCGGACTTCATATACTTTATCATTCCCTCACGGAAGGATGTTTCGCACATTCAACATGTAAGATAGTGTATGTTTCTAACAGTCTCTTCATGTTACGTTGGTTTAATTGATTTAGAATGCTCAGTAGTCTTTTAATTCTTCATGCAGAAAGTAACCAAACAAGACGTAATGTTTTCACCAATGATGTTCATTTTTACAATTGGTGTCAGGCAATAATGATTTTGCCTACGCAGTGAACTCACGTATTGACACTGCTGAAGAGGACTATGGAAGCGCCCTAAAGTAGCTTGATCTAGATAAGTGAATGTAACAGGGTGTTAACGCGCGCACTCAGTCATGTTTTGATATGTATTACAGAGGCCCCACCACTCTGCTCAGGAGCAGCAAACTAGGTCATTTCATAAAGTGTTATGAGTTGTTCGGTACCTAACCACGAAGCTCACATGAATGTCGGGCCGAATCTAGAACAAATATTCATGGGTAGTTTTACATCTATTCGAGAACAAGAGAGTATACTCACCTTAGTTCATAGAGTATTGCTAAACTATTTCTTATATTTTAAATATTGTTCCTAACAATAAAAAATAACGATATGATCAATAGCGGTTTAAAATGGGTTGGATATCGCTGTGACTGGCTGATACGTAATTCGGGTTGTTATTGCTAAAAAAGCAGTTACTGGTGCGGTCGGTGGGCTCTCTGACATTTTGACACCGGTAAATGTTGTCGTCTCTATATCTGAGAGACACTTTAACACCAATTAGGGTCACAGTCAGCATACAGTTAAACGATTTTTTCAGCAGACTTATGAATGTTTTTATTATAGTTCGACTTTAAGTTAATGCAATATTTTTAATTTGGCAGATAAACAATTGAGTACATCTTTCCGAGTGAGAAAGCCGGGATCTTCACAATCTTGCCGAGTGAGGGTGCGTCGATACAATTATGTGTGTGTGTTTAGACTACAGTTAGGTGGTTTGGGAGGGTGATTGTTTTTGTCTAAGTGATGTTGTGTTGTTGAGATGGAGAGACGATTATGGAGGTCAATAAGTGAAGATTGTTGTTTGTTTCGTTGCCGTGGAGATTATTTGGGGGCAAGGCAGTGCCCACCGGCCAATCGAGCGCAAGAGTGCGAACCACTGCTCGTGTACGCTCATACCTTATACAGTTGGAACCATTGGAATTCGAGACCGCATTTGTACTTATTTCAGAGCTGTGGATGGCTACTTGGTATTTATTACGGTATCGCGGAGAGAGCTGAAGGTATTCATAGGTCGCGAAACCGGTCATTGAATTTGCCAAGTCTGTAGGTATTTAATTTCGAAGGTTAAGCGAAAGCAAAGTTTACTAGACCGCAGCTGCATACTGATTATCTAAGATTTATTTGTATTGTTATTTAGTTATTATGTAGAGTGTGTGTGAGAGTATAGCGCGGTTAATGACTGGAGACAGAAGTCAAAAAACCAGGAACCCTCGTGAGAGCAACTACCAGAACACAAATACGGTGGTCGTATCCCCTTAAATGTGTTATGACAATTAGTTCACCCGCCAAATAGACGGTTTTGTAGGAGACTGGATGGGGTCGTGTAGTAGGGTAGCGTTTATTGGTGAGCGATGTGCGTCTTCGAAAGCTTTATGGGAGTCTGTGTGCGCGCAGATTGGTGTGTGTGTTGGTTCGTGTGTTGTTCGGCGGGATTCGTTATCGTGTATGGGCTGTGGAATGAGTCGGTGGATTTTGATAGAATGCCTTAGGTTGTGTGGTTTCCGGTGCGCTTGTGTTATGGATTGAGGGGTGTGTGTTAGTCTATTATTTAGGTGTGGTGGTAGGAGTTGTCCAAAACTAAATAACCGACAGCAACCGAAACAAGAACAAACAACCCAACAAACCAACCACCCAAAAACGCCAAACACCATAACTAACAAACACACAACACCCGAATATAAACCCAACCAAGAACGACCAGCTATATTACACCCCTCCCTGCAAACCAAAACACAAAAGTAGATCCACACTACAAACCGAAAATACAGAAACCCCACATATACGAACGAACCCAAACAACACCCCAAAACCATAACACATACACCAATACATCAACAGAAAGTACTAAACAAAACACTAAAAAAACAAAAACACAACCAAGCCAAGCATAAATCCCATATACAAAAGACAAACAAGGTACCTCAAGTAATTCGATTAGGATTATTTCGATTTGTGGGTGAATTCATTCTAGCCTGCGTTGTGTGCTCCTACAAAAAAATACAATAACTTGGTAAGGCAAAGACACATTACCGTGACTTAAAATACACCTACAGTGTGACTTGAACCAGTATAATAAGGAAAACTATAATAGACTATGAAAGGTCGAGAGATCTTGTAGTATCCTGTGACCCTGTGATTAGAAACGACATGAAGCTCCAACCATATCTGATTAGAGGAATCTAACATTAACTGCGACTTAGGGTAGTCATATGACGAATAAGGCTTCTGACGATTTCTGCAAAGAAGAAGTGAATACTTTTTAGAGATAAACAAGCAGCTTCAGCGAGAATTGGCTAGTTTTTTACAGAATGTTTTTGGTGGGATTTCACTTCTTTTTGTAGAAACGTGAGCTTATTGATATCTACCTAAGGCGTTATGTTGATTCCTCTAATAGTTTGGTTGGGCTTTTGTGTTTTCTAATCAGGGTCACCAGGTACTCCAGATCTTCGACTTTCCTAGTTTTTATAGTTTTCCTTATATGTGGTCATTAAATCCTAACTCTGTTCCAAATTTCAGCTCTCTGACTTTATTGGAAGTACTAGTTCTATTTTGATGATCATGAGTGAGTGAGTGTCGAAAATACGAAACTTTGCTTTCGCTTAACTTCGAAATTAAATGACCTACAGACTTGAAATTCTGGGTTTCACGTATGTGATTATAGCTTTCTGGATGATGAAAATTTTGGCGTTCTGGTATTATCCAGAGGTTCTCAAACAGAGGCCTGAAAATGCGTCGAAATGGTTCCAGTAAAGGATGGTACGGCAGTGTTTGCTTTGCGCTCGACTTGGCGTGGGCACTGCCGTGCCCCCAAATAAATCTCCACGTTGGAACTTACCCGTCCTTTCTTATTGAGGTCCATAACTTTTTCCATGGTAATAACCTCTTCTTTGACAACTAAATCTTCCCATTGGCTAGCTAGCTCCAAAATTGATCGACGAGTCACTCCGGGCAAGATGAGACCGTTCAACGGCGGAGTACTCAATTGTTTATCTGCAAATAAAATATTGCATAACTTAAATCGAAATATAATAAAAACATCATAGTCTGGAAAAAACGTTGGAACTGATGTGACTGACCCTAATTGTTGCCTCAGATATGAGACGAGAATTTACCGGTCAAAAGGTCAGAGAGCCACCGACGCACCAGATAACGTTACGTATCAGCCAGTCACACGGATATCCAACCATTAACCGCATGATCATACGTTATTTTTTATTGTTAGGAACAAATAATAATGAAAATAGTAGTATTATGAAGTAGTATTACCTCCTTGTTCGTTGATGTAAACTATGAATATGTTCATCGCGCCGACTTCAGTGAGCTCGTGGTTAGGTCCGAACAACCATAACACTTGATGATGACCTAGTTTTGCTGCCCGAGCGGTGGCCTCTGTAAACATAATCAAAACATGACTATTCCCGTTAACACCGGTTACATTCACTTATTGATAAGCTATTAGGGTTCAATCTTCCGATCAATACGTGAGTTCATCGTGGCAAAATATTTATGCTAACCAATGAGAATAACATCATTGAAACTACGTCGTGTTTTGGTTTATTTCTGCTGAAGAATTAAAAGATGAGCATCTAAACATTAACCAACGTAACTGAAGAAGACTGTTAAAAGACATACATATGTTACAAGTTAGCGAACATTTCTAGAATAAGTATTGAAGTCCGTGATTGGAAACTCACCGATCGTAGGTCCATAGTTAGAGCCCACTTTTCGGTTGCCAACGCCTCCGGGGAAGGCTCGCACCACGTTGGGGTCCGCGTAGATAGACACGGCACCGTCATTGCCAGTCTTGTAGTAGGCGCTCACCGGACTCAAGATTACGAACAGCAGCGCCGTCTCAGGGGCCATTATACCGAAGGTTGGCTGTCGGACAAAAATCATTGCTATATATATTGTTGAACAAATGTTAACATATTCATTTTGTATATATATCGTATGGTTCAAGTCAGTGGCGAAAAATAACAGCATTCATTAACGACGCCGGCTTCCGAAACAATGTATCATTAGGTAAAGAACCATTTCACTGGAACTAAACCATTTGCATATAAAAGTAGATTTTTCAATACGTGATATTTGAATACTCTTTTTGGTTACAAGCGAATACTTTTAGTTGTATCGTAATTAAGTTACCTTGAACCGATATCACTGGTAAGCTCGCGATAAAACCACGAAAAATAAATGAGCTAATGGCTGATGACTATCTCGAATTGCGATTATTTCTATCTAATGGCTTGTGTGCGAAATACTTTAATTAAAGAATACTGACAGTTGTACTTTTAAGATTTATAATTATAATATAAATCCCACACGTACCATGATAATAGGCAGGAAATTAATGAAGATATTAGGCTTTTACACACCTCTAATAAATAGAGATGAGTGAGTAACACTATTTCCAAATTCAAGATCTAAAAGTCAACTGCGCATTGAAGCTTTTTATAGAATAAGTTCATATTAAATTTCATTACATAAAGATACTTCAGAAACAGAGTGAAAGCATTTGCCCACCATAGCTTTTGAATAACCTGTGTCCATTTATTACGTCATTGTAATTTAAAAACAAGTCTTAAATAATCTGAGATAACGTCATGAAAGTTGTAAGTTATCGATGCTTAAAGGAACATGACTCAATCTGAACATCAAAATAACTTCAGGCGATAATTGTAGCAGATTGTTTGTCCAATTGCAACGTGCTCATCGCGCCACTGAAAACGTTTGCGATAAACAACATTGTACTCAGAAGCAACACATTAATAACACAAAAAAACAATGATAAAAGATTGGTGCTTTTGCAAATAAAAATAGTGATGTTCCTTCACATTAAAAGTTACTAATATTGATTAATTTGAACCAAATTGGACAAAGAAACTGAACATGATGTTTGATAAAAAGCTTATAGCAAAAGTTGGTAGCAAACAAAAGTAGAAGTTCATTATAGTTGATAAGAGCGGCACTGCGGTACCTACTTGACAACGAAGCCCGATCTGTTTACTTATCGTCCTTCACTACAGATAAATGAAATATCGATACTGTGTGGAGCTACATAAACATTCACCGTTGCCTGTCCTATGACACAGGCAAAAAACGAAATTGATAAACTTGTGCCAAGATTAAACAAATCTATTCGCGGTATCTGTGAATTTTATGATAACATTGTTATTTGCTATTTTTTATCAATAAGAGACGTTTAGTTATAAAATTAAGAAGATAAGAATGAGTGACCAAACATTTTTTCCGCATGTGCACAGATTTTATTGCCCCCCATTAAAACTTAAATTGCTTTATTCTGATTGATATTCTATTAAAGATAAGGTATAATTTTAAAGGTACCTATACCTACACTTACACCTACATATCGATATTTGATATTGGTATTGCTTTTTTGATAACTTAAATTTTCAAGTGGGTATGTGTTTTCGAGAAGAGCAGTTTTTAAATCATTTCTATGCATTCTTGATAGGTACTGTTTACGTAAACGGGAAGTTAGCAGTTGTGTATACTTATATTACTAATCTAAAAAAAATCATCATCACATTTACAATTATTATAAAAGTTAGAAAACTGATATTAGCATGCTTAGACTTAACGTCTACCTAGTATAGAGCAGCAGCACTAACTTAGCGTAAAAAGGACTCGAAACCACATCTCATTTAAATACATTTCTATTCTTCTTCTTAAAATCTAAATATCAACAATATAACCTTTGAAAACCAATAATATATTAAACATTTCTCACCTCAGTGCCTATTAACGTGGGTCGTATATACAAGGTGGAGGTTTCTGAATGTGGTACCCATTCCTGGTCAATTTGAACTAGCCTTGTTAAACATTTGATAAGCTCTTCTCCGTCAAAAGTAGGCAGGCCGGACCTCTGAGCCGCTAAATTCATCCTTTCCATATTTAATTCGGGACGGAACAATCGTATCTTATCATCGACCCCCCTGTACGCCTTTAGTCCTTCAAATAACTGGAAAAAAATAAAGTCACTTTATCTCCTTGCGAACTTATATAAATAGTAAAAGTCCCTAGTGACATCAATAGTATACATTACTATAACTTTGATAAAGCGTCTTATTATTAAGAGCAATAATATTTACGAGCTACGAATTAAATATTTTTGCTGTCCTCCTTTTATGGATTTACTGACTGCATTATTGACAACACGGTAGATAAAGACATCTTTAGTATGTTTTTAGCAGTTGCTTTAGGAAAAGCTTATCAAAGCACATAGACTACTCGACAATACAGTAATTAAAATAGATAATGTACATACCTGTATAGCATAATGTAGGGCTTTAGCCGCAGGGTGAATACTCAAATTTTCAAATGGCATGATCTCTGGTTTCTGCCATCCTCCTAGTTGCTTGAAGTAGTTTATTTTGAGCATGTGATCGGTGAAAAATTTGCCAAAGCCAAGATCTGATGCTTCAGGTTTCGGATTCAACTGATATGGAGCTGCAAGTCTGACTTGTAAATCTTCATGCTGGTAAACAAATGGTCATTTAAACTTTGAAGTAATAAGAATAACTCGCTTACTATTTATTTACTTTTATTGGTTTGTAAAGTGACTTATGATATTGAATTGTTTATATGTATAATAGTCTCAAATTAAGGTGCATGCGACGAATAGAAGCGGGAAATTCAAATATAAAATTGTTTTTTCATGTTTTACCTAAGTTAACATTCAATATGAGGCGTGGTTTTATGATTGGCGGTTATAATATCCCACAAAGTAATTTCTGATGTCCTTGTTTAACTCCGAAACTTACTCTGTAAAAAAAACTTTGTAAAAAACGTTTTATTGCGCAATAAAACGTTTTTTACAAAGTTTTTTTTTCATAAGATCACGCCTCATATTGAATGTTAACTTATGTAAAACATAAAAAAACCATTTTATATTTGAATTTCCCGCTTCTAGTCGTCGCATTCACCTTAAGCAATTTTATTTTCAAGTCACTATCGCTTAGTTAAGGCGTCAAACAATTACATCACATTAAACATGTTTAAGTTAATGTATGTAAACATTTGGTACAGTAACAATATAGTGGTATATCGTCAGAAGGGTACGTCGTCGGTCGGTCACGTGTCAGTTGGCATGCTCGATTCAAGTCAATACATAAATCATGCAGTTGCCTCCTGATAGCAGTTTAGAAGTACAGTTACATGAGTGCACACAAACAAGATAAAGGTTCAAAACAGAAATTTATAGCCCCAGCGGGTACATTCGATTTAAAAACAATAAGTATTTTACTTAGAATTATATGTTTTCATGCATTATATACGTCAATAGCTGCGCAATGAAATTATTCCAATGAATTATAAACATTAGTTGAATGTAATTAACTTTGAAGCAAAAATAGAATCATCATGATTTAGCTATTTGATTATGACATGAAGTTATACGTAAACATAATAGCTTACTTTGAGCTTTTTTAATTTGAAGTAGTAAACGTTTATCTTGTATTTTTAAACGACTTCTGACGTATAAGTTTTAAGCTCTAAATCAGTTCGGGCAATTGGGTAGGTGTAATGTCTCAAATAAGTACATAGTGGTTTCTCATTAGATCGGCGATATAACTCACCTTGAACGAGATTTCAGGCGTAATATGTGGGCGGGGCTTGTCAGCGGGTGCGGTCATAGAGGGCGCCACGTGCTCCGGCTGCGCTTGCGCCGAATTTTCTTCTAACTCCTTATAACGCAGCGAAGAACTGCAGTAACGAACCATTTGCAACTTGTGCTGGTTCTCGAAGATCCACTTCACTAAAACCTGAAAAGACATGAAAAATAAATAGATATGTTTCATATTTGAAAGTTATCAATTCTGTGTAGCTATGCACATACCTAGTATGTATTAATTGTTTTTGATCTAACTGAAGAGTTCGTGGTAATTACTAAATTGGTAATTACCTAATAAATAATGTAATGCTTACAAATCTAAATCTGGGTCGTCACCAAAGCGATTAGATACCACCGTCTAAGTATTCCCAAAAAATCTGTTTAGTTAATCAAATAATTCAATCAAAATTAATTTGAATTATCTTTCGTTAACGTTGGTAAAATTAATTAAACTGTAGCGATTCGGAACAAGATAGGGTGTCATATTTATGGGTAGCAATTTTAAATTCGCGGGATAAATGGTGTGTAACACACACAAGCACAAGATAAGGTCACCAATATCAATGCTTGTTGTTATTAAAAATAGCTCTGCCACAGCCAGACTCGAAAAAGGTGACTATTTCTTTAAGACATTTCTAGGGATATTGTTATTGTTGCTTATTACCATTTAGGTGAATTTAGTTAAATCATTTTTTTTAAAGCTAAAGCATGTCCAAAAATAATTTGTATTATAAACATTTCAAAATTAAATAAAAAATAATATATGAAACATTTATTAGATTTTGTTTCAGTATTTCAATTTTGCTAACTGCGACTTCAACGAGTAAATGTTTAGTTACAATTATTTTCAATTTTGATTACATATTTTTTTTATAGTTAATTCATCACTCATTTATTTATACCTAAAATATTATAAAAATCCTTACCTGACTGCGACGAATAGGCATTTTTGTCACTAAATTAACACTTTACACAGATAATTGTTTTATTATCACAAAACACTGTTTATGTAAAATTATTTTTTGTAGAAATAGTGTGCACTCTTGAAATATGTACATTCACAACTTGCCTCAAGTTAACTGACTTTACTGGATCAAAGCACAAACATTTAAACAGCTAATGAATGATAAGATTGTCGCTGACCTGCGAGTGACGTGATATTCATAATCAACACAAATTATAAAATAATATTTGATAACGCGGTATTTAATCAAAATAAGGATTACGCACTGAGAGTTATTTATTTGGCGTACAACGTGTACGCGATTGGCGGTTCACACGAAACTAGGGAGCTCCACTGCGTACCTCCTTGCGGCGGCGGCGTGAGGTCGAGTGAAATGCCTGTATTAGGTCACAGAGCTTCCATGTTCATACACATTTAAATGAATATGTTAATTCTCCTGGCAAATAAATGCTTATTTACGCACGAAAGCAATTTACATAACGAATTATTCTACATAATAACACATACAACTGACAAAAGACAAAATCATCCAAATGTCTGCAGACCTGTATTCACTAACAAATCTTATGTTATGGTAATAATTTACAGGAAATAGGAATTAAATATATTAATATTGCAAATGATTTTTCACTTATACTTTCATAGTTGACTTTCAGAAATGTTCTTATCCTTGTAATACCTACGGCAGTCAGGATTAATTATTTTTAGATAGGAGCAGTAAACATAAGCTAAAAATAAGGTAGGCTACACACCTATAGGAAAGTGCTTCGTCAAATGCTTGTTTATGACGTATTTAAGAGTGTTGGTAATTTTAGATGCTCCAGCTAGATAACACTTTTAAAGTGACGCTTTTAATACAAAATGAACGTCACCAAGTGCGTTATAAATTTATTATTACGAAGTGACGTAGTTACGTATTTTCAACTAAAACAAAACTAGTTTGTTTTTATCAGCATTATTATTCACTACTCAACAAAGTAATTTATGTACACATTAATTAAAAATTAATAAAATAATTTAACTGCATTTGAAATACTGTCTACAAACATAGAACTAAAAGTGATTCAGCTATAACATTGTCTTGCCAGAATATTTTTTAATATAGACTGGGTTGCTTGAGAGCAACTTTATCTTCATTTTTAGCATGTTTCTTCAGCATGTCCATAATTTCGTTGTCATATTCCTTTGGTGTCGGCTGCTTCCCAACCATCCAGTAGAACAGATCCCAGTCATTGCTCACAGTGTTAATGAGGCGATCATACATATATGTCTGCTCTTCGGTCAGGGTGTCCAGATGCTTCTTAGCAAAAGTGCTCAAAAGAAGATCATTCTCCAACATTCCTCTCTTGCGTGACTGATAGAGAAGCCTGGAATGGTAAAGGAAATTATTGGTTACAGTATGTATTTTTCTTTTCACTGAGTATTTGGAATTGCTAATAATTTATCTTGTAGAGCTGGTAAGAGAATTCATGTTTACAATATATGCCAGATTTTATGTTTTAATTCATTTTTTTACTGGAAATAAATATAAAAGCATCTCTTGCAAGAATTAATGATGAAACTAGTGATGAATTAAAATAACAGTAACTAGTTTACATCCTTTAACTGTACATAGTTACATCCTGATAAATGGTACATGTTATTCTGATAAATAGTGTAAGTATTTAGCAATTAAGTTAGTAATAAAAATAAAAAACAAGTTTTCTGGAGTCCTATGACAAAGCATGAATTTCCTTTTCATCAATAACTAGCTCCCACCTGCGGTTTCACCTGCAACTCAGAGGAACAACTTTCCGTTCCCGAACAAAATATAGCCTATGTTACTCTGGTATAGTCTAGCTTCGCAACAGTCAAGGAATTTTTATATTGACCCAGTAGCTTTAAAGCCTTTAGGATACAAAGAAACAAAAAAATGTTTCTCCCTTAAGGCGCGGCCCCACGGCGGTGCACGGAGAGACTATGCACGTGTATTAAGCTTCGCTTTGGAAGAAAATGTATGTGGTTGTGTCCACTGCAACCCACGGAGAGGCTACGCACGAATTGACGTCATTGATACATGCGTGGCTTGCTCGAATAGGCGGTTACATAGCTCAACGCTGTCAACGTGGGTCTACGTTTCCACGTGGGTGTACTCCATACACGAATATGACCGTCGACTACGTACAGCTCACTTATCGCAGCGTAGCCTCTCCGTGCGCCGTGCCACGCTATACATAGTCGTGTGTCATATTCGTGTATTCCAGTGGAAACGTAGACCCACGTTGTCAAACAAATGAATACACGCAGCTAAAATGCGCCGCGTGCCCGTGCACAGCATGCACCGCGGTGGGGCCGCGCCTTTATTATAATACATAGTATAGATTGTGTCTGCTATTGTTCATGTAGATGTTTAAGCCTTCCCATAATTCTTAATGTAATTGACATTGATGGGAATTATCAGTCCTAAATAATTATTCTTCTGCGTACTAAACACTAATATAATTTTTGCCTTAGTATTATTTTCTTTTTTGCAAAATCATTATTCTTTTGTATCAACAGTAGGAACTCTTACTTTGTCTTAAATTTCCCAGTACAAATAGATTAATGTAATCAGAATGTTTTCTCACCTTGCCTTGCGTTTCTCCAATGTTTGTGGTTTATCAATATCATAGCGAGGAATTTCAATGTAAGAATAATCAAAATCCACTGGCTTGTCACACATGCAAGCAACGCTGGGGACCCCTTTTGCAAATTTGTAAGTCTGGAAAAAATATAAAATTAGCAAAATGGGGATTCTAATTCAATACATTGGTGTCTGTTATGGGTAAATGTTTATGAATTTGAATTACAGAGAGTATTTTGTACTCCTACACAAAAATAGTTTTTGTATGTCATAATCCAGTTATTTATGATGTAATACTTCTTATATAATTTAGTAAAGACTAAATTAACTACAATAGATACGAGACATTATTTGGGGGCATCATTTTTTCTCAATTTCCGGAAATAAATGATATACACTGTAAAACGACTATTTTTACAAACGATATTAATTTGTTTGTTAGATAATGCTTCGTTAGAATGAAAAGAGCTAAGTATTTCATCTTTCTTGTATTTAGAAATATTTTAGGCGTTGTATCATCGTAAAACTTCAACAGCAATTTTATATTGCTACATAGTAATAGATTAATTACTTACTCCAAAAAGGGATCTCAGAGGTCGAAACATTTGATTCATATTTAATTATTATGTAGCCAAGAATGTGAGAAAATAAAATAGATCGTATTTTTTTTGAGAGCAAAACAAAAAAATGAAGATCAAGATCGCAAGTCAATGTTGCCAAAAAATAGGTGCAGGTGAAGATTGGTGGACAAAAATATTAATAGATTTATAGCAACGATCGTGTTTTAAATATTATTTTATTACCTAGCTCGTTGCTTTGGTTATTTATTATTGTAGTAAGAACGTATTTTGCAATACCTATCAGAGAGTTCGCCTTGTTTGAACAAGAAGGCACTACTCCTTTTTTGTTGGGAGTACTTATAATATCTGTAAATCTGCGGGGTATACAATTTTACTGACTGGTATCACAAAAAATGACGTTCAGGTGACAGCAGAGTTCCGTTCCGATTTACGCCATAGTCATCAAGTCACTTAAACGTGAAATTCGTGAAAAGCCAGTGTATAACAGATAATGTTGATTTATATAATCTACGGTATGAAAAGCATGGTTGCCATGACGACAATGTTTTGAAGTTATATTCAAAAGTGACAACAGCTAAAGTTTTCCATGGCTTGCGCTAAAAAGATATGAGTCAATAAAGTGTAATTTGCTTTTTGTTATTTCGGAAAACCATGTCACCATTGAGAAATTTTATAATATCTACAATTGGTAATATGAAATTATGCTTTCCTGCACTACTTTAATAAAATTCTCATCTCATTAAACTTGTGTCGCGCATGCTTAAATAAATTATATATCAAAGCAAAATTAATTACCCTGCTACTTTGTAACATATAAAACCTGCTAAGTGCGAGTCCAACTCGCACATGAAGGGTTCCGTACAAAAAATCACATTTTTTGTAAGGTAGCCCCCTAAAATTCTTACCTTATAATAGGTTTTAGTATTTGTTGTTACGGCAACAAGAGAAATACAACATTGTGAAAATGTCAGCTCTCTAGCTATTATGCATAACGTGATACAGCCTGGTGATGACGGATGGACAGCAGTCTTAGTACTTGAGGCTAAAAGGTTCAGTTGCTGTGATGGTGATAGTCTTCATGTAATATGCTTTTTTTCAGAACACTATTACAATAAATCTGAATTGAAACTAGATGAAAAGTCAGAAGATGCGTTAGCAGACTTCATAAACAACCCACATATACTTATAATACAAGGCAGACTAAGCAATGATGTTATTTATCTTCATACTAAAGTATGTATTTATTTTCACTTGGGTAAAATCTGTACTTAACAATTACTGATGGTTTATATTACTTTAGATAGTGCAGACATGCTGAAAGATTACAATGGGTGTGTCCCATTAGAATCTAACTAGCTTCTGCCAGTGGTTTCACCTGCATCCCGTGGGAACTACTCTTCGCACCTGGATAAAAAGTAGCCTATAGCCTTCCTCGATAAATGGGATATGTAACGCTGTAAGAATTTTTCAAATCGGACCAGTAGTTCCTGAGATTTGCACGTTCAAACAAACAAACAAACTCTTCAGCTCTATAATATTGGTATAGATTTGTCCCATCAAATTATTTTCTGTCATCTATTACCTAGGAAGCTGTCCACTCTGTAAATTCCCTACTATGTAAGTTCAATACAAGGTGAATCAAATCTTATGAACTTGTGATAAGCTTGAATGTTGTGTAGCAATTGGAAAAATATATTTGTACCACTTGTAACTCATAGATCCAGGATGGGAGAAGCAAATCCATAGTTTTTTATAAAACATCTGCTCAAGAGTTGCTAAAGGATGATGCTGTTCACAATATTAATATATTGACATTGTCAAATAACACTGTGGAGTCTCTATACCAAATTTGGAGACAAGTCTATACCCCTCTGTTGGCCACTGTGAGTATTTACTCAGCTATTTTATATATTTACATTATTTTTAATTGCTTAATTAAATAGTTGTATTGTATTTCAATCAATGTGGGTAAGTATGTTCTGTTATTTGATATACAAATTGTTATTATTTTAAAAGTCAATAAATAATTCAGTATGTGTATGTACTTAAAACATACTATAAGTTTTTCATAAATAAAAAAATGTTTACTTTTTCAGGGAAATGATTTATACTCCAACAAACTTCAAAAGAATCTGTCTGACCTAGAATCTAACTTGAGAATCTTGGCCCATGGAAAAGGGGACACTAATATTAATGGTATGTAGCTTGCAGATATACTATCTTATGCATTTCTTTTTATAATTTAACTTTTCATAAGGTTTTTTTGTTATTAATGAGATGTTCCTTGTTACAGTTGTTTTATCAATCCAAGATGAATTAGAATTTTGGAGAACTGTAGGACAGAAGAGAGATGCTAGCAAGAAGGAAAAAGAGGCATCTTTTAACTTTTGTGAACTCTTTGAAGATGTGTTGGAAGAAATAAGGTAGGACACCCAGTGGCGTAGCTAAGTAGGTAGGCAAATAGAAAAATAAGGCCCCTTAAAGGAAAAAAAGAAAGGGATATGTATCATGCGCGAATAGAACTAGCTTTTTTTAGGTCGCAAAAAATAAGAGTAACTGAAAAGTTCTGGGGGCCCCTCAGGTTCATTCGAGTAGCCCCCTGAGCTTGGGGGCCCCGGGGCGCTGTCCCGGCTAGCCCCTTCGTAGCTACGCCACTGAGGACACCTAAATTAATTTCGATTAATATAAATAGACACAGTGTTTTTGTTTGTGCCAGCTTTAAATAAGAAAGAAAAGAAAATGTGTTTTATTGCGTAATTGATAAAATCTTTGAACAATTTTATGTTAGCAACTCTCTCCAATTGCAGGACAATCCATTCAAGCTCAATGGAAGAAATTAGAGAGTCGGCTGAGAACATAGGTGGGATTCTGGATGATATATGGCGCATCAGTACTTCACCATATTCACAAGATAGAATGATTCATGTGTTTGATATAATTGGTAGGTTTTTTTTGAATGTAGGTCTATAGATTATGGACAAAGCAGTGAATAAGATAAGCATAATTTGTAATCAACCTTTTTAGGTCATGAAATATGTTCAATTATACAAAAGTCTGTGTCTACCACTGATCTTTGGAAAGTTCACAATGCAAATAAGGATAGTGAAATACTCAATCTTTTATCTGAGAGTTGCCATGTGATTCAAACCTGGAACAGCGCTTGCGAGTCGTTAACTGAAACGTACTGGCCGAACTACGCCCTGCATGCTTGGAATGGAGACCCTTATGTGCCATCCTTTTGTGTGAACTTTCAAACTCGTATAAAAGAGGTATGAGGACCATGATATAATATTTTTTCAGTAGTTAGTAGACAGTACATTCAGGGTCATTTGCTAATTTTAATTTTCAGATTCACGACATCAGGTCCACACATAATCAGTTGAATAAATTACTTTCCAACAATGAACGGTCGGAACTGCAGACTAATCAACTATTCGCGCCTTTTGAAAGTGAGTAGAATAAGTCTATGTAATGCTTTGATCAATGAAATTGCTGATAAACTTTTTTTTCTTAGATGTAAATATCTGGATGTGTAACGGACCAAACCCTGGATGGGAAACGGCTGTTTCTAAGTTCTCAACAAGTTTACGACCCGCTGAATCTAAAGTTGCCGAAAAATTAAAACCCAGACTACATAATATGTCTACCAA
Organism: Heliothis virescens; assembly: GCA_002382865.2. Taxonomy (NCBI): domain Eukaryota; kingdom Metazoa; phylum Arthropoda; class Insecta; order Lepidoptera; family Noctuidae; genus Heliothis; species Heliothis virescens. Next base: position 8,396,375 of record NWSH02000050.1, on the reverse strand, counting down.
ACAGGTACGTTCACTTTATAAAATTATGCAAAGCCACGTTAAAAATTAACTCAAACCTTTGACCTCTGGAATATAAAATGAGATCCTAACAAAATCAGTCTCCATTTGGGGCCCGCTGTAGTTGATTAAACCCATGTAGGTATTCAAAACATATATTGTATCTCATTAAAATGTACATTTCAATTACAAAATTTGCATCTGCAAATGAAATCTATACTTCTATACTAATATTACAAAGAGGATTTTTTTGTTTGATTGTAACTGAAAACTGCGAAAGTGATTTGAAAAATTCTATCACTGTTAGTGAGCTACATTACTCCCGGGTAATATAGGTATATTTTATTCGGGTACCACACCCAGATTAAGGATAAAAAGTAGCCTATAACGTTCTTCGCTACCCTATTATAGTTTATCGAATACAGAATTTTTCAAATCGGACCCGATATCCTAACATTAGGTAGTCAGTGCGTTGAACGCACATTCAACCAGACAAAAAAAAGCCTACTCCGTTTAATAATATTATAAACACTATGGATAGTTAATGGCCTGTATCTCATTACAGATGCTTTACGAGTTCATGAGATACAGTGCGCTAATAGAGCGCCCTCTAGTGAAGCACGCGCTCAACACTGAATTAGAGATATTCGTGTCATCTCTGCTCTCGATGCTGAAGAGCATACAAGCTCAAATGGATGCTGACGAGGTGCTCGTCAACTGGCATCAGCCGCCTGAAATGTCCAATGTCGTGCTGCAAATACAATGGGCTAAGCTAATGGAAGCCAAGGTGTGGTGCTTTATGTAATAGTCATTTAATTATCTGGTAGATAAAGTTGAATTTTAAAATCGTGTTTTTTTTCCTTTTTTTACCTCAAAATGACCTATATTTGCAGGTGAAAGAAATCCAAATTTGTGCCGAGAAGTATCTAAAAGAATTCGATGGCAGTTCTGAGTTGCATAGTCTCGCGACAAAAGTATTGAAGGATCTCAAAAATATGTACACGCAGCTACATGAAGAGTGGTGTCGAGATTTGCAGGTAAACGAGAATGTGACGTATTATATATATTATTTGACGTATTGTATATATATATATTTCATTTTCTGTTACTAATGTTTACTCATATGAATAGTTTTGTTTAGTCAACAGCAGGACCAATTTATGCGCAAACCCGTTCATTCCATATACATACATTCACAGTTAGCTAACTCACTAGACTTTAAAGAGTGGGGCAATACTCTCCTGAATCTGCGCGAATTCATTATTTACACAATGTTTTCCTGCACTGATTAGTCTCCTTATTCATTAAACCTCATGACTAAAATCGATTTGAACAGTCCTTAGACTGTGATTTTAGTCATTTAAAAAAAAATATTTTATAACATCGTTTAAAATGACTCCAGGCTCAAGCAAAGAACGGCGCTCTCCAAATATCGACAGATAAGCCAGTAGTGGAGTTCAGTAGCACTTCTCGTTTAATGGTGGTGAACTTCAACCCGGGGCTAGTGCGCGCGGAGCTGGAGGCGCGGGCGCTGGCCGCCATGCGCCTGCCGCCGCCGCCCGCCGCCGCTGTGCTGGATACCCTCAGCACTGCGCTTGCGCATGCGAGGCCGCTGCAACAGGTAGGTAGCGGTATTTGCAGTGTGGACTGTGAAGGACACAAGTGATTAGTGCTTTGTTTCCTATTAAAACGTCTATCAGGGAGCTACAAAAAAATTGTGGCCTTTGAGCCTCTAGATCGGTCCATGCATCCAATCCAAAAGATCTTCAATGTAAATTAATAGAATAACGGTAAAGACTGGCAGCAAGTGCATGCGACATACGCGATTGCGGACGTGTAAAAAAAAACACAAATCTAAAGTCTGATATCCTCTACCTCCATATCCAGGTGGCATCATTCCACAACACGTTGGGCGAGCGCATGATCCCGTCCACCCGCCCGATGATGTTGCAAGCCGCACTCGACTTGTCTAACTTAGTACAAGACCAAAAGGCTGTCTACTGGGACGACGTGGAACAGCTGTCTAATTACACTGAAAAACTCAAGAAAATCGTCTTAAAGTTGGAGACACAGGTACTTCTCGAACTCGAAAATGTACATAATTATAAAATACGGTAGTACCTGAAGGTATCTGTCAGTACCGAGTTTTTGATAACGTACTTAACCTCTTTCAGAACACGTACTTGACAGGTCAGCATGTGGCGATCAGAAATATTGTTCAAAAGCTCATAGAGACGGAACTTTTGGCCAAACAATCGGAATGGAAGAAAGGTGTTAAAGATATCAGAGACATTATAGACACGGTGAGTAATCTATTTTGATTCTTTATCAGCAAGAAAAAGTTTTATTGTGATAGTTATCATGTATAACTGAATTCAGTCTAAAATAAAATCTAATGTCACGTAAGGATAAAGAAAAAAATTAAAAGTAAGAAAACATTAATTTATTATATGGAAGATGTTTATAAGGATTGTGTCACCTAAATTTTTACGTGCCATGTTTCCTAGGTGGAATCCAACGGTTACAAGAATACAGAACTGTGGAGATCTCACTGGGATTGGCAGCTGTACAAAGCTCTCGAGTACCAGTACATAAAGACGCTGTTGTCGCTGCATAAACACTTCCCGCATGTCAAAGTTGATCTCGTCTTGCGGTAATTATAATCTTTATTTTCTACATAAGAATCCTGTGGGCCTAAGTGTAGGAATAATACATTCAAAGGAAAACCTTTTAATTTAGCTGTCCCATCTGGGTGCAATAATTTCTAAATAGATCCTTGTCATCCTATTTACGTATGTTTGACAACCCTATGCGCCAGAAAGAGGACTTCAGAGCAAAAGCGGAAATTAATCAAGCATGTTTCTAAAAGGTTAATAGTATGGACATGATGAGTCTGTATAAGAAATATTTTATAACGTTTCAATTACCGTATCAATTGCCTTTTAATTAGTCTTGAAGCGTGATCTTAGACCTAGTTTGATTCGAACTAGTCATCGCTTGATACTAATAGTGTATCACATGAGGAAGCCTCGATGACCTCTTTTATCTATTCCTGTTAAATCAACAACAAAATATTTACTTTAATAATAATACATACTTCATTCCTGGGATTACAAAAATACATTTCTAAAAGGAAAAGCCCCTCAAATCTTTATTATTATTATTGGTTATAACAAATATATACCCTTCTTGGCAATCGGGTAAAAATATGGTAGACCTATTCTATTGGTCTTCTGCTATAATTTCCGTTTACTAAACCATTTCTGAAATTGATCGTTTAATCAATACAAAATGAGGTCTCTATTAATTATTGCTGTCACTATAGGCATGCATGATTACAGGGTTAAAATAGTGTTTCTAATTAGGTCATGTCTTAGATTAGCAAATATAATTGGACACATATTATTTTTACAAAACATTAAAAACTTTCTAAGATATAACACACTTACGGATACGTACCTAAACGAGATGGAACACAAAATTCAAAGGTAACCCGCGTTGTCTTAATTGTTATAATTTTTGTGGGAAAAGAAAAAAATACTCGTCCATTATCTTTAGGTTATCTAAAAGCAGGATATTTTTTCATTCGCTATGCCTATAATATTTTTTTTTTGTGTTCGTAGTGGTTATGCCGTTCGCGTTCAGCCAGCAATAGAAGAGATCCGAGTACAGCATTATCATCAACTTCGCCGCCTCGTCTCTATGCCGGCGCACTTTGTAGGAGTGCAGAACAATTTGACGGACAAGCAGTCCATTTTCGCTGCTATTGTGGAAAAGTAAGTGACCTTAGCATGTAGATATATCCATGTGCTAATGTGCTGTGTAAGTTGTTTTCCTTTAATTTCCTTTGCAGACTAACATTTTACCTTTCTATGACAAAAGTGTGCTAAAGCAAAATATTACTTTGTGTCGTACTGGTTCGCAATTTAAATAAAATTGAGAACATTACCCAGATTTTATTGTTGTTGTAACTCACATATCGATACCGAAAATATGACATACCACAAGGGACAAAGCCAAGGCTTCCAGGAGAGCGAAAGTACGGTACCAACAAAAATCTAACAAAAAAATTACCATAAACCGATTTGGTGCTTTGGTATTATAGGGAATTCTCATAATACTAAAAACCAAAAACACTGAAATTGACAACCATTCCCAATATTTTTCTATCTGCTGATTAGTTTACTAGAGACAGAATTGTAACATTCGCCCTATACATGTAATGTCAAATTCCTAGTAAGCCAAACAACAGATAGATAGAAACGATATCTCCCTTTACACTTTTTAGGCACAGCTGGCTAGGCAACAAGGCAGTTCGTCAACTAGAGTCGGCACTGTCCTCCCTGGAAGCGACATGCACGTCATGGACGAGACGCGCGGCGCTGGCGTGCGTGCCCGACCTCGACGCGCTGTGCCGCGAACATCTCACGCAGCCGCAACACTGGGAGAACAACTTCAAGGCTTGCAAGGCCTATGGACAGGCCGTCGCTAAGATGACTTTGTTAGTTGAGTTTATACTGCTTTATGATAAGGCTTTTCGTGCAATAAGTAAATTTTATAGATAAACTATTGATGATTTGTTCTTCTGATTGTTTTTTGTGTTGTGAAAAAATATCTATAGCTAATAATGCTTTTTAAAAATGGCAGTATGAACTGCATAATAATTGTTCATGTTAATTTTCAGCGAGGACGAGAAAATCGAATGGATATCAGTGGGCACAACAACACTTCGACGTGAATTCGAAGCTCAAGCACGCAGCCTGTGGGCTTGCCTTATGACGTCACTGGTGGCGAGTTGTAGGTCAGATGCAGCACGGATTGATGCATTTGTTGCTTCTGCAGCGGTCATGTTAGAGAACCAAGCACTGCCTAAGAACGCAAAGGAACTTGCTGAAATGAGCGCTACGCAGCAAGCTTTGCAGCAACAAATGCCTGAGGTAAGATAGTTATTTATTTATTGGCTTAGGGGTATATTTTGGAATTGATCCAATCTGCAAAAAAAGCTGGTATTAAGGAACTAGTAATCCTAAAAATCCAACCTACCACCATTGCTAAGTTTTTAACACCCTCTAGATGGAACAAACAGTTGAGGCGCTAAAGCGAAAAGGCCACATGCTGCGCACCTGGGGTGGAGACACATCAGTTGATGGCACCATGAAGGAATGGCAGAAGATACATGAACTTATGCTCAGTCAACAAAAGATGTTTGAGCATCAAGTAAGTTATTTAAGGACAAATTAATAGCAAAACATTAATGTTGTATAAATTGCTACATAATTATAATCAGGAGTTACAAGAATCAACTATGCGCTTGTGCCTAATTCTGTAATTTGAATTTCCTCAGGCTGAGCTAGTAAAGTCTAGTTTAAGCGGTGAATGGGATAACTTAAACACCAGTATAGAAGCCTGGACCTCCCGGTGGACTCAAGCTAAGCCGCGTTTAGACGACACGCACGGCGTCAACTATGCGGAAATGCTCGATAGATGTCGCTCCGTGTTCGAAGCGCAAGCGAATTGGAACAAGTTCGTGTCAGAACGAGATGACCTATTGTAAGTTTTATGACGTTATCGTAATTCAAGTTAAACAAAATTTCGTGTCAGAGATGAAGAGTTAAAAATAAATTAGTAATGCCTATAGTTTTTTTTGTAACAATTTCACAACACAATAATTGAACTGGCTTAGATAGAATATAGAATGAGGATAGGTAGAGTATTATTTACTACTTATGTTATTGCATGAACTAATACTCAGGAGAAAGATTAAGGGAAGTGCTGTTTCACCACAGCTATAGCTTTATAGCTTGTAAATTGTGAACATTTATAATAGAATTGTATTATTACAGAAAAGAATGTGAAAAGTTTCATATGAAAGTTCAACTGTCGGACACGTGGGATCAAGCTGACAAACTCATGGCTGAATATGTCGAACTGTGGTCGCCTTTCAAAGAATACAATGAAGGTAGACTTTCCATGGTTAAATCGGTACATTTGAATTTTAATTCGAACCAGAGATTTTTTAAATACAGTTCAATATATTTTTTTTAGAATTTGATTCGATCGCCGATCAAGAGTGGATAGTGTTCCAGAAAAAGATTCATCTAATTGAAGAGTTTTCAGTAAAATGGAAAGCACATTTGGAACCATTTACTGTGCTCACGTTATACATACAGCAAGAGTTAGAGAAATACTCGGTATTTGTACTATTCCTATTATAGTCTCGAGCCTTTATTTATTAACATTTCAGTACAAACATCTGCTACCATAATGGTAGTTTCATATTAATAGCTCAATAATAAAGTCTAAATACCACACTTCAAATACTATATTTTACTCATGCTATTGTGTCCTCATTTAAAACAAGTTTTATAATATACAATCTTCTGCCAGCGGATTCACCAGCGTCCCGTGGGAACTACTCGGCGCACTCGGATAAAAAGTAACCTATAGCCTTCCTCGATAAATGGGCTATTTAACACTGAAAGAATTTTTCAAATCGGACCAGTAGTTCCTGAGATTAGCGCGTTCAAACAAACAAACTCTTCAGATTTATAATAGTGTAGTATAGACAATAGTTCAACATGATGGTCACAAAAGGTACCTCGTATGTCATATAAATGTGAAACCTTTTATATGCCGCGCACTCTCGCCTCACACATATTGGGGCCACGTGATTTATGTATAAAACCTGTTCGTTTCAGCGTATTATTGCTCGCGTAACTCCCGTATGTCCCATTATTTAGTACCATCTAGCTATTTATACTCAGCGTATTGCAAGCTTAGGTACAGACATTGTGCTGCTAGTGCAATGACATCATTACACATATGTTCAAAATTAAAGAACACTTTTGATGATATCATTATGTTTTCATAGAGCCATTATTATTGTATAAATTTTAACATATTTCAAAAATAATGGGCTCCTTCTGGATACCAGCTGTTTTAGTAGCAACATGTCCTTTAGTAAACTTAAATTAAATTAATTAATGAATACGTAAATTTTACCAGGATTTGGCACCTCTATTGAAATATCTTCGGGGCAACGAGTTTACTGAACGCCATTGGCGAGAGGTATACAGTCTTCTAGACATGGAATATAAGAAGCCGGACACTTTACAAGTTCGAGATCTTTTGAATGTTGCAGTAAATATCAAGAAGCAAATAAAGTCATTGCAGGTATGTTATGTCCTTCTGAAAACTTAAAACGTCTCATTTTCATTCTCAATTAGAAACATGAGTATCTACGCTATAATTACCACATGCTAAAAAGATGTTGTTCTTGCATTCATGCAGCATTTTTAACGATACAGGCTCGGAGTCATTCCTCAACTTTTGTTACAAATTCTTGTGTTATCCAAAATGCTAAGACAATACATACTTATACTTAACAATTGTCTCAATTTTTATATGGCTGAAAATGTTGTAGAAAATCTGCACATCTGCGTCCAGCGAATCTGCAATCCGCAATGCTTTGAATGAGCTTGAGATTTGGTTTGCCAGCGCTCGATTCAATATCACGTATTACAATGATAAGGCGAAGCGACCCACACCCATAGTAAAGGACTTCAAGGATATACTCAGTAAGGTGAGAGATTTTTACCCCACTGATCTTGTATGTATGTTATATTTCTTACTGGCTATTTCCTCAAAAATGTTTCCTCTTTATTATATTAGTGTTAAAGTGCTATTTCTAAATGTTTAGGCTAAAAATGGTATTTTGCCCGAATTTGTCCATTCTAATAAGCATAAAACTGTAAGTTTTGAAATAATAAGCTTAAGCAAAGAAGCAGAAATACTATTGTAGACAAAATATCTACACCAATAAAAATAATCATCTCACGGGTTCCATCTGGCAATTAAGAGTAATAGGCATCGACAAAAAATAACAAAATATGGTCCCTATAGCAAAAATGCCACTTTACTCAAACTCAGCGTCAAAAACCTTTTCATTTAAATCCGCAAAATCTGTAACTAATCTGGACGACCCAAATTCCGCGTAAAAAAAGTGAATGAGCCTTTTAAAACAATGCCTTCACAGTACGCGATAGCGTGAAACTTACTCTACCATCTCGCTCTTACAAATGACCAAATGGTTGTGTTTCAATGAAATTCGTTGAAACCACATTTTTTTGCGGATGACGAGTTTACTTCCCAAGGCTAAAATGCCCGATAAATGGTTATCATTATTTCGTGAGCCATGGCTTCCAGGGAACTTAAAGCAATTTGATCTCTGTGAATTATAGGCCAAAGCTTCTGTAGGTCTCATACATGATGCATTTGTGATGATGCTCTTGTTTATTATTTAATTTACTTAGGGTCAAGTTAACCGACAACTTAAACGTCTGTTTCTTTAAAACAATAAGTTACTATGAATTTTCACTTTCAATATTCAAAGTAAACAGTCGCTTTAACCCATTAGAGGTCACTGTACTCAAATGAGTACAGCCAAATCCTTAATTTTTAATTAAAAATTACTTAAAATTAGTGTGAGTTATCTTGTTATTTTGCTTTATTATAACACTGTTTAAGTATAAAAAAAATACTATGCGTCTATTGTGGTTTTTTTAAATAAAAAGATTCAGTTGAAGTAATGTAACCGAAAAGTTGTGGAGGTAAGTAGATGATTTAAGTTTTTTTATAATAATTGCTGCTTAGAAATAGTTTTTCTCGTTCACATAGTATAAAATACATATCATAGTAAATAACAAACAACAACATAGTGATTTATTTCTAATAGGAATAAAACTAGGGTCACATAAACGTTACTGTACTCAATTGAGTACAACGACAACATACGTAAGTAAAATAACTGCTTATTTTCAGATTCTTTGCTATGAAGAAACATCACTTTGCAGTTCTGAAATGCTGCAAAGAGCTTACAATACCTATAGAAATCATTTTGCAGGATAGCGGTGATGATCAAAATGCGTTGTCTGAAGGAGAAGAGGATGCTGAAAAAGATGTATCAACTTGCATTCTTCTAGAAGATGTACGCTATTGAGATATTGAATTGAGAGTAAAGTGGTAGTGAAGACAGGGATGCTGAACTGCCGGCGTCAAAAAGAAGATAACTGGACGCTAACCACCAATCCATGGCAAATCATATCCTATTGCCCCTACCCCTCTTACCCAGCAGCTGCTGAGAGTAATTCCAAAGAATGTGACAGAACTAGGGCTATTTGTGAAGAGCTAAAAGGCTTCGATCCTGTACCCAATTTGAAAAATGCATTCATAATGATATTATTGATATAATTCGCTAACCAACACAATAGAAATAAGTCCCAAAGCGATAATTCTGAAAAGTGATTTGTTATTATCCACAGGTACCATAAATTACCTCATGAATGAATTGGCCATTGGCCCTAGTGCCAATGTCCGATTCCCGTAACTTTGACTAGCAGCTCGCGCTAGTTCGCGTTCGCTAAGCTGGCGAGGTTACGGACCCGAAAGTACAAGCATGATGATTGCGGCGAGCGCAAGCCGCCAGTCAAATTGGCCCTTGGCAGCCATAATTTCAATCAATTTCCGACGATCTTCTGCAAAATGGAGTTGGATATCCCGTCACCCATATCCCATCACTATTGGACAGCATTTATTCATGTTCTGGCAGTGTAAAAAGAGCCTTAAGACACTGTGTCGAAAAAGCGTGTATGGAAAATTCTTATACATAGGCGGTCATTGTACTCAATTGAGTACACCCCTGTAATTTCATGAAAAAACATTTTTTTCATAATTTTATTGTATTTTGTGTTTTTATGCGCCTATTTCAATACGAAAACAAAGAAAATTTCGAAAAATTATGAGCACTTTGTATTTGACCTCTAATGGGTTAAGAAATACGGACGTTTAAGCTGTCGGGGAACTTAGGCTTTAATTGTATCAAATCAGAACGTCATGCGATTGAGCAAATCAATGTCAAATTTTGCCTTAGGAGATCCATTGCTTACCTCAAAATAATGATGTTTTAGTATTATGTTAAAAAGAGTTATGTCTATATAGATCGAAGAACAGCAATGGGTGGTATCATCACTGTCGGGCGGCGCCAACGGGACGGACGCGTGCGGTGCTTGGGATGCGAGGCTGCGGGCAGCGCGGGCGCTGCTACGTGCCACGCATCACGCGCAGCGCAGGTTTGTACCAACCCTTAGAAATGTATAATCACAAAAGGCAAGTCTTCAAAGGCAATAGCCCACAAGGTTATTAAGAAGGTAAGAATGATTTTTCAGTTGCTGCAACTTATACAGTTAAGTCAGCATCAACCTTATGAACATTCCATCTGATGGTGGTAGGCACTTGCCGGTTCTTCTCCGTAGGGCTTGTTTACCGAACCTTGTGACTATGAATTTTCATTAGTCATCATTTAAAATAAAAAGGAATTGGCTTTATGGCTTTCTTTCCCATAAGATTAATGGTTGTCCAGAACACTTAAATCTTAACAGAACTTTTATGATCAAGCTGCGTCCGCTCAGCATAAGTTGGTAACGTAATAAACCGTAGTGTGTCATTTCATTTTCTTACGAGTAGGGTTTGAAAGACCCAGGGTAAATATGTCTACCTTCATAAAATTAAAAAAAATACGTTACCTAATTCAAAACTGTTATCCACTCTCTTGTGACTAAGTAAATGTTCGCTTAAAGTCTGCAGTTTCAATTTAAGATTTCTAACATTCCAATAATTTATATTTATTTTTATCATACCATTTACTTAAATATAATTGTAGACAAATAAGTGCAAGTTTTTGGAATGGAATACAAATAGCTTAATAGGTCGTTGCACGTCAAGCTTTAAGGATTAGTTTCGCCGTAAACATATGGGCGACAGATGTGCCAGCTATTTTGACCGTCTATTCCGCGTAGTTCCCGTTTTCTTGCTCTTTTTGTGTTGTCTGTGTACTTTGTATTGTTTTGATTATGGTACTAGGGAAAAGGACTTCTACCATTAAGTACATCCAGTATTGTATGTGTTTAAACATGGACCTATTCGTCTGACACAAATAAAATTATTAAATTTTATAAATTGTATTGCTAAGCATTTTAATAGGTTGACATTAGCCACAACGCTCCCTTAATAATGCAACTAAATGAAACAAACTTGTACAGCAATAAACAAACATATATCATGCAGAAATATTTTAAAACTCAATCCAATCGCTGTCCTTTAAGGCCATAGACAAGAATTTTCCTTAATAACTAAAACTTTAGGGAATTCCCCTTTTAACAGTAGTCACTTGTGTGTTCGTATTATCAAGAACATAACACTCAATCAGTAATCCTATATCCGCGTGAAACACAGTGCATAGATACATACACATAGTTTACGTTTTATAGCTGTACCTACCACAGATTATTTACTGTTGCACTTGACAGCTACAATTTTACCTAAGTACACATGACAGCAGGTCAAAGTATACGAATCTATCAAATTTTACCAGTCAAACATTAACCTACCTCCATTGTGATAAGGTTGAAAATCGGTTGCAGAAATTTAACAGATTATGGTAACTTGATGTGCTGTCGTCTATACAATAGATATCTTAGTTGAAGCATCTATCTTACTTAATAACTAAGTTCAGTTACAATATGAAAAGGAAAAGTGTTTCATTTATTGTGCAAGAAAGGACACAAAACATATATATGCTTTGAAATCAGTTTCATTACAGACAACGTTAACTAAGCAGTTTCTCTTATGTCTACCCATATTTGGTAAAAGCTACTGCCTTATTCGTAACAGCGATATGTTATTTAAGTTACTTATTTATGAGAAGATCTGGTCTGGCTACAATAACATGCTATTGATAGTAATTTTTAATCTAAGCTACGACATAGCTTTCTAATAACATATAGCATTTAAAACGCTCCTGTAATGAATCGTAATTATTTGCTGACACGTACACAGCATTTGGACTGTATTTGACCGCAATCAGCGAACTGCAGTAAACTGCCGATACCGTAATAACGCTGCATGCGTTCCTACCTCGCATAGTTTCGTGAGATGATGAAATCCTAAAGTGAGTAGGTTTCAGTTAGTTAGTACAGTAAGCTTAGATTAGCTATTGAGGATGTAAAGCTGCCCTGATAACGCGGGGTCGCTGTCCTGACGCTAACATTATTGTTTTAAAATTAGGCGACAAGATAGTGCGTATTAATTTTCTAGCGAAACAATATTCTGGTTGGCTACATATTTTAGAAATGATATATTTAAAACGGCTTCAGAATTTCAGTCAAAGTGTAATCCATGTTTGCTAGGTTTAGCAGATAAGAGATGGGTGAAATTAATCTCCAAGCGTACCAAATAGACACGTCTGTCTATATCAGTATTATCTAATGACTAATGAAAGTATTCTTGTGTCGCCAGTGGAATGCGACACGATGTACAGAGCCCTTTCTTTGGCTTCGGTCAACGACGTACACAGTGAGGTAATGCGTCAAACGAGAATTTTATGATTACTCCCTTCCTTGCCACACCGTAAAGTCTGTGGATAATATTAGATCGCCATCCTGTTTGAAGTTTAGTTTACTCTTTGATAGTAGAAAAAACTCTGGCTTACGAATTGATCTTTTTAACCGATTTAAAAAAGTTACCCATAGACTTACCCAGCATCTATGTGCTCTCTTTTTGTCGGAGGTTCTATCAGTAATCGAGATTTAGCTAAGTAGAATACTGAACCTCACGCTAAGAAGTAGCACGTTATAATAGTAACAAATTTTGACAGAAATTAAATAAAATGCTAAACACGTCCAGCAGCGAATGTACGGCAACAGTGAGATAATAGATCGGATCAGTAGCCAAGTGTTTATCTCGTGTGAACTTTGACATCATAACCGCCTTTTGAGAAATGAACCCTTATCGGCGGGGACGCGTTCATTCACAGCGTTACTGTCATGTTCTTTAGGATTGTTAACCGAATTTGTGTTTATTTAATGTCTTTTTTATAATAGCTTAATTTTTGGCCTGATTTGAGGATCCATTTGGTGGACATCGGTGCTTTTGTTTGCATTATTCATTACCATTCAGTTTTCCATCCATCGCGTTCGTTAAACAATTCTAATTCATCTTTTACTGTTATTCATTGTTTTGCTTTTAAGCCTGTCCAGTCTGGTGTTTTTCTGGGTCCACTCTCTCCATTTCTTCCACTTCTGGTAACAATCTGCTTCTGGTCGTCATGAAATACTGCGGTGATTGAGAAACTTAATAAAATAAAGGAATTCCTCCTTTATACAAATGTCACGTTGATGTTACATATTTGTAAGATTTCAATTTTATATAGTCGCTTTTCGTTGTATCACGATCACGAGGTCTCATCGCGTATGTAGGTATCGTATTGTCCTCAATGGTGATGTTTTTATAATTATACAAAGCGTTTCTAGTCTTGGCACTGATAAGAGGTTATCGTTGAAACTGTTGAAATTGTAACAAGTTATCTGAATAGTTAGGGGCCGCTAGCTATTAAATCCAACGCACCCGGTAATGACGTCATTTTATACTTATGTATGTATCCCAATTAAAATTTATTTTGGGAGTAACATTGGTTTTCTTTTAAAAGCGTAGTCTTGGACTGTTGTTTCATTAGGTACCAGCTTTCAGCTCAGAAAGCAGAGCTTTCCAAAAATTAACTCTCAACGTATGTGTATTTAGCTCTCATCTCAGTAGTATTTTTATTATTGCTCCAGATGGCTTTTTCATTATCGAATGCTTTAAATGCTAAAGTGATTCTTCTATCTGTCACTGTCCAACTGTTGAACCGCTTTAAATAACATTTTGATACTAAGACAAAAAGAAGAAGAAAAAAAAAGAAGAAAGTCTAAAGCTTGAGAAAATACATACGTTACTTTTTGTCCCACTGCAGGAAGTACGAGTAGTTCCCTCGCTATGTGAGATGAGCCGCGTTGAATAGCTAGTATTTTAAACTCAAACATACCAACTTTGGAAAATAGCCTAAGATTCACGCAAAAGCCAAATTTTTATGGTCATTAAACTTTACGGTATGATATTTACCACCCCTACAAAAAGCTGTTGGGCCGATGATTCATAAAATGTCAAGCAAACGACCATACAATTTTTTTACAAGCTTTTATTTTTTGTATTGTGTCTTAGTTTCCATCGCCACGTCCTTGAATTTTTTGTGTAATTCCATAAAGATGTAACAAATTGAATTACCATTAGATCTATTCGACTCTGTATTTATTGTCAATAGAACCTTTGTTGAAAGGTGTTCAAGAAACAAAAAAAATCTAATGCACTGTTGAGAAACCGCAATGTTATTAATTAAGACTAAGTAAGTGCTAACAACAGTGAAGTTTCCAACTAGCATATGTACTTGTTTCAAACCATCCACTATTACGGCATTGGTAGCTTAGGAGATACATAGATGTTATGGACCAAATGAAAAATTTTGCATTATACATAATGCCCGGTCATTATGAAAAATGCCCAATCTGAGAGAGCAATTTAATAATAATCATTCAAATAATCTAATTGACCGGGCATTCTACATATTGTACATCGCCCTTTGGGCAGAGTAATACAAACAAATTTGATCAGTAATTTTTCATTTTTATTGTTACTTAAAATAAACCAAATGTTTAACAATTTAAGTAATCAGTCAGATTTTGTAAAGCTTGGAACGTCATTGTTGAAGTTTCAGTTTTTTGCAGCAAGCATGATTTCTGTCACGGCTCCGGCGCTGCGGGGCTCCGGCGGTCCCACGCGAGTTTATCGTCGCAGATAGGTTTAACGCTCACCACCGCAGCTTCGGCTTGCTGGCCGGCNAATCAGTCAGATTTTGTAAAGCTTGGAACGTCATTGTTGAAGTTTCAGTTTTTTGCAGCAAGCATGATTTCTGTCACGGCTCCGGCGCCCACATTAATCACCTAGTCCATAACATAGATAAAGGATTTCTTTGCATTAATGTAGTAAGATAGATACTGGATTCGATAGAGTTTTTGATTAATCTGAAATTTGAGAATATGTAGGTACCTCATTGAGGTTCTAATGAGGACAACACAGATTATTGCCGTCTTGAATCTAATTACTGGTTGGGTTATGTGAACTATACAGAATAGCAACCTTTTCATAGTGTGAAGGTGGAGGTACCCTGTAGAATTGGAGCGTACATAAATTCTCTTTTGTTCAGATCATTAAACAGCTCGTGGGGTCCTTTATACGAGTTTATTGCTTTGTATGGGCATTGTCGAATTACATAAACTGTTAGGATTTATGGAACCTACTTTACCTTACAACCATTTGAAATTCTGTTTTCTTTAAGACAATACGTAACTTCGTGTAGTTTAGCTACTATGAAAGAAGTTTCTAAACATCCAAATTAAGTTTCAAAAGCTATTGTAAATCAGCAAAGAAACAATTAATACATTATTAAAATATATACTGGTATGCTTCTTTTTGGACTGGGTGGTCGGGTCAGTTAGATCGCGAATGTATTATCAGCGGCGGATGTGTAGGGCGGAAGGCCGGCTCTGACGAAGCGAGTGGCCGTATCGGACACAGCGTAAAATAACCAAAAGAATGTAATACTCGCATGTTCATAAGTTATTGTTCATCATAAGCGACTGGTTTAGCTTCAAACTAAAAAGGGGGTCTGATATAAATGCGTAAGTTAAAAAATCGTTTGAGATAACACTTAAAACTAAGTGTTCTAAGGTGCTTTTCTAAATATTTAGCCGTCAGGTGAGATTACAAGGAAGCTTGTTGCCATAATAATGACCAAAACAAAAAGCGCATCCCGAAATGCTATGTTATTTTTGTTGCTTAGTGCCCGATTCGGAGAACGGCACGAGCGGGCGTGCGGGCGGGAGCGGTCGTCGCCTCGCACAGGGCCGCATTCCACATAGTAAATACCTGTTTTTTTTCTGAGTGAGCTTTTAATTAAGCTCGAAACAAGAATAGTAGACGTTAGTGAGCTTCAAATATTCCCAAAAGTAGCAAATTATAGGTTATACATAGGTTTGCTGTATAGAACTGGTGATAATTAAACAATATGGAATAGATCTTAATTTTTATAGTTATAACTGCGTGATGCTTTCGGATATGCTGATTAGAAACCAATAAAACTAGATCAATTTTAACAAGACCCATTACATAGTAAACATACAGATTAATGCTGTTATAACTTTTATGCATTCAGCAAATACTTGTTTGGTAGTCCAACTCCGGTCCTGTGTATGTAGGGCAGCGGGGTAAGCGGGGGGTGTGGGGCAGCGCGAGAGTGTCTCGGCCCAAAGCGGCAACCAGTGCAGTAAGCGGCGCGCGGAGAGCCCGGACCGCGCCATGGCTCTGCGCGCTTTGTTTATCTTCTCGGCGCTTATCGCCGGCGGCGCCGCTGTGTACAGCAGGGAGCGCGACCGCCTCCGCGCCGACCCCCGCCTTTACGATCGTTCGTGTGAACTAAGCTCCTGTTACCCGGCCACAGGCAACCTGCTTATTGGCCGTGAATCGAGACTCTTCGCATCCTCCACGTGCGGAGGAATGGGACGTGAACGTTACTGCATTGTGTCGCATTTGGAACCTAAAAAATGCTTTTGGTGTGACTCTACCAACAGCACCATACACAATCCGTATCTCAACCATCGCATTCAAAACATTATCTACAAATACTACCCGGGAACACGAACCAAATCCTGGTGGCAGTCTGAAAATGGCAAAGAAAATGTGACCGTGCAACTGAATATGGAGGCTGAATTTCATCTTACCCATTTGATAATACAATTCAAAACTTTTCGACCGGCGGCTATGTTGGTAGAGAGATCTTTTGACTTTGGAAAAACTTGGCGCGTGTATCGATACTTTGCCCACAATTGCGATGATTATTTCCCTGGTGTACCGAAGCACACGCAGCGCTCTTTGACTGAAGTGGTTTGTGAATCGCGTTATTCTGGCGTATCTCCATCAACAGAAGGTGAAGTGATATTCAGAGTTTTGCCACCAAATATTAATGTGACTAACCCTTACTCGGAAGAAGTGCAAAATTTATTACGTATGACCAATCTTCGAATCAATTTTACTAAACTGCATACTCTGGGTGATGATAAGCTGGATAATCGGGCTGAAATACAAGAGAAGTATTATTATTCCATTTATGAAATGACAGTTAGAGGTTCTTGTTCCTGTTATGGACACGCATCTCGTTGCTTACCAATGCCAGGAGTGGAATCGAAAAACAATATGGTACACGGACGCTGTGAATGTACGCATAATACACGTGGCTTAAATTGTGAATACTGTGAGGACTTTTACAACGACCTTCCATGGCAACCTGCTGTTGGCAAAACTTCCAATGCTTGTAAAAGATGCACATGCAATAATCATGCAACAACTTGTCATTTTGATCCTGCAGTTTACAACAAAACCGGCAAAATAAGTGGAGGCGTGTGTGATAACTGTCAGCATAATACTATGGGTGTAAACTGCGAACGTTGTAAACCGAAGTTTTATAAAGACCCTAATCTAGATATCCAGAGTCCAGATATATGTAAAGCTTGCGACTGCGATCCAGAAGGCTCAACAGATAAAGAAATACTCTGTGATGATGAAACAGATGTTGCAAACAACAAAACTGCGGGGCGCTGTCTTTGCAAGAAATACGTTGACGGGCCGAGGTGTGATAGATGTAGTGAAGGGTATTGGAACTTTGATCCCCTTAATCCTGAGGGATGTGAGTCCTGTACTTGTAATAACCTAGGTACAGTCAACGAAAGGGGATGCGATGCAGAAACTGGAAAATGTTTCTGTAAACGACACGTTATTGGAAGAAATTGTGATCAGTGCTTACCCGAATTTTACGGTTTGTCAGACAGTGATGATGGTTGTCAACCTTGTGATTGCGACGTTGGTGGTTCGTTTGACCGGGATTGTGACGTGATAACAGGACAGTGTAAATGTCGACCGAATGTTTCTGGTCGCCGTTGTGATCAACCTATACAAAACTTCTTTGTTGGAGCACTCGACGCTATTGTTATTGAAGGCGAATCAAGTCAATGTGATTCTCAAATAGATGATAATGCTATCCAAAGTCAGCTGTGTCATGTGGTTATCAGGGAAAACTATCCAGATGGTAGAAAGGAGACTTGGACTGGGCCTGGTTTTATGAAACTACCTGAAAGTAGCACACTTGTTTTTATAGTTAATAATCTGGATACAACTATGAATTACAATGTATTAATAAGATATGAGCCACAGTCACCTGTAAGTTGGGAAGAGGCAACCATATTAGTTAAAAGGCCATCACCGATTGATCCAAATTCCGCATGCGCCAACGTTCAACCAGAAGATGACACTTTATATACTACTCTGCCAGCAAATCAACGCAGTGTTCTAGTAACTCCACCAGTATGCTTGGAGAAAAACAAGAAAACCGAAATTCGCATCTATTTAGGCCGTCAAGACGGAAGGTCTCCGAATTCAAGAGCATCAATATTGATTGATTCTATTGTTCTTATTCCATCTTTCGATGATGTTCCATTTTTATCCAATGCTAGTAACAACCCAATGAGAGAAGAATTTGATAGGTTTAATTGTGGTGATCCTTATTATTATGACTTGAACAGAGAAAATGTCCCTGAAGTATGTAAAAAATATCATGCCAGTATAGGCTTTTACATCAGAAACGGATCTCAATCTTGTCAGTGTGACCCTACTGGATCCAAGAGTCATCAATGTGATCAATATACTGGTTATTGTCAATGTGTTGAAAATATAGTTGGGGCAAGATGTGATCGCTGCGCACCTGGGACATATGGATTCAGCAAGTTTGGTTGTAAGCGTTGTGACTGTAATAGTATAGGCTCTCTCGATAACTTCTGCGATGCAACAAGTGGACAATGTAAATGTAGAGCAAATACGTATGGCCGAGCATGTGACCTATGCCAACCTGGCTATTTCAATTTCCCCAATTGTCAACAATGTGATTGTAATGGACACGCCATCGAATGTGACGATAAAACAGGAGCGTGTAGGGAATGCACAGACTTCACTGAAGGACACCGTTGCGAAAGATGTATTGAAGGATACTATGGCGATCCTAGACTAGGCATTGACATACCTTGTAGACCATGTCCGTGCCCTGGAGTTATAGGTGATCCTAATAAAAGCAGTCATGCAGATCGTTGTGAATTAGATCCGGAGACAAAGGATGTTGTCTGTGAATGCAAAGAAGGGTATGCTGGACCTCTGTGTGATGTCTGTGCTGACAACTATTATGGAGATCCAATAAAAGGAACTTGTGAACAATGCGAATGTAGCGAAAATATTGATATAACTAAACCTGGAAATTGTGATCCTTACACGGGCAAGTGTCTACAGTGCCTTCATAATACTGCAGGTGAGCATTGCGAAGTGTGCGCTGAAGGATATTACGGAAATGCTTTAGAGAAGACGTGTTACCCATGTAATTGTTCCGAATTGGGCACTAACTTTACAATAGGTAATTGTGACAGAAATACCGGCCAGTGCCCTTGTTTTAAAAATGTAATGGGTATTAATTGTGATCAATGTACAGAAAATCATTGGAGGATAGCATTAGGCACCGGTTGTGATCCTTGCGAATGTGATCCTATTGGATCATTATCACCACAATGCAATCCATACATAGGAAAATGTGAATGTAAACCGGGTCACGGAGGTAGACAGTGTGATCAGTGTCAAGAAAATCATTGGGGTATTCCAAGTGTTGAATGCTATGAATGCGATTGTGACTTATATGGCTCTGTATCACGCCAATGCATGCGAGAAAATGGCTCATGTATTTGTAAACCGGGTATTGGTGGATATAAATGCGACATGTGTGCTCGAGGGTATTTGGGTGAAGCCCCAAGATGTTACGCGTGCGGCGAATGCTTCGACAATTGGGATCGGCTGATCAACGACTTCCGTATACAAACAGAGTACGCTATTGGAAATGCTAGTAAAATCAAAGTTGTGGGTGCTACTGGAGCCTACACAAGAGACTTTGATGAAATGACCAAAAAACTTTCAGAAGTGGAAAATATGCTTGCCAGTGCAAAACAAGGACAGACGACAGTAAAAGATTTAATGTCCAATGTGACAAGCTTGCAAAACCTTTTAGCTGAGGCAGACAAGAAAGTTAAAGATAGTAATGAAAATCTCAATGCCCTAACATCTAAAATCAGTCTCGGAAATGTTACTTTAGAAGGTTTACGTGCGAGTATTGATCACCTTAAGGGAAAAACTACTGACTTGGGTAATAACGCCACAAAATTGCAAGAAGCTAATTTAGAAGGTGCACTTAACCTAACCCGTGAAGCCAAACAAAGAGCTGTCAAAGCTGCAGATGACGCTGAAAATGTACAGACAGTAATTGCAAATACTGACCGACAAATAAAAAATACAGATCGGCTAATTGAAATACAGTACGCTAACTTTAATAACACCCAAAATGAAAATGACAAAAAGTTAGATGATATTCGAGATCAACTATCAAAACTAGAATCACAAATGCCAAAACTCAATGAAAAAATGTGTGGTCAAGAAAGTGATACTTGTGATATTTGTGGTGGCGCTGGTTGTGGCAAATGTGGTGGGATATCTTGCGACCAGGGAGCTGTTACCAAAGCTGAACAAGCTTTAGATTTTGCAAACAAAACCGAATATAGAATAAAAGAACATGAACTCACTGCAGAGGATTTGTTTAAATTAATTTCTCAAGTAAAACAAGATACTGTCGATGTCAGATCTAGAGCAAAAGACTTATCTGGTAAAGCACAGCTTTTTAAGACATCAGCAGAAAGAGTTACAAATGAAAGCCAAGAACTAACTTCTGAATTAAAAGAATTTCTTTCAAATACCTCTAACACTCCGGCGGATGTCCGAACTCTGGCAAATGAAATACTCAACTTATCCATTAGTATAGAGCCCAAAGAAATAACGGAGCTGTCTCAGCGCATCAATTCATCGGTATCACAGCTGACGAACATTGAAAACATCATTGCAGAAACCAAACCTGACTTAGAACGAGCTAAGGCGTTGAAACTCAATGCAACCACTGTCAATAAAGCTGCAAACTTAACTTTAGAGATGGCAAATAAGGTTTTGGAAGCTTTAGATGAAGCGCAGGCAGCTCAAGATGCCGCAGAAAATGCAATTGATAAAGCCAACAATGATATTGAAGCAGCCAAAAATGACTTAGTTCCTATAGCCACTGAAACTGAACAAGCCCAGAAACAAGCAAATGAGACAAAAGAAGAAGTTGAAGGTTTACGCTTACGTCTCTCTGATTTGCAGAAGGACATTTTGAAAATAGAAAGTGACGCAGAACAGGTGAAACAAGAAGCCAGTGATGTTGTGACTCGCGCAGAAAGTGCTGAGCAATCGGCAAGGCAATTGAGACAAGATTTCAAACACACTAATATGTCTCTGGCTGAACGTGCAAGTCAGACCTCAAACTCAAGAGAAAGAGCGCAATTCTTACTAAAACGTGCTACTAAGCTAGCTAGTGACACTCAAACCCAGCTGAAACTTCTAGCTAACATGGAAGTATTGTATAATGATTATAATGAGCAGTTAAATACATTAGAAAGGGAAATCGGTGAGCTTAATACTCAAATGAACTATTACCTGTCTGAAATCACAAAACGGTCTGACAACTATAGATCATGCACAACGTAATAACACTTTTTTTCTGTCGGCGGAATTCTAGCTGCGGTTATTATTATTATAACTGATATTTTCTGATAATTGTTACTGTTTCCATTTGTGCCATATTGCTGTGAGTTTCACAATGTTAATCATTGTTCGTTATAATAGTAAAGTATGTAGTTTAACTACATGTGTCTGTATTATATTGCAAAGAAGTGTGGGTTGTAAACGAAGGTAACAAAATAATGTTTTTCTTAAAATTTTGCCGCTGTCATTATAGTAAACATTTGCAAATGTTTTTTACACATCGATTTATGTGGAATATCGTTAATAAAATAGTTTATTTGCACGCATGTAATTTTTTCTACGTTTTTATCATCGAAACAAATAATATTGTTTTATTATAATCAAGAGCAATAATGATCTATTTTAAATATGTTTTGACTTCCAGTGAGTGGCACCAACAAATTACTTGTGTAAACTTGTGTTAGAATAATAATTGAATTAGTTTAAAAAAAAATTTCATGAAAATAATCCATCAACAAAATTAGTGGTAATCGATTGTAAGTTATAAATATATTTTGTATGATTATTTAGACAAATATTCCAAAGAATTACAAAATAGTCACTATAACTAATGTAGTGGCATATCAATTGCTAAAATGTAAACCTTTCTTTAATTCAGAAAAGAGAGTCCTGTACAACTATTGTTAATTATAGGTAATTTATGAGCATTATATTATGTTTTGTGCTGTTTTTTTTCCATGAAATATATTTTCTGTGTGTATGTATGAAATATTTTTATATAGATTGTATTTACTTAAACTAACCGTACTGAAAATGTAGCAATACTGGTTGGTACATCGTGCTATCATAAGTATACTTTATAATGCGTAGGACATCGTGTTAAATAGTGATTTTGGATAATGTAATTTTCTCGAATTATTAAATACAGTTTGTATTCAACATATAGGGAGAACAAATCTGTAAAAATAATTTAAAGAGAATTCACTCGACAGCTAGTTTCTTTTCTTTCTCAGTCTTTATAAACGGTTTTTTTCTTTTATGTATGATTGTATTTTCTTATGTCATTTACATTTGAGTTAACACGTTTGTCTTGATTTACAAATATATTATTAAATTATAGAGTTTGTGGATTGTACAGCATGCATTTAAACATTGAGATAGTTTCTTTGATTCCAAACGTTTAGTCATAATAATTGCATTTGATACACTATTCTTTATTTCCTATGATATTGTAATATACGAGGCACCAATACTTAATTGTTAATAAAATATTGCCATAAATTGATTTTAGTTTTAATTTTTTTTACCTTTTTATGTAATCTAAAATTAACTTATCATCCATCAACAACTTGGTTTGGAAATTTTAACGTCATGTCACAGTGGGTACCTATGTATGAAGCGTTAGTTAATTATTATCATAACTTCAAACGAACTTATCAGCATTAACAATGTCTCGGGTCAAAAGCAGAAGGCATTAGTTGTTAGATAATTGTGTGTTTTTGGCAGTAACAATCTATGATCTATTTCAACCAAATTGCGTTATATTATAAATTATAAACTAGTGTTGTTCCCGCGGTTTCACCCACGTCCCTGGGGATCTTATTCCCGTAACTGGATAAATTATAGCTTAAATTACTCAGGAATAGTGTAGCTTTCCAACAGGGAGTAATTTAATCCAAAGGGAATTTTCAAATCGATTCAATAGTTTTAGAGCCTTTAGGGTACAAACAAAAAAATGTTTCCTCTGCATTATACTGGCATAGATAATTATGTGTAAGAAGTAGGAGTGGAGCATATTAAAAAAATCTGAATATACATCTTCACACTTCTAATAATATTACTGACTTACATCACACCAGCCGTTTCGGCTTCGTAACGAAGGAACTGCTCTGCGTAACCGGGTAAAATATGCTATGTATCCTTGTCTCAATAAAAGGGCTATCTAACACTGAAATAATTCTCAATGCGCAAAGTACTTAGTTCTTCCGTGATGCAGGTGATACCACTGACGGAAAAAAAATAATATGTTTCATCCCACCTCATCTCATAAATAACCCTTTTCTTCAACATGATATGATTATACTCAGATACAGCAAGCAAACAATGTCTAGGCGAAAATGGGCTCATTCCTACAGCGAATAAAGTTTGGTAAAGATTAGCTAATACATACACTTGCATAGATGGACTTTGAACAAGTATTATTTTTAACCGACTTCCCAAAAAGGAGGAGGTTCTCAATTCGACCGTATCTTTTTTTTTTTTTTTTTTTTTTTTT
>NWSH02000050.1:8340710-8364390 GCA_002382865.2 Heliothis virescens | reverse complement strand
GCTATCCTCGTTGCTATCTGCCACTACTGACAAGACACCTGGATCAGAACCCACTGCTGTGCTTAATGGGAAACATGTAAGATTCTCACTTACTTACTAGGTGCAAAAGAAGTCGCTGTTGCAGGTAGTAGCAATTTTAATGCTTACTTACTTGGCTCAGGATATATTTTTCTGATAGGTCATGTCATTTTCTTCCCATAAACACTTAGCGAACTGTAAGACTAGAGATAAGAAGAAAATACAAAACACAAGTTTAATGAGAAAAGCAATTTATCATAACAACCGTTATTTCAACAATCTCAGCAAGTCTTCGGTAGTATAGTGGTAAGTATCCCCGCCTGTCACGCGGGAGACCGGGGTTCGATTCCCCGCCGGAGAGAAACTTTTTGCGCTTGATTTTTCATTTATCCATGATGCTAATAAATATGTTTTTGTGATTTTGATGGATTTTACCATTATAATTTACGGCGGAAGTAGCGTGTGATTCAGTCTATTAAAAATCGGTAGGATTTGTGTCTATTTAAAAAAATATATTTTTTTATAGGTATCTATTTAATCCAAATTCCAGGTGCGTGTATCAGAATGGTGCGGCGTGGCTGCGACCATGAACCCCGCGGGTCGCGGGTACGGGGGGCGGCGCACGCTGCCGGCGGCCCTGCAGCGCGTGCTGCGCCCCGTAGCCATGCTGCAGCCGCGACCTGATGTACTTGCAGCGCATCTACTGGCCGCGGCCTGTGTGCCTGATGCGGAGATACTTGCTAAAGACCTGCATAACGTTTTCAGCCTCGCTAGGTATGTGATGGAATCTTTAATATGCATCAAACATTCAGAGATTGAGCGCTAGTTTAATAGGTTCCAAATAAAGTTCTAGATAGCTATCTGACAGATACTGCCATATAAATGTATTTTAAGCTTGACTACTTTTTGTAGCATCGTGTGTCAGATAGTTATCTAGAACTTTATCTGGAACCTATAAAACTGGCCTCCAGTGTAACTTCTGAAACATCCTCATAAAAGAACCTAATATGACTTAGGAATGGAGCCCCGTGCTGTTTACTGTTAGCTTGACCGTGAGCTTAGTATTATTGATACAGTTCTCTACTATACTAGTTCCTGCCAGCGGCTTCGCCCACATAAAACTTAAAATCCCGTTTTTCCCCGTTCTCATGGGAATTTCGGGAAATCTGTATCTCGCGCAAATTTCAGCTTTATAGGTTCACGGGTTTGGGTTCTACGTTGATGAGTCATTGAATGAGTCAGGACTTTGATTTTTATATGTACCTATAGATTATGTGAAAATAACGTATCTTGTGATGTACTTAGCTCGCTGCTGAGCGAGCAGCGGCACTACGACTGGGGGCTGCGCGCGCTGAAGGCGGCGGTGGGCAGCTGCGCCGCCGCGCTGCAGGCGCGCGCGGGGGACGGGCGCCGCCGCCGCGCCCTCACGCGCCGCCTGCTCACGCTCAACAACCTCTCTAAGCTTACTACCTACGATGCCAAAAGGTACTCTACTTTGTTCTATGATGAGACCCACTTCTTGTAACCATGTTGTTTCGAAACAGCTTTTATATGGCTATTTGAAAAAAAAAATGTGATGATGATTTTGAGTTCAGGACGATGGGTAACATTATCAGAGTTACTCAGATTTTTTATAAAGATAAATGTTATATAATTTCATAGAAATATTGAATTGATTGGTCTTAGAAAATTATGATATAGAAGGCTCAAAAGTGACACCAAGTGGTTCGTGTAACAATTGGCGCTGGGTAGCCAGTTCCTTTGCTTAAACTTAGCTTGAAACGCTGCGGTGTGTCTAGATTTGATGATTTTTCTAGAACATTGAGTGGATGAAGTATTTACTCTTCAATATTTGCGTTTTTGATCCGCAGATTTGAAAATATTTTGTCGTTGGTATTCGCCGACGTACCGACTGAAGAATCCAGTTCGGATCCGATATGCTCTGCCCTAGAAGCTACAGTTGATAACCTGAAGCTAGTTCACAATAAACTACAGGTACAATTCTATCATAATCGTTATGTCAAATACTGAAGTTTTTACAATTAATCTTAAATGACATCCAATTTTTTGTTCAGTTACAAAAGTGTGTGGAGTTATACGAACAAATGCAGCAAAGAATGGGGGTGGTTATCGTCGGCCCACCGGGCTCAGGTAAAACTACAATCAGAAGGCTATTGAAATCGGTGAGTTCCTCATTGTCTTTTAATTAATATTATTGAAGTTATTAGAATCTATACTATATTAAAAGGCTCAAGAGTTTGTTTGTTAGGTTGAATGCGCTAATCTCAGGAACTACTGGTCCGATTTAAAAAAATCTTTCAGTGTTAGCCCATTTATAAAAGGCTATAGGCTACTTTTTATCTGGGTGTGCGCAGTAGTTCTTACGGGAAAGCGAGTGAAACCACTGGCGGAAGCTAGTATAATATTCATTAAAATGTTATAGGCTTTAGCTCATCAGGGTAAGAACGTAGTGGAGTACATAATATGCCCAAAGGCGATGAGCCGCGAGTGGTTGCTCGGTAACATCGACCACGACACGCGCCAGTGGACCGATGGCGTTATATCTTCCACGGCCTTGGAAATATCTAACCAGCCATCTGGTAAGTGCCAAAAAAATCCTGATAATAATTTATTGGAATGATAATTCAGTAAAATTCCCCTATTTGTTACCTTTTCAAAGATGTACTGCTGTATCGATGTTGCTTCGGACAATCTCGAACCTTAAACCAGAGGTTAAAGATATCCTTCTGATTATGAAAAACAACTATCGCAGAAGCTTTTTTTATATTGTATTATATTTTCAAAATGTCTCATGTACTTTAGACAGACATTACTTTTATTCCAGACGTGTGGTCATGGGTAGTATGTGACGGTGACATCGACCCGGAGTGGATAGAAGCTCTGAACTCAGTACTGGACGACAACAGGCTGCTCACGTTACCTTCAGGCTGGAGGATTCAGTTCGGCTCCAACGTTAACTTCTTGTTCGAAACGCATAGCTTAGAACATGCCTCGCCGGCTACGGTATCACGCATGGGAATTATACTTTTAAGGTAAATATATGGAACTTTTACTTGCGTGTCCTTTATCGACTTTTTCTTTTTCAGTTGATCATTACTGAAAAGTACCAGTAATTATCAATTTAACTGATTTCATCCACCTAAATATTTGTGTACCATTCGTTCGCACTTATCACGAAAAATTATTTACCATTTGGCAGTGATGATGTAAGCTGTGAACTCGATGTCTTAGAAGGGTGGATGCATAGTGCTGACTTTGACAACGAGAACGCAAAAATGGCGTTACCATTGCTACAACAAGTTATTAAAAAGAGTATCCAGTGGCTCTCTGATCACAAGTCCGACCTCGCTTTGAAACTACAAAACGTTACTGTGGTAAGTATACATAGATAAACCTATCAAAAATATCGACAAACCTTTGTTGTAATATGACACTACACTGACTGTATAACAATTTTGTTTTAATTCTATTTTCAAAGGTAAAGCAAATACTAACACAGTTCGAGTATGTAGCTCAAGATACAGGGTTCAACACTACACGCGTGAGTCCTGAAGAACTAGTCTACTTGGTCATCGAACGAAGTGTTGTCGACATCATCAAGGATAGTGCTATCGATAGTTTTCATGATGAGGTCAGATATCAACAGACGTTTTTATGATAATGAATTATTAGAAAAAAATCTCTTATTACTTAAGAAACAAAAATACTACTAGCTTACTCAGTATCGATAAAAATATGCGCTTCCCTACTAGTTCAGAAGTTATCGTGGAAGTTTTTAATATTATATCCTCCAAAGTTGTGATTCCTACACCTTCTTTATTTTTACTCATTCCAGTTATCAAGTGTAATGGGCCCGCCTATAGTAGCGCCCGTATGTACAAACGAATGGGTGTCGGACACGCTGCTAATGTCGCGGCGCCTGGTGGCCTGTGAGCCGACACTGCGTGCCTGTGTGACGTCACACACCGCGCATCTTCTGCTTGTGGGACCTGAGGCTTGTGCTAAGAAGTAAGTCGATTGACTTTGTAGTGCATCTCATAAGGTTGCCCACCCACGTAAAAAAAATGGAGACTGATTTTTGCACCAAGCAACGTAGCAAGGTCGCAGCCAGTCGGTTAGCAAATCCTAGTAGGAAGAAGACCTATAAAAAATCAGCCCGATTATCTATCCCACAAAGGTACCATCTAGTGTCCAGCCTTAGGTAGGACACATTCTGGAATTCGAAAGGCACCTAAATTCTAAAACACCTTTAGTAAATTTTAAAAACGAGTTCGTTGTCAAATTAAATTAAAAACTTAGCAGAAATATCATGTTGTGGTATTTTTTCAGCCTTTTAGCAGAGTACATAATAAAGGAATGCAATTCAGCTATTCTGACAATAGATTGCACACCGATTTTAGAACCTGCTGATATCATCGCAGAATTGAAACGGGTGAGTTCATCACATCATACGCTATCTACATCTACTACATATGGTTTTATCAATAGAATTAAAAACAATTAATTACCTATACAAGCAAGATTATAATTATAGTAAATTAACTTGTTGCAACCAGAATAACATGGTACGTTCTGGCGGTCGCGGGGTGAGCGGTGGAGCTCGCGGCACTCTGCTGATTCGCTCGCTGCACCGCGCCAGAACTGATGCTTGGAAATCTAGCCCGGTGCATTCATTTTTACTGCAGGTAATGAATGTTACTTAACAGGTAACAGTCCTTGTTTTTTTGATAAAAGCGGTAAATGGTATCCAGTCTGCTGCCAGAACTATGTTGAATGGGTGTTACGCCTACTGCAGGTATTTTTTTTTTATAGAAGCTTGTGGGAAAGAGGGACACTCTGCGTGTAAAACTCTTGCGTGCTCTATTTTAAGTAGAATAGGTAGTATATAGGTACTCAACTATGTTTGGCTCGGCTTCCATTCTAACCGGATGCTAAGTACCAATCTCTTATTTGGGGCGCTGGCCTATCTGACTTCCTCGCCCCAATTACCCAAGTGCCCATTGATGATACTGGTTGTCAGACTTTTGTCTTCTGACTACCCGTAACGACTGCCAAAGATGTTCAAATGACAGCCGGGACCCACCAATTTATCGACAATCCAAAGAGTAAACTATTTAGTAAATGTGACTTTCATTATCGTGACCACATGGCTAATTTGTTGTAACTGGTTGTCATAATCAGTTGATCCAACACAACGGGTTTTGGAGCCGCGGCACGGACGAGGAGGGCGGCGCGGGCACGCAGTGGTGCCAGGTGGCGCGGCTGCGGGTGCTGGCCACCGCCACTACGCATACTGCTATATCACCCCGCCTGGCTGCTGCACTGGAACTACGAGTTCTGAGGTAAATTGATCAATAGATACAATTATTATTGTTATTTTAAGTCACAATAAAAAGGTGAATGTTTCGATGTTTGTTATTCTTGTTAGCAATAAAAACGACTGGATTAAGGGCCCGTTCCACAGGTTCCAGATAAAGTTTTAGTTAGATAGCTCTCTGACTAGTCATTCCATAGAAAAATAATCGATATTAGAAACATTACTATGTTATTATCTGACAGATAGCTATCTAAAACTTTATCTGACAGATAACTTATTTTGAACGGGTGCAGTATATCCTCGACGATAGGGTGAAACTAAATAATGAATAATAATAAATAAGTTCTTACTAAACTTTACTAACTTTATAATTTTTGTCTTCCAGTGAATCAGACGACGAGGAATTGTTAGAAATAGCAGCACATTATCTAAAGAATAGTGTTGACAAGAGTATACCAATGAAAGATATATCAAAATTATCGGAAAAACTTCTAGCTATGTTCAAAGAGGTAATTAATTGACTATTTAATCTATACCAATCTTGTGAGCACAAGATGGCATAAAAAAATATATTTTGTTGTACAGGTAACAGAGACATTCGATTCTGAAATACATTACAAGTGGAACGCATCGCATTTGAAGAGATGGTGTGAAAACATCAAGTGGTACTCTCCAATGAACGTGGACCAACTTGTAATGGCCATCAGCGCAGAAGCCAACTTCATATTCAGAGAAAGATTAATATCAGATGATGAAAAAGCCATGTTTAGTACAATATCTCGAAAACATCTGAAGGTGAACAATGAAGCGATGTACTTCGCTTGCAAATTGCGCGGCGATGGCGTCTTCTTGGAGCAAACTGATTATAATGACTGGCATCGTAGAACAGAACTGCTTATTAACCAGTGCTGTAAGTAAATAAGAAATGAAAACGAGCGTTACTTTTGATTTTATAAATATTTTACAGTGGACTGTTGGTTGATGGCCATTTAGTCATTCGTTTTTTTGATTGCATTTTTGTGTAATTTGAAAGTTCACCCCAAGCCTGTTCTGTGCTTCAGTACTAACTACTCAGTTTTAATTTCTGTGTAAAATGTTAAATTAGACGTACTGTTTTGTTTTAGTGTCTGAAAACGAGCACAATGTGTTCGGGGAAACTGGTGCAGAGGTATGCTCAGAATTAGCTGTACTTTGCCCAGCAATGGCGAGATCGGTAATATTAATCTTTTTATTCTTTCTTCACTACCTTAGGGTTTGCTAAATATTTAACTGGGTGTTTCTGACTGTTGTAGACTAATGGAGGGTTATTGGTGTGCGTGGGATGCGCGGGAGTGGGTCGCCTGGCCGCTGCACACATAACTGCGGCCGCACTGCCTGCTACCCTGTTCGTTATCAACGATGACACACAGTTTAACACGATCTTCAAAAATGTGAGTTGTTTTTAATTTTGTCTGCACTTGTCAAAAAAAAAAAAATTTTATTGTTTTAAGATAACTCACGTCTAGGGTGTCAGTGAACTTGGACTCGGGTGAACTAGGGTGACCGTTTTTTGGTGCAGTTGACAGTAATTGCTGTGAGTCAATACAAACTATATCATTCTTTGAAAACTGATAGCTCTCAACTGCACATAAGAGGCGCTGAACTGAAAAATATACGTGGTCGATTAAAATGTTTCCAGGCGTTATCATCAGCGGGTGAAGGCAAGCGCAGCGTAGTGTTAGTGCGCGAGAGCGCGGCCACGCGTGCGGCGCTGGCGGCCGTGGAGGCGCTGCGCCGCGCCCGCACCGCGCATGCGCTGCCCGCGCTGCTGCTGCCCAATGCTGAAAATAATGCTCTCAAGTGTAAGTATGCACTCGCTTTTATGTCTAATTAACTTGTTTTAGGAGCCAGTAACGAATAAAGAACGTGTCTGGCTAACCAACAGATTAAAACACTTATAGGAATAATTAAATCAGATCTTAGGCCGGAAATTCGGAACAGCTGGGCGTGCACGCTCTTAGTTGTCGCTGAGAAAACGTTCAGTATTCGAGCGTGTACCCTCAAAACAACGCCCCACTGTTCCAAATAAGGGCCTTAGGGTGGCTTCTAAGGTCAATTCTGAATTACACCGATTTGAACAGATTCCACATAATATTATAATTTTCTATTATGAGAAACCAGTGAAACCAATTCAGTAAACTGTTTATATCATTCTATCTTTCAGCCATAAAAGAAAACCTCGGCATCGTGATATGCCTAGACAAGAGCCAAGAGAACCTATCAGAACTAATGGACACATACCCACTGTTATACAACGACGGTAACGTAGTGTGGTTGGACCGCTGGTGTGACGTCACACTGCGCGAGACGCCGCGACTTATCGTGCAGAGGTATATAATGATACCGCGGTACTTTGCACTTAGAAATGCACCTCATAAGTTGGTAAAGGTAGGTAGTGTGTTTGCACCATTATTTTATATTGTGAATTCATATTTTGTTTGTTTTGTGTTGTTATTTAGAACTTACATTTTGTTGGTCGCTTGCATCACGTTAAATTCTGCATTTGTTACTTAGAGCCGCCGTACACGGACTGCTTCAAGCAGTTGAGACCGACTGCTTAAAGCCGCGACCGCGCAGTGAACTATAGTCATTCATTCGCTGCCGTACACACGACTGCTCGAGCAGTCGCGACCGCTTCAAGCCGTCAACTGCATGATGAAATTCCATCGTGCCGTCGACCGCTCGCGAGCGGTTGCGAGGCATACACCGACTGCTCGAGCCGTTGACTGCGCTAGAGCAGTCGACAGCTCTCCGACTTCCCTCTCCCCTTATTTGGAACTTCTGAAGGGTCAGTCCCTTAAACTGATAAAATATTATGTTTTATTTTTTCAACTTCTTTTTTAAGGTTGCTGAAAGAGAACGCAGTAGAATCAACAAAGGAGCAACTTGACGCACTGCCCATAGACGGGTTCGTGAACATTCACAAGAGCATCGACGTAGAGTGGAAGCGCGCCCCCTGTAGATACGTCAACTTCGTCAAAACTTACTATAACATCAGCAACAGGAAGAAAGCTGCTCTTGTTCAGAGACATACTATGCTATCGGTGAGACTTTTGACACTTCAATATAATTTGTTTTTAATTTTGAGAGGGTCGAATTTAATTTAATAATTAATTAATTTTTGGCTGTGATTATGATGAGATCCGAAGTGTTAGGCAGTTTTCTTCGTTCTTCTTTTCAATATTTCACTGTAAGGGCCAGTTTCACAGGTTCCAGATAAAATTCTAAACAGCTATCTGACAGATTCAGTCATATATTTTTTACTAATTTTCTATGGCCGTAAGCTATTCTAATCATTAATGTTCACGAATCTACTGCTTGGCGCTTCCAACGTCATCCCATCGCACATCTTTAACAAAATAAATCATGATGCAATATGCCACCCAGGCGGGTGTGGAAGCCCTGCGGCGTGCCCGCACGGACGTGTCGCGCCTGCAAGCGGAGGCGGCCAAACAGGAGCTCGCACTGCGCGAGAAGCAAGCCGCCGCTGCGCATGCGCTGCAACAAATCAGCGCCACAGTCCGAGCCAATACTGACCATAAGGATGAAATGCACACACTCAAGAGGAATATTGAGATTGAGAATGAGAAGTTGCAAGCACAGTGAGTTTTTCCACATTCGTATTTTATCGAAAATTCCAAATAATTGTTCTATGCTTCCTATCAGAGGTCACTCCTATTTGGTAAACTGGTTTTTGTACAAACCTTGTTCTAAAAATTAAGATTTGAGAAGAGATTTACTTGAATAAAAACCCTTGCAGAAAAAAAGAAATTGAAGCGGAATTAGCGGCGGTAGAACCTATCATTACGGCAGCCAGGTCAGCCGTTGGAGATATACGACCCGAATCATTGAGCGAAGTGAGTATTTGCATGTTCGTGGAAAAGGTTCCAGCAAGGAGTTCATCACAGATTCCCAAAAATATCCAATATTTTTAATTAAGATGTATCGCAAATTGTCGAGAAAATTTTGATTTGTTTACGTGTCTCAGGTTCGTTCGTTGCGAGCACCGCCAGAGGTAGTGCGCGATGTATTAGAAGGCGTGCTGAGACTGATGGGCATCGCTGATACTTCATGGCATTCCATGAAGAACTTCTTATCGAAACGAGGAGTTAAGGAGGACATACGGTAATTATAACTGATACCTTTAATAAGTTACTGATCTTAATTTTAAAAACTACTTTATTTATAATAAATTAATGGGTTTTAAAATTACCTGAAATAAACACACATCTGGAATGGTACACACAGACACATACCAAGCTGTGTGGACTTTTTGCACTGTAGTTATTTTGTTTACTTTGGCATTATGCGATTAAGACTAACTGCGACGGGGTCAATTAGTGATCAAGTCATTTTGAGAATGAAATAAACGATGTAGGGTTTTTATTTTTACAGTAAACAGAATTTTCGATATTTTTTTTGTAATAGGTGCATGGACGCCAGTCAGATCAGTCCTGCAGCGATATCGAGCGTGCAGCGCTTGCTGGAGTCTCGCGGCGCGTCGTTCGAGCCGGGCACGGCGCGGCGCGCCAGTGCTGCGTGTGCGCCGCTAGCCGCCTGGGTGAAGGCCAACCTGCACTACGCCGCCGCGCTGCAGCGCGTGCAGCCGCTGCAGGCGCACCAGGCCAAGCTGCACAAGTACTACACTATANTTATTTGGAACTTCTGAAGGGTCAGTCCCTTAAACTGATAAAATATTATGTTTTATTTTTTCAACTTCTTTTTTAAGGTTGCTGAAAGAGAACGCAGTAGAATCAACAAAGGAGCAACTTGACGCACTGCCCATAGACGGGTTCGTGAACATTCACAAGAGCATCGACGTAGAGTGGAAGCGCGCCCCCTGTAGATACGTCAACTTCGTCAAAACTTACTATAACATCAGCAACAGGAAGAAAGCTGCTCTTGTTCAGAGACATACTATGCTATCGGTGAGACTTTTGACACTTCAATATAATTTGTTTTTAATTTTGAGAGGGTCGAATTTAATTTAATAATTAATTAATTTTTGGCTGTGATTATGATGAGATCCGAAGTGTTAGGCAGTTTTCTTCGTTCTTCTTTTCAATATTTCACTGTAAGGGCCAGTTTCACAGGTTCCAGATAAAATTCTAAACAGCTATCTGACAGATTCAGTCATATATTTTTTACTAATTTTCTATGGCCGTAAGCTATTCTAATCATTAATGTTCACGAATCTACTGCTTGGCGCTTCCAACGTCATCCCATCGCACATCTTTAACAAAATAAATCATGATGCAATATGCCACCCAGGCGGGTGTGGAAGCCCTGCGGCGTGCCCGCACGGACGTGTCGCGCCTGCAAGCGGAGGCGGCCAAACAGGAGCTCGCACTGCGCGAGAAGCAAGCCGCCGCTGCGCATGCGCTGCAACAAATCAGCGCCACAGTCCGAGCCAATACTGACCATAAGGATGAAATGCACACACTCAAGAGGAATATTGAGATTGAGAATGAGAAGTTGCAAGCACAGTGAGTTTTTCCACATTCGTATTTTATCGAAAATTCCAAATAATTGTTCTATGCTTCCTATCAGAGGTCACTCCTATTTGGTAAACTGGTTTTTGTACAAACCTTGTTCTAAAAATTAAGATTTGAGAAGAGATTTACTTGAATAAAAACCCTTGCAGAAAAAAAGAAATTGAAGCGGAATTAGCGGCGGTAGAACCTATCATTACGGCAGCCAGGTCAGCCGTTGGAGATATACGACCCGAATCATTGAGCGAAGTGAGTATTTGCATGTTCGTGGAAAAGGTTCCAGCAAGGAGTTCATCACAGATTCCCAAAAATATCCAATATTTTTAATTAAGATGTATCGCAAATTGTCGAGAAAATTTTGATTTGTTTACGTGTCTCAGGTTCGTTCGTTGCGAGCACCGCCAGAGGTAGTGCGCGATGTATTAGAAGGCGTGCTGAGACTGATGGGCATCGCTGATACTTCATGGCATTCCATGAAGAACTTCTTATCGAAACGAGGAGTTAAGGAGGACATACGGTAATTATAACTGATACCTTTAATAAGTTACTGATCTTAATTTTAAAAACTACTTTATTTATAATAAATTAATGGGTTTTAAAATTACCTGAAATAAACACACATCTGGAATGGTACACACAGACACATACCAAGCTGTGTGGACTTTTTGCACTGTAGTTATTTTGTTTACTTTGGCATTATGCGATTAAGACTAACTGCGACGGGGTCAATTAGTGATCAAGTCATTTTGAGAATGAAATAAACGATGTAGGGTTTTTATTTTTACAGTAAACAGAATTTTCGATATTTTTTTTGTAATAGGTGCATGGACGCCAGTCAGATCAGTCCTGCAGCGATATCGAGCGTGCAGCGCTTGCTGGAGTCTCGCGGCGCGTCGTTCGAGCCGGGCACGGCGCGGCGCGCCAGTGCTGCGTGTGCGCCGCTAGCCGCCTGGGTGAAGGCCAACCTGCACTACGCCGCCGCGCTGCAGCGCGTGCAGCCGCTGCAGGCGCACCAGGCCAAGCTGCACAAGTACTACACTATACTCCTTGCCTTGATAGGAAAGCCTAAGGGCCAAGAGTGAATCGTACATGGAAAATCGCTTACCAAAGGATTCAAAACTTCAATTACAGAATTTTACTAAACAAATTCAACAATTCGTGTGGACATTCTTTGTCACTGTTCCTTTCTTCAATAACTGGGATTATAATAAAGATAAAACTAAAATCTAATTTGTGTCACCCAGAAAGAGTGACCTTCTCAACAGAAAGAATTTTCCAAATCCGTTCCGTAGTTTCGGAGCCTTTAGGGTCCAAACAAACCAAAAAAAAATCTTTATTATTAGTATAGATGGATGACTTTTTATCAGGAACCTAACCGACGCAGAACAACAAATGGCAGCCCTATCAACCGGGCTGGCCACAGTGGAGGAGCGCGTGGCGGCGCTGCAGGAGCAGCTGGGCCAGCACACGCGCGACGCCGCCGCGCTCGAGCTGCGCCTCACCCACGCCAACGACACCATCACCGCCGCCACCAGCCTCATAGACCAGCTGGCGCATGAGTACACCGCTTGGGAGAGTGACGTAAGAACTTTTTTCTTCTGTTTTCAAGTATGCGTGTTATGGCCAGTTTCAGAGGTTACAGTTGAAATTCTATATAGCTATCTGAGATAATGTGATAGGAAAGCAATCAAAATTTAAAAAAGTCGGGTATTATCTCTCAGGTCCTAGCTATCTAGAAATTAATATGGAACCTTTGAAATGGCCCTTAGACTCTTACTGATTAAAGTCCACGTTTCTTCTTGAGCCATTTGTGTACCATGGCCGCGGTAACTCTTTCGAACAATCCCGCAGGCCCAGTAGGATGACGAAAGAACTTGCGAAACATTTTATTTCTTTCGAACTTGAGTAGGGGGGAACAAACGCCACAGTAGATCACGTCGCAGTATTGCGAAAAGTAGATCCTAGGATCACGAGTGAAATCACGGGCGGAAATTAGGACATAATTGTGAAGTACCTAATAATACTCTTTTTCAGCTGGAGAACATTTCAAAGGAAATATCACAGCTGAATCCAAGGTCTTTGTTGTCCGCTGCATACATTGTTTATCTGCCAGACATTACTGAACCACAAGCAAGGTAAAACCAAAAAAAAAAAATTTTATAATCGGTATTACTTCAGCTTCATAAAACTTTTAGACAAATAATAATTGAAAGTAAATATGTTACAGTTATAACCCGTTTTCCGATAGAACGCGTTTTCCCTAGTTAGAACTAGTTTTTACTAAACGCCTTTGTTAAAACTAGAAATAACTAATACTCAAAATTTAATATCAGTTAAAACTAGTTCTTAATAGACAACACGCGTTTCTCATAAGCGAGTCAGTTAAAACTGTTCTCAGTGTTCATCGTACCTTATTCTTAATTAATGTTCCATCATGCAGCAGGCGTGATTTCTGTCACGGCTCCGGCGCTGCGGGGCTCCGGCGGTCCCACGCGAGTTTATCGTCGCAGATAGGTTTAACGCTCACCACCGCAGCTTCGGCTTGCTGGCCGGCCGTGCCGGCCAGCCTCAGCCGCGGTGGCGAGTGTTACAACCACCCGCTCCTCAACTCGCGGCCCGCCTCGGCCCTTCGCGCCTATGCGATTTTGAATTACACTCTAGGGGTAGGGCAGACAAGACTACGTGGAGTCGGATTTACAGCGATTCGTTTCTGCCATTAAAACCTAACTTTTAGCGAATATAAGTTCATCTAAAGCTAGTTTTAACTAAAGCTGGAGGTGACAACTAGTTTTATCTGAAAATGAAATTTATCATTGGTAAATTCTAGTTTTAACAAAGGCATTTAGTAAAAACTAGTTTTAACTAGGGAAAACGCGTTCTATCTAAAAACGGGTTATAACTGTAACATATATATTTTTCAGGGCATACGTGACTAAATGGAGTGCACTTATTGGTTTTGAAGACTCGTCTTTCTCAATAATTAACTTCTTGTCATCAACTGAAAAGCAGCTGAAATGGGAAGCGGACGGGCTTCCTTCTGACACAACTGCGATCAAAAATGCTGTTTTGATCGACCAAGTAACTATAGATTTCTAATTTAGTTATAGATTTTTTAGGGTTCGGTACCCAGAGGGTAAAACGGGACCCTATTACTAAGACTTCGTTGTCTGTCTGTTTCCAAGCTGTATCTCATTAACCGTGATAGCTAGAATGCTGAATTTTTTACAAATAATGTATATCCGTTGCCGCTATAATAACAAATACTAAAATTAAAAAAAAAATATTAAGCCTGTTGATTTATATTAATTAATTGCAAAATTGTACACTAGTAGCGCCATCTATTAGAAATATTCCTATTGCACTTTTTTCATAGATAATGGACGGAACTCTTCGTGCGCGAGTCCAACTCGCACTTGGCCGGTTTTTTTTACTCATATCCATCTTTACAAGAAAAAGGGAGGGAAAAAAATAGATTCTTCTTATTAATTTTACATCTTTACAGTTCTTAGAAAGCCAAAGATGTGGGTTCACTCCATTGATCGTGGATCCAGATGGTGAAGGCCTGGCGTGGTTGAAGAACACGCTCGCCGGCACTCAGTGCGATTTCGTATCGCAACGTAGCGAGAAATTCATGACTACAGTACAATATGCCGTCCGGTGAGTCTAGATTGTGTAACGATATCTAACATTTCCAAAGTTTTAGTACGTATTCGGTGGTATTTTTTTATGATTTTCTTTAAGAGGTTTTTCGAAACGGAAGTGTCAGTTATCTGTTTATTGAATAATAAACCAATTCTGCTAACTTATTTTTGGATTTCAAAGTTGTTTATGATGAAAAAAAAAATCTCATAATTTTAATCACTATTCTTATGAATTATGAACTTGTGAATCCTTACTATGTTGCATCAGGCTGGGCCGCACGCTGGTGATATCGGAAGCGTCGGATGCGCCACAGTACTCGGGTGCGCGAGTACTGCTGCAGTGCGCGGCGGCGCCGGCGCTGCCGCCGCACCGCGCCGCCGCGCTCTCGCCGCTATACTTCACGCCCACACTGCACGCGCTCACCGGTAACTACACTAAATTCAATTCAATAATTTATCTAATTACTTTATGGCATTCACATTTCAGAACAATGACTCAAAAAAATCTGCCGAACACCCATAGGCTTTAGAGAACTGGCAAGTTCTTATGCCGGCTGGCTTCGTTTCTATAAAACAGGGGTTACATGATCAGTCTGGCATCAGTCCAGTCCATCAGTCTGGTCAGTAGGATGGGAGAATGATCGTGTAACCGGTTGATTGACGGACTGATGGTCCAAAATGTACAGACGACAGCAGGTCAACGTATACCAATCTGTCAAATTTTACCAATTGAACATCAATCTTCCACTATTGTCATAAGGTTGAAAATCGATTGCAGAAATTTGACAGATTGTGGTAACTTGATGTGCTGTCGTCTGTACCGTGTTTTTTGTCCGTCAGTCTGAGACTGATGCCAGAATGACGCCAGACTGATCGTGTAACCCCTGTCTTAATCATTCGTCGATAAAAACAGCAGCAAAAAAGGCCACACAATCGCATCTATCCTGCTCAAACTTATATCCCGTTTTAATTCATTTTAGATCAGCTAGTCCACTACGCTTTACAGCAACAAAATCCTGAAGTTGATGAAAAGTCTAGAGAGATCAAACTGAAAAAGGCTACTCTACAGAAACAACAGTATGAGTTACAGGTTAGCTCTCATTACATTTACAATCAAATTAGGTATACACCTGATACGTAATCAAAAAAATATTGATCTCTAGGAAAACCTACTCCGTGAATTATCAAACAAAGGCGATATATTACAAGATGCGGGTGTGTTAGCCTCTTTGAGCAAGACGAGGGCTACAAACGACACCATAGTAGAAGCCCTAACAGCCGCCAAGGAGGTGGAGCAAGCGAGTCGAGTCGCGTGCCAGATGTACGAGCCGGCGGCACTACGCACCGCTATACTGGCACTGGCTACTAACGGCCTCGCAGCAAGGTGGCCGCTCATAGCATTGCCGGTTGATGCCGTACTCGATATATTCGTAGATGCGGTAAGAAGACAGCCGGTGAGTCGAAGTATTGTTTAGAAGTTAATTATGTGAAATTACTTTTAATTTTGACATGTCACGCACTTGTGTAAAAGTGGTGAAACGAAAAAGTATCATAAAAAATAAACACAGCGAAATTAAGAACCTCCTCCTTTTTTGGGAAGTCGGTTAAAAAGTCATCGTACTTTTAAAATAAGCACAGTTGATTCCCTTATATCGGCTTATTTATGAAGGAGTCTCAAACAACGCATTGCTTCTTCCAGGATCAAACAAAAATCAACAACAACGAAGTTGTCAAATGTGTTACTAGGAAAATTGTGGAGCGAGTTCTACTGAGCCTGCATAAAAAAGATAAATATGTTGTCATTTTGTACTTACTGAAACAAGTTTACGACGATATGATACCCAATGAGGTAAGGTTTTGCTTAAAGGTCTAAAAGTAATTAATTGTTATTTTATCGGCCATTCTCCGGTTGCAAGTTTTTATTTGTCCGGGCTTACTCCTTGGGTCATATTATAAAATACAATGATGGTTTTTTTTTTATATGTTAGTTAACGACCGTATCTAGCTGTAAACAAAATATTGGGTTCTGTTTTTAATTAGTTAAGTCTAAATTAATTAAACAGCTGTTCAAAAACCTCTGTTCTCTAATTACCGTGGCCTGTCCGCACACCAACTTGATGTCAAAATTTACTTGTAATTTCTAAAACCTAAAAATTTACTTTGATCCATTCAACGTTTTAAAAGCTATCTAGCAACGTGTATCGCATAACAAAATATCGACTCAGTAGAAGCAGTCTGTAAATAAATATAATTAAATAACCGCATGTCCGAACCAAAATTATAATTGCCGTGACATTTTCTGTTGTCGGATGCACATGCCTAAATATCGGTATTTGGTACATCAGTATCGCACGCGACGCATCTCCTGAGTGTATACTGCAGCCCATCAGCAGTTCGAGGTCTCAAACGTTGCTGTACCGCCAACAAAGCACCTGAGAATATAATTACCGTAGCCTTGGTTAAAAACTTTTCTAATTGCCGTTTTACTATTTAAATACTTGATTTTTTGAGTTAGACCCTAGTTACTTATGTAAATGGTGCAGTACTTTGGCCTCCGTACATTGTGATAAGCCAATATTTGCAAACTGTGTTGGTTTTCGAAATTTTGAAGAAAATCTATCGTTTTCTAATTACCATACACCAATTACCATGTGTTAATAATTACCGTTGTATGAAAAATTTATACTTGTTTATTAACTGTAGCCGCTCTGTCGTCGCATCGTACTCATATTAAACGAGAGTTTTTGTAGTACATTATTATAATTTTCCGTAAATACGTTTATACTAAATGCTGACCATTAATTATTTAATTTTTAGGATAGGAAAACCCAAAAAGACCAAAGAGGGAGTTAAAGAAAAAAGAAAGCTAGCCACGCGGCAATGTCGAGAATGTGTAATCAATCTTTTGATTGTATATTTAAACAATCGAAAGAGAAAGAAAGGTATCATAAAAGAAAAAAAGATATAAAAATACTTTCTATGTAAGAAATATCACCTAAAACCCTGAAGAGAACTCAAAAAAGGAATAGGGAAAATTTCAAAGCAAAAGAGCCTGAATTTACCCCGCTTACCAGATTCATTTTGTCTGCACCTTACAAAAACAAATATATTTAGTTACTAAGCAAGGTCGGTTGGTGCTAAGAAATGTTCAGAAAATCCTGAAATTTTATCAAATCTATACGTGTGGGGTGTCTAGGTGCCCCCCTACCTGTAATTTTTAAACTACCAAAGTAAAAACTCTGAAAGAAATGTATGTTATAGATGGGATCCAATTAAAACTATACCAGTTGTTTAATTGAGGTAATCTTTCTCTTTGCGAAGTCTGATGGCAATCAGTCCCGAATTTTTATGAGGCCAGTTTCGCCCGCGACGGCCATTAAGTGCGGCATATTAGTTTTTACTGGTGACGAGTTAGGGCTATTGGGCAGCAAGAGGTGCTGCATGGGTGTGGTGGTGCGGCACGCCCGGCATCTATTGGTCGTAGTGTAGCCCACCTAGAAGGTTGTCTCATCGACGTGTGTAGTAGTTTATTGAGAGACTTCATACAGGCCACCTAATATGACCGATGGTGTCGTTCGACAGGTGGAAGAAAGTCAGCAGAGCAAGTTCTTCCATTTTTGACCCGGGACTTGGGGATCATCCCAGGGGGTGACAGAGCGAGAAACTGTTTCTGCATTTTTAGGCGGCTTCGCGGCGGTCTCGGATAACAAGGGTGTTTGGGTCGTTCTTGGCGAGTTTTTTCCAGAGAGGCCATCGTCTAGTCGTGGAGGTGCATTCAGCAGTGGATATAGCATGTTGTACGATTGAGTCATGGATAAATGAAAATACGGTATACAGTTTTGGATATAGTATTTTCAAAAACGCAAATATATAAAATTTGTATTCATATTTATGTGTGAAAGCAAAGTTATATTTTGTTGGCGTAAAGTGTTTGTGTTTAGGCTAATTATAGAATGGTAGGTTAATTTTTCATAGTAGGTGGGAGCTTTGTCTGGAGTTTAACTGGCTGGCGGAGTTTCTAATATTTTACATGATTGATGATTTTCTAATTACG
Organism: Heliothis virescens; assembly: GCA_002382865.2. Classification (NCBI taxonomy): domain Eukaryota; kingdom Metazoa; phylum Arthropoda; class Insecta; order Lepidoptera; family Noctuidae; genus Heliothis; species Heliothis virescens. The sequence continues at coordinate 8,345,808 of NWSH02000050.1, read as the reverse complement.
TTGCATCATATTGCAACAGATATTATTGTACATTTTTTTTTTTGAATCTCATTATTCTGAAAACTAACATTATAGTTAGGTGCCAAATAAATTATTCGATTCGTACTTTGATGTGTTTCATATTTTAATGTATTTAATGAAATCAGAAAATAAAAAGGGTAACGTAATTGGGAGAACGCTTATTTGGAGAATGGACGAAATAAATCATTTTGTGAATTCAGCTTTCTAAGCTAATAAAGGTTAGTGGAGATAGCAGCAATGGAGACAGAACAGACAGAAGACAGACGACAGACAAAGAAGTTTAGAATAGGTCCGTTACCCTTTGGGTAGGAACCTAAAAATCAAAACATATTTCGGCACTCACTAATATTTATGAAATTTGGACGCAAATATTAAAGTTTGTTTTATGAAAATTTTATTTACGGTTTTTCAGAAGATTTTGTGATTTTATCCTAAAACAAGCAATCTACCCGACTTTACATGCTATATGATTTTAACATATATTAATTAGGAAACATGATTCGTGCTGGAATCCGTTAACGGTTCATATAGAATAAATGCAGTGCATTTTTAGTGACAGATGTAAATTTAGGTTCCTTATTCCCAAGGTTCCACTGTACATGGGCTTTTGGTGGATCGGGCGCCCTGGAATCACGTTCATAAGCGTCTGTTGGAAGTGATGCGTATGCTGGCTGGAACATGCTTCTCAGGGTTGGCGTTTGGTGTTGGAACATGGCGCTGTTTGCTAAGGCGACAGCATCTGGATGGAGAGAAATTGTTATATTGACTGCATCATTTTCCGTTAAACTTTCAAAAACAACGTTATTGTAAATAGAACATTGTTTTTCGAGAAGAAGTACAGACTCGGTAGGTGAACTGTTCGTCTAGACAACAGGTCTACCGAGTCTGTCAGAATTTACCCATCAAACATCAACTTACCATATTGTGATAAGGTTGAAATTTTATCGAAGAAATTGTCTGTTTGTAGAAGTAAAGTTTGTTTTTGAAGTTTTAACGGGAATCAATGATGGCAGTCCATTTAAAATTTCTCCTTCGCAGATGCTGGTGCGGCTTAGCAAGAGCATGGTTTCCAACACGCAAACTGCAAAACTGGAGAAGCATGGCCACGCAAGCTACGCCAGTCAGCTCCAACGATGCTTTATGGAAATGTGGAGTTCCATGGGCGGAGCATCCCACTAAAGCCCAGGTAAGTGAACTTGGGAATAAGAACCTAAGATACCTGGTACTACAAAATGCCTGCAAATTTATGGCTGTATGGAACGTGAACGATTTTCCACGGAGTTTCATTGTTCTATTAATGATAATGTAAAATTTATCATGTAAAGTCGGGGTAGATTGCTTTTGTTTTAGATAAGAATCAAAAATATTTTGAAAAGTAAAAAGATTTTGATAAATAAAATTTAATATTTGGTCTCAATTCATAATATAGAGTGGGATAATAATGTTTTTGCATTTTAGGGTTCCGTACCAATGGGGGGGGGGGGGGGGGGGGGGGGGAGGGTAAACGGGACTATTACTAGATTCGTTGTCTGTGTCTGTCTGTCTGCTGTCTGTCTCCATGGTATTTCACTACGTGATAGCTAGAAGCTGAAATTTTCACAATGAATGTATTTTGGCCATTCTCAAAATAGCGTTCTTCGCTTATTACCGTACCTTTTTATTTATTTTCTGATTTGACATTAATACATAGATGAACATCCAAAAGGTGAGAATGAATTTTTGTGGCACTAACGTATTATGGTAGTCTTTCATAGATAATGAGAAGATTCAAAAAAAAAATGTGTACGGGTAATTAGAATATGTTGAATATTTGATGCAACGTAATTAAAACATGACATCAGTCCTGTAAATTAGGAAAACCCGCCGGAAGGCCAGTTAATACTGCAGACCAAGGTGCTCGTATCCTTATTCTAGAAAAATAACGTACCCTATTACTATAATTAGCCAAAACAAAACACTTTAACGCCAACAAACTAAATTTGCTTTTCACACAAATATATGAATAACAAGTTTTATAATTGCGGTTTTTGAAAAGTATATCCAAAACTGTTGAGGTATTTCATTTATCTATGCTCATGTACAAATGCATATCCACTGCTGGAATGCACCAGGGTAGTAGGAGCGTGGTGGGCCTCTCTGGAAGAAAATGCCAAGGAAACGGACAAGCACTCTTGTATGGGCGAGTACGCCGGAAGCGCGTAAAAAGCGGAACATTTCTCGGATCGTTACCCGCGTGGATGATTGCCAAAGTCCGAGTCAAATAGATGGGAAGAACTGCTCTGCTGACTTTCATTACACTTCGGATACGACCTCCATCGGGGTCATGATTTAGCGTGGTCGCTGTATGGAAGTTCTCAATAAACTACGTACAAGGTGGCAGATGCAAGGAAACGTATTAAGTGGGGCTACACTGAGACAATAATGCGGTTGGGTGGCACACAAACATGCGGCATTCTGTGTGCCAATATCCCTAACTCGTGACAGTAAAAGACTATATGCGACTGTAATGCGTGCGCGTGGCGACTACGGGCCAAAATTTGAGACTGATGCCATCGACTCGAAAGAAGAAGATTTATATTAAAAACTTTGGTTAGTAGTTTTAATGAGATTAATACATATCATTTCTTCAGAGTTTTTACTTTGGTAGTTTCAAATTACAGGTTAGGGGGCATAGAACAAAAGTATAATGATGTGTAAATTTCGGATTACTGAAATTTTAGCAAACGATTGTTAGTAAATAAATATATTGTTTGTAAGCTGTAGACCAAATGATCTGGTAAGCGGGGTAATTCAGGCTCTTTTGCTTTGAAATTTTCCTATTTTTTTTGGTTTCTCTTAGGGTTTTAGTATATTCTCATAGAAAGTATTTATATTTTTCTTTATATAACTTCTTTCTCTTCGATTGTTTAAAATATACAATCAATAAGATTGATTACACTTTCGACATTGCGCGTGGCTAGCTTTCCTTTTTTTTTTAACTCTCTTTGGTCTTTTTTGGGTTTTCTTCAAAAATTAGATAATTATGGTAGCATTTAGTATAAACGTATTTACGGAAATTATAATTCGTATAAAAACTATCGTTTAATATGAGTACGATGCGACGACAGAGGCTACAGTTAATAACAGAGTAAATAATTTCATACAAGGTAATTATTAACATGGATTGGTGTTATTGAGTAATTGAAAACATAGATTTTATTCAAATTTGAAAACACACAGTTTGCAAATATTGACTTACCAATGTACGGAGGAAAGACTGACATTTCATAAGTAACTAGGGTCTAACTGCAAAAAATAAGTATTTAAATAGTAGAAAAAAAAGGCAATAGAAAAGTTTTTACCAAGCTCGGTAATTATATTGTTTTTTGTGTGCTTATTGTTGGGGTAAGCACGTTTTGAGACTCGAACGCTGATGGGCTCAGTATACACTCAGGAGATGCGTTCGCGTGCGATACTGATGTCACATATTTACAGATATTTAGCATGTGCATCCGAAACAGAAAGTCAGGCAATTATATATTTTGGTTCGGAATGCGGTTATTTAATTATATTTATTTACAGACTGCTTTACTGAGTCGAGTATTTGTTTATGGCGATACACGTTGTAGATAGCTTTTTAACGTTTGATGGATAAAGTAAATTTTTAGGTTTTAGAATTAAAGTAAATTTTGACATAAGTTGGTGGTGGCGGACAGGCCCGGTAATTAGAGAAAGAGGTTTTTGTACAGCTGTTTAATTATTAGACTTAAACTAAGTTAAAACAGAACCAATATTTTGTTTCAGCTAGTATAGGTCGTTAACTCATATAAAACATATTGGTTTTTATAATATGACGCAATGGAGTAAAGCCGGACAAATAAAAATTGCAACGGGGAAGTGGCGATTTCTATTGCGCTAACAACAAATTACTAAAAATTAATAAAATAAGTATTAAGCTGTTGTTTAATAATTAATTGAAAATTATCTAGTAGCGCATCTTATTTAGAATAATGTCGGAACCTTCCGGCGCGAGTAATCGCACTTGGCGTTTTTTTATTTCAATAGATATTGTTGACTTTCATCTGGTGTGATCTGAGGTTAATATAAAATTTCTTTTTTTATATTGAATTTTGAAGTTTTTTTCTATGTTGCATGCGTGTCAGTGGTATCTGTACTCTGCAGTGTGAAGTGACAAAGTAGTAAACATTGCATAAAGTTGGTAATGAGTTGTCAACGGTCTTGAGAGTGACAACTTGAGACGTATCAAATACAAAGCTTGGCATAGAGTCAGGCAGCATCGACTGGTGCGCTGCGTTCCGGGTTCGATTCACGTACAGAGAAATAAAATGCATTGATGAAGACGACTGGTGCAGATTTTTTTTACTTAAAGTTATTTCATTTTCATAATTGGTTTACTTACTAATAATATGATATTTTATAATTATTTTTTTTCTCCTACAGTAGTCCGACTGCTCCATGACACAAGATGAAATAATAGTCAGCTGCTGACCAGAGGAATGGGCCTCGAACGTCCGAGCTACTCATCCTACCAGGGGTGCAGAAACTTTCGGACCTTCATCGAAACTGAAGAAGGTGTTAACGGAACGGCTTGCTGAGGTGCGAAGACACAGGAGCGTGGATATTTACGGAGGCACGAATACTGGTACATATACTGTTTTTTCATCGTTATTATCAAAATGCGGCTTGCTCTTAAGTTCTCTCCTACGGACAGGATATTAGCGGTAGGCATAATAATTGGCGTCCGTCACGGGGGCTGTTTCTATAAGGCGATTCAGCAATGCGCAGGAATATTATAGTGGCTACAGATTTGCGCAGATCAGAGGTGCACTCCTATCTCCTTCTCATAGCCGATGGGAGAGCAATCCGACACGGACCGAAAGAGATAGGGCGATAGCTGAAGGACCGAATTAAGGACTGTCAGAAGTTGGGTTCGAATCTTTGGTTGGCACGTGATGTTTTTTTTTTCAACTAGGAAAAGCTAATGTCATAAACTTCTATATGTATTGATATTTTCAACATTTTTATGAATCATGAAGCAACAGAAATAGAAAACATTTATATTATAGCCGGTGGAGAG
>NWSH02000050.1:8297048-8312256 GCA_002382865.2 Heliothis virescens | reverse complement strand
TTCGACTATGAAAACGTAACATGTTTTTATTTTGAGTTCTTTGTAAAATATCCTTAGCAATGATAGGAATAAATAATATTATGTACTAATAGAGATATCAAATCAACTGTATAATATAAATATAGACACGAATCTGTCTCCTAGGTCATAATTCAGGCCCACGGGGGCCTATCAGATAATATATTTTCAGATCTGGTACATGCAGGTGCTTTTTGCCACATTATTCCATCCTTTCCTTTGTAATATTATTGCTGTAATTGATCTGGTAATTGCGAAGTCAAAATTATCTGAATCTGACACCATATCACTAGTTTCTAGGTAACTTTACTGTCATTGCCGAGTTCACGTAAATGGTCGTCGATATACACGTCTAAAGTAGCTTGGGAGTCAGAATGGTCGGAATCAGACTTTTCTGATAACTAAAAAATTCTAACTCGGTCATTTATCAATTACGTTTCACTCAAAACCTATAAAAACAAAATTAATTAATATTAAACACTAAATAAACAAATAAAAGCATGTCACAAAATTACTACGCCAGCGATGACGCTGGGTCATAATGACCCGTTTTCACTTGACGCACCTGTATCTCCTAGCACATGCAGCGTCGCACTGCAAATACCAATAAAAACGATAGAGGAAGACTGTATCTTCAGCTACAGAAACGTTCGAATCACACGACCGATACAAAACTAAAATATGTTGATTTAAAATTGTCTCGGGTCAATATGACCCAGCGTCATTGGCGCCGGGTTAAAAAAGAAACATTTTCTGCAGGTCATTGACGCGATGAAACTGGGTAATGAATACGAATAACGAACAATCCGTACGGACTCGGACATTTGTAAATTGATTTCAGTACGTTTTCAAACAAAATAGAGCTTCTAAAGTTATATTTATCCGATAAGTGATGCGTAGTTACTACTACGCAATTAATTGCTAGCATTGTAGGCATTAGTAATTAAATATGCAGTAATTAAACATGCCTTTATGTAGCGCGATTTATAACACGTGCACTTCTGCCTCTTGAACTTTAATAAAAATAATTGTGTAAGTAACCAAGTCACTGTTTTCTCATTAAGCCGATAAATGGCATCAGGTTAGGGACCTGACTACTATAGATGATGACGTGGCTGGGGAGGAACCGCAAAAATAAATAAATGGGAAAGTTGGAAGACATGATGTTACCCGTGAACCTAAAACAAGTAACTTTGGCCAAATGGACTTTCCATATGAGTGCAACCTTGAGATGCGACGAGTGTCGTTATAAGGACAAACAAATACCTACAAATTCTTGTGAAAGGTGTGTGTTATGTAGTTAACCTTGAGAATGAAAGTACCGTTAGACGGATCCGATGCAATGTTCAAGGTCTTGGGCGCAGATTCGTTAATGTCTTGTTTGTCCATCGGGAGGTCCTGACTCATTTAAAATAGTTTAGTGAGCTTTATAAGTCTTAATATCTATTGACCTTGGCGCACTAACGAGTAGGTACGAATAGGTACACGTCCCTCAGTGGGAGGGCAAGAGGCTTAATATAACACGGACATTTGAATGTGGGCAGAAAGAGAAACAAATCATCGAAATAAGAAATACTATTAAACCTATATTAGCATTAAAAGATAATGCACGCATAACAATTAGAACTTTTTTAAACCAAAATCGGTCTTGAATGAAACGCTATCAAGTCAAGCAACAGCAACTTACTAATTACTAACAATGTAACGTAGCTGATTATTCCAAGTGAAATGATCTAAACAATTAGCTTTTTAATATTCTAATAATAAAATTAACAAAATTGCTACACCAAAAGGGTAAATGATGCTTGACAGTAGCTGTAGTGGCAGGTCATTTTGTTGTTCTGCGTCTGAATGGTGTGACAAAAATAACGTATGATGGTATGATTTTTACCAGAAATTTACTTCAAAGAAAAACCAGGAAAAGTCTCTAAAAGTCAAGCTAATTCTGGGAATTCCGAACAGTTTCGTTTCTGGTAATTTTCTCAAATTCTTCAAGAGATACCGCGCAGTCATCATATGACTGCGAGGAAATTAGGGCTAAGGTAATTCTTACGACAATAAGATAGAAAAATTGCAAGCAGTGTTCAGTTTGTGCTTATACCTATGTACCCAAAGATATTAGAAGGAATTCTATGGGACTTCCTATCATTCATTATGCATGCATTCTGATGGAGGATCTGTCATAATGATTTACATTCGTACCTCGAAAAGCTCTTAGAACCTCTTCACCAGATGACCATTTGTAGATATTTTACCAATTGTCTTTAAGGTCATTTACGCTGCATAGTTTTTTAGAAGCTAGAAAACCGACCCCGATGTTGCTAGATATGGTCAAGCTTTCATTACCAATACAATTAGTACTATTCACTAGGTCTAGGTCTACCTAATCTAGGAAGTAGGTATTAAGAATCAAAATAAAGACCATCGTCATAGAAATACAAATTTCATAAGTACACTAGTGAAAAATAAATAGGGTGTACCTCTAGCTCTAACCTAACGTGATAAAGAAATTTTACTTTTGTTTTTGTTAGAATAGAATACACTAGCCGCTTGCCTCCAGTTATGTGAAATAGGGAATGAGTCACGATCCGGTTTGCGAGTGCCAAGCGCGGTGTGATACGATTGAAAAGCAAAACGAACGAAATTAAAATAACACAAGCGCGAGAGCAGGACGGAGATGGCTGCCGATACACGCACATAGGACTTACAACTAAAATGGAATAAGTCGCAAGGACGAAGGATAATGATACTTATATCAAGCTATAGAAGGTTAAATGATTACGGGTGACGCAATAGCGTGCAATACTTATTTATTCCACCTTTACTAGACTGAAAGATGACAAGGATGTTTAACGCTGAAATCAGAAAATTTGTCTTTGTTGTCTTCAACAAAAAGAAGTGGGAGATCTTCCATAAGCTACTTTATTGAAGCCTTTATAGCTCAATCAGATAATATTTATTGCAATAAGAAGACTACCCTAGCCATTATTTTAAATGCGACATTGAGTTTGTACACTTTCGCTCTAAAACGGGTGATCCGAATGGGATAGATTATAGGAACCTTGGACTGAACACGAATAGGCAACTTTAGACACAGGTGCAGGACGTAGTTCCCTTAGGACGCGGACGAAGTCCCATAATATATCGTCGTCTTAGATTGAAAACCTCGGAAATGTAATTTTTTCCCCATTTTTTTTTATCTCGTTTCTAGGAAGATAACTTCGCAAAGAACATCCTACATGTTCCTCCTGAAAAGTCATGTTTCTTACACTTACGAGGTTTTCACTCTAAGGCATCGATATGTAGTTATTTTTCTTCTGACGGATGAGACGTTTTTCTGATTTATTATTGTTCTGTTGATTGATTTGTTTCAAAAAAATTTCGATTTACGGCAGACGTAAACATTAAATTAGTAAGATTCTGAAATGTGGCTACCCGAAACCGGGGTAGGTACCTACCTACTTGGAGCACATGGAAAGATCATTACGTTCAGCTAATATAGTTTACATTAAACGCCGTAGAATTGATGTAATCATGATTGATACGTATAACACTATTGCAGATCTATGATACATGTCCATTGTTGCCCTTCTTCTTTATCTTAAACTCTCACCGTGAACTAACTAGGTGCAAAACTTGGAAAAATTAAACAAAGAATCAGTAGGATCCTATAACGATATTCACTAAAACAAGGATAAGGATGATGTGATAATTGTAATAGCCAGGCTGAAGTTAGATTAGATAGCGAAAAGAAAGGCGGAGACACGGCGGAATGACGGAGGACTTGGCAGATGGATAAGGCAACGACCACTGATGATTGTTAGAGGACGATTTTTGCCTGCGCATTTTGTTGAATGATGCGTTTTTATGATTCTTAAGGTTGATTCAATTGATGTGTCGCATAAAGTACCTATGTAGTTTAATGATTTTTGATGTCTTGTAAGTACATACATACGTTAGTAATAACTTCAACAACTGAAATAGTCAGCTTAAAAAATATGTATAGCGAACGCATTACATATAGTTGACATCCACCTTTATATTGTGCTATTGCAGGGATCAAACTTTTCCTCACACAGAGAAGGAATGAGCGTTAATCAACACGCTTCCTCGAGGCAGATTTGCTTGCGACTTTAAGGTTCAGGTTTCCTCAAAATGTTTTCTTTCACTTACTGTTATTGGTTTTCAAGCACGCTCAGCAGGTACTGTATAACTTGAAAGTTATTACTTGCCCGACATGAAATCAAACCGCGCCGCGGACTTTAGGCCACCGCGACGTCATGTCAACCTACCTTAATGTTTCAAATTTTACCAATCGAATATTAACCTTGCAACCTTTAGTAAGGTTGAAAGTCTATTGAAAAAAAAATTAGAGATTGTGATAGGTTGATGTGCTGGCATCTGTACTATAATAAACTATCCACGTAATCCGTAGCAAAGAAAGCTGCTATATGAAGTGATGCAGCAAAATGACTCTCCTCCCTTTGCAGTTGACAAAGTTACACAAAAAACAATACTGAAATGCTGATATAGTTTTTACCTATCATAATATCAGCTTAGGTAGAGTTTCAACTGTACATATGATGAATCTTACATTGACAAGCCTCTCATGACCCATGTGGGTTAAATTTTACAGTTATTTGTAATGTGTAAAATATGGACTTACTTCACTATTTTTTGTAGGTAGATATGAAATCTATCAACAACATAAAAATCACCCCCTATTTGTTCTAGTCATCATGCCTGAATGGTTGGACCAATTCAGTTTTTTTTGTAAGTTGTCAGAAGGTTTATCTTAAAAAAAAATATTATTTAGAAAAAAAAATACGAAAGAAGGTTTGGGAAGTAGTTATCTTCGGATGCTGTGAACAGCTTCTCTGTACTAATATAATAAAGAGGATTTTTTATTATTGATTATAGCCCAACTAAAGGCTCCCATACTCCCATATTTCACTGCTACATTATTCCTCTATTTAATTAATTAATAAAAAAAAATATTTATATCACATGTGAAACCTCCTCCTTTTTGGGAAGTTAGTTAAAAATGCCAGTAGGCTCATAAATAAACACATTTCACAAATCTTTTAAGAACATAGATACTTGGTATAGATATGAAAAAATCTTACATACTTAGTAAAGACATTTAAGTTATTTACATCAACTTGAGGTCATAAACTTTCCAGTCAGGGCTGTGGGATAGTTTGGAAGAGTTACCACAGCCCTGGTACACAAAAAGGGCTTCAATAAACATGGTGTGTTTTAGTCAGTGTGAGTCTGGCACTCTGTCATGCTGCACCCATAATGGGAGGTTTGATGATTTCCCAACAAAAATAAGGCTTAAGCATTACTTAAGCATTTGACTGGCTGGTAAAAGCAATAGGAATTTATATTGCACATTCGGTAAGACAAGGGCCGAAGTTGCTAACAAGTTGTAACATGACTTCGGCCCTTGTCTTACAGAAGGTGCAAATATGATTATCTAACTCACAGAATGAAGATCAAAAGTAATGTTATGAATTGTTTCTTGCTTACAGGATCCGGGTGATAAAAACTCCATTTCTGTCATGCTCTTACAACAAAAGATCAGTGTCATCATGAGGTTGAAGAGCAAAATCAGAATACACTACCAAGTTAACATTTAAAAATCATTCTAAGTTTATGCGAAAACACTCCATAATTGCAGGCAAAAATAGATGCAAGATGTTAATGTTATTGTCTAAAATTATTTTATGCAAGTTAAAGCATGATATATTTAAGTACGAACACTCCAAAAGAATGTCATATCAACCACTGAAGAGTGAGAACAACATCCACCTTCTTACCAGCTAGAAACTTCTATGCAAACTTGAGATAATTTAACTTTATAATGATAGAAGATTAATTATATCCCTAACTTTTAATTTGAGTGATATCTTCTATCTTCTATCTTCTATATATATAAAAATCAATTGCTGTTCGTTAGTCTCACTAAAACTCAAGAATGGCTGGACCGATCGGGCTTATTTTGGTTTTAAAATGTTTGTACAGATCGGGGGAAGGTTTAAACGATGAGAAAACATAGGATAATAAAAAAAAAAGTTAAGTAAGTAATACGAAGTTTACCTGGTCAGCTAGTGTATGATAAATATATCTATAGTTGAAAATAATAAAATTGACTTACCTCAACATTTTTGAGTCTATAATTTGTTCCTGTCCAATCAAGTCACAACTGTTTCTGGCATGCACTTATGCTTCGATTTAAACATGTGATTGAGAAAAACACATTACACTGGCTAATTAAACTAAAACCCCTTGGTTACAGAACTCTAAAACACTGCACAACTTCGCGCAACTTATGATAAAACGTGGGTGTCCATATTGATGACCAGTCCGAAAGTGCTTGATAAAGAACTGTACTGTAGCATAAAAATAATAATTCCTCGTTGGCTATATAATTATTTGCTAAACGCATGAGGCTACCGACACGCGAAACCGAAAACTTCAAACTGTGATGTGACATGACATTTAACATATTTTGGTAAACAACAACGGAGTAGAAGCCGCGAAATGAACAAGTTGAGACTTGTACTTAGCTATCTGTCTTTATTTATTTGCATACGATAGAAAGAAACAACAAGTGGATGTTTAAGGCTGAAGCTTGCTACAGTCAAACCGTCCAATCAAAAAGCAGGTTGTGTTTTGTCTTTTGGTTGAGATAAGAATCCAATATTGCCGACTGTAAAAAATAGCAATCAATTTTACACTTCAAATTGATGTGAGGTTTCTGGTGTTAATGTATTTTTCTAAACCGCGGAAAAAAGAAAGGCATTAAAAATGTAAATAAATGTTAAATATTTATCCTGTCTTTCTGTTTTTTCTGCTGTTTAGGGCCGTCATGTCAAAATCAGTGNTGATATAGTTTTTACCTATCATAATATCAGCTTAGGTAGAGTTTCAACTGTACATATGATGAATCTTACATTGACAAGCCTCTCATGACCCATGTGGGTTAAATTTTACAGTTATTTGTAATGTGTAAAATATGGACTTACTTCACTATTTTTTGTAGGTAGATATGAAATCTATCAACAACATAAAAATCACCCCCTATTTGTTCTAGTCATCATGCCTGAATGGTTGGACCAATTCAGTTTTTTTTGTAAGTTGTCAGAAGGTTTATCTTAAAAAAAAATATTATTTAGAAAAAAAAATACGAAAGAAGGTTTGGGAAGTAGTTATCTTCGGATGCTGTGAACAGCTTCTCTGTACTAATATAATAAAGAGGATTTTTTATTATTGATTATAGCCCAACTAAAGGCTCCCATACTCCCATATTTCACTGCTACATTATTCCTCTATTTAATTAATTAATAAAAAAAAATATTTATATCACATGTGAAACCTCCTCCTTTTTGGGAAGTTAGTTAAAAATGCCAGTAGGCTCATAAATAAACACATTTCACAAATCTTTTAAGAACATAGATACTTGGTATAGATATGAAAAAATCTTACATACTTAGTAAAGACATTTAAGTTATTTACATCAACTTGAGGTCATAAACTTTCCAGTCAGGGCTGTGGGATAGTTTGGAAGAGTTACCACAGCCCTGGTACACAAAAAGGGCTTCAATAAACATGGTGTGTTTTAGTCAGTGTGAGTCTGGCACTCTGTCATGCTGCACCCATAATGGGAGGTTTGATGATTTCCCAACAAAAATAAGGCTTAAGCATTACTTAAGCATTTGACTGGCTGGTAAAAGCAATAGGAATTTATATTGCACATTCGGTAAGACAAGGGCCGAAGTTGCTAACAAGTTGTAACATGACTTCGGCCCTTGTCTTACAGAAGGTGCAAATATGATTATCTAACTCACAGAATGAAGATCAAAAGTAATGTTATGAATTGTTTCTTGCTTACAGGATCCGGGTGATAAAAACTCCATTTCTGTCATGCTCTTACAACAAAAGATCAGTGTCATCATGAGGTTGAAGAGCAAAATCAGAATACACTACCAAGTTAACATTTAAAAATCATTCTAAGTTTATGCGAAAACACTCCATAATTGCAGGCAAAAATAGATGCAAGATGTTAATGTTATTGTCTAAAATTATTTTATGCAAGTTAAAGCATGATATATTTAAGTACGAACACTCCAAAAGAATGTCATATCAACCACTGAAGAGTGAGAACAACATCCACCTTCTTACCAGCTAGAAACTTCTATGCAAACTTGAGATAATTTAACTTTATAATGATAGAAGATTAATTATATCCCTAACTTTTAATTTGAGTGATATCTTCTATCTTCTATCTTCTATATATATAAAAATCAATTGCTGTTCGTTAGTCTCACTAAAACTCAAGAATGGCTGGACCGATCGGGCTTATTTTGGTTTTAAAATGTTTGTACAGATCGGGGGAAGGTTTAAACGATGAGAAAACATAGGATAATAAAAAAAAAAGTTAAGTAAGTAATACGAAGTTTACCTGGTCAGCTAGTGTATGATAAATATATCTATAGTTGAAAATAATAAAATTGACTTACCTCAACATTTTTGAGTCTATAATTTGTTCCTGTCCAATCAAGTCACAACTGTTTCTGGCATGCACTTATGCTTCGATTTAAACATGTGATTGAGAAAAACACATTACACTGGCTAATTAAACTAAAACCCCTTGGTTACAGAACTCTAAAACACTGCACAACTTCGCGCAACTTATGATAAAACGTGGGTGTCCATATTGATGACCAGTCCGAAAGTGCTTGATAAAGAACTGTACTGTAGCATAAAAATAATAATTCCTCGTTGGCTATATAATTATTTGCTAAACGCATGAGGCTACCGACACGCGAAACCGAAAACTTCAAACTGTGATGTGACATGACATTTAACATATTTTGGTAAACAACAACGGAGTAGAAGCCGCGAAATGAACAAGTTGAGACTTGTACTTAGCTATCTGTCTTTATTTATTTGCATACGATAGAAAGAAACAACAAGTGGATGTTTAAGGCTGAAGCTTGCTACAGTCAAACCGTCCAATCAAAAAGCAGGTTGTGTTTTGTCTTTTGGTTGAGATAAGAATCCAATATTGCCGACTGTAAAAAATAGCAATCAATTTTACACTTCAAATTGATGTGAGGTTTCTGGTGTTAATGTATTTTTCTAAACCGCGGAAAAAAGAAAGGCATTAAAAATGTAAATAAATGTTAAATATTTATCCTGTCTTTCTGTTTTTTCTGCTGTTTAGGGCCGTCATGTCAAAATCAGTGGTGCCAATTTTGATGGATTTCCCCGATATACGGGGAATGGAGGATTAGAGTGGGTAGTGCGGGGAGAATTACAATAATCGGGGCATTTAGGAGAATCCAGACCAGAATCATGAAAACATGATAAAAAAATGAGTCAAAGTATTTTTTTTTAATTAAAAGTAGCTGAAAAAATTGCTTGTGTACACAGCTGCAACGTTGCAGATGTTGTTGGCCCTTTTAGTAATGTAATAATAAGTACAAACACATACCTACTCCGTTTGCGATAACATTAGAAAGAAGTTTAATAAGGCTCTTTTAGGTATCCATCCACTTTGAAATAAAATTACAACAAAAATGATTACGGTCAAGATTGATATGGAATAAATATAATTAATTTAAATAACAGCTGTCACAGTTAATTGTATTTATTTAACTTATCTACCTTCTGATGACTTTCATTTAATATTGTTTATTTTACTTTCTGTATTATCGTGTCGACGTTAAAAAATCTAACGTTTAACGTTTTCATCTCACTGTAACTCTACCAAATCTAAAATGTTATATTTTCCCTTCTTTTGCTGTGGGAGCATTTTTATTTTATTGGTTTAACGTGTCAATCATCCATAAATACTACGCCTCCTTTCGTTATCATTGCTGATTTTTCGTGTTTTTTTTTTTGTTAGTTCTTAGTGTTAGGTTTTAATTATAATATTTAATTTTGAATAGTCCTTGTAAAGTGGCACGTTTTGTGGAACTATGGATTCTACTGGATTTAGATTGTTTGAATTTAACTTATAAAATGAAAGGTTTCATACTCCTGCTCCTGCGAGCCTTTTTTTTCTAACGTTATAACAAACAGAGTAGGTAATAAATAAAGTGTCTGAATACTTTATTACATCCACTGTCTTTGCAGTTCTAATCGCTAAAGGTCATTTTGAAGCTCATGTAGCGAAATTACCAGCTGACTTATGCTGAATTTTGGGAAATTTATGAGGGAAAAATCGATAAATTTTGGGTATTTGACAACACCGTCGCGGGAAATCGAGAGAAATCTATTGGTCTCACTTGGTATAAATGTCAGTAATTCGGTGACCTGAAAAAACTTCACTTTAGTCAAGTTGTCGAGTGTTGTGAAGTCGCCGAAGTAAATAATCAATAAAAAACAATTAATTCATACGTTGAGAGTGTCAGTCATTTGCATTGTGATTTGCATCCAAACGACTCAAGTATTACCGGTCTCACACATATCACTATAAAGGCTTCCATATCGTCTAACATACGAGCATTTATGGAACTCGGCGCCGAAGAAACTACCTCTGGAGAAATGGGACCGTCAGATAGAAAATCCGAAACATCGCGCTTAGTGGCACCTAATACAGATCCATCGCCCAGTTACCTAAACATCATATCTAACTTATGTGGGCTGGTATTTCTGTGTATCATCCTGTATTCTTGTTTTAAAGATGGTGTCTCTTTGTTTTCGTTTCATCCCACGTTGATGACTCTTGGGGTAAGTTCAGTGCCAGTGTTAAACTGTGTTTTACTGTTACATTTTTAATAGATTAATTAACTGATGATGATAAACAGATCTAACTATGTATATTTATTTTACAGTGGATGATGTTCATGACATCAGCAATGCATGCGCTAACTCCTAACGACCTGGCTACTGGATGGATGCCCATACGATTGAAAAGTGCTCGTCATTGGATTCTTCAGGTGGTAGGTGGAATAATAATATTAGGCGGATTCATTGTGATTGTCACAAACAAGTTTATAAATGGTGCTGCACACTTTACAAGTTATCATGGTAAATTTGGATTGGCATCTTTTATTTTCGTTTTGCTTACAATGTTGGGAGGCTTAGGTGCTCTTAATAGTTTGAAATTGAAACATTATCTTCCACCTATATACACTAAATTGATTCATACATCAGCAGGTCTTCTGACTTTCTGTTTGGGTATAACAACCATATTACTTGCTTTCTTCTCAAAATGGTGGCAGAATGCTGAATGGTTGACTATTCTTTGTTTTATTTTAGTTTTAACAAGCATGATAGCCACAGCACTGAGACCCATATTAAAGATTTACATTCGTCTGAGGGAAAGACTTGACATCCAGAATTAATTTTGTTAATGTATGATTTCATCGCTTTTCCTGGCCTGGCCTCACAAATGACAGTGATATGTGATATTTAGTTTAACATGTGGGTAACTAGAACAACTAGTTCAGTTGAGATGCTTTTTAATAATTATTTTGTTATGGCTCTTTTGTTTTAGCCAAGTATTTGTTATTTTATATTTTATGGTGCTTTTTACATTTGTGTTGTTATCTCTATTAGTTTTTTTTTATCATAATAAAATAAAACTATCAGTGTAGCATGTAGGTATGCATAAAATCAATATGTCTGTAAGTAGGTAGCAATGTGTGTGATTGTTGTATATTCTTATATGGATAGTGAAAATTTATATCCCTTTATATTATATTTTTTATGAAGATATATTTAATTTTATATAATAAGTAATAATTTGAGAACTTGATTATTTACATACCATATTTACAAACTAATATGTGTAAGTATCATGATAATAATTATACAATAATTTGAAAGATATAGCAAGATCCTTAAAATTAACTAAATTGTAGTAGGCACATAGGTTTTCCAGTTTAATAAAACACAAGTAAAAGTTGCTTTAATAAAAAACTATGAGGTTATCTATTAATATCCAATCACCTCTTTTGTCTGGTCATTTACTTTACAACTAAGTACTTATTACATGAATAGTATAATACTATCTTTTAACGGCTCTAGCTAGCTTGTAAGATTTTTTTTAAATTAAGAACACATAGTGTTATATATGTACCTATTTTGTGAAATCAAGAAAATATCCAATTTGTAAGGATCTTAGCAAAAACTTAAAGCACAAATTTAAATGCACAGAAGTAACCAGGAGCAGACATAAGATGTTCTGAGAGGCTAAGAGACTGAAAGTTCTGAGCTTAGAAAGCACAGTTTTATGTAACCAATATTTTGTGTACCTACCTACATTTTTTGAATTTAGATCTGATTATATTCTCTCATTACAGGTGTTAACACAGTTGTGTATAATTGCACAAGGTAACAATTGTGCCAAAAAAATACATTCTTTAGTATATGTCACAAATGTTATTCTAATATGCTATAAGTAAAAATAATGTATGTATGTGTAGAAATGTGTAGCACAATATATTTTGCTTCATGTTATTGAATATCAGCCTAATTCTGTATGAAATATATCATATCTAATAAACAGTTATAAATGGCATGTCCATAAAGTCTTTTCCATTAAATTTAAAATTTGATCAACTACCTACTACTCATGGGAGGATATTATATGACATACATTTTGACAGCGCAGTAAAGAAATAGTCGCCACCTTTTAACTGACCCATACCGTCAAAATACCATCTTCTTGCTGCAATCGAACTTGGTTGCCAGAATGAAATTAAGAGCTTTCATGACTTAGGTCTCATCGCTGTTTTGGACAAGCAATGTTGAAAAGTGGGTAATGTGTTCATGTCCATGCTCCTTTTTTACATACAATCTATACTAATAATTTAAAGCTGATGAGTTTTTTTGTTTGAACGCGCTAATCTCAGAAACTACTAGTCCGATTTGAAAAAATATTTCAGTGTTAGATAGCCCATTTATCGAGGAAGGCTATATGCTAGTGTAGGGGAAAGCAATCCTTCCAGGGGCAGATCTCAGGGCGGAAATAGGGATTCAATGAAGCCACGAAGTTCAGTACACAAACACATATATTTTCACGAAAACAGTTATGGGAAACAAAACCTGGGCGCACAATACACTGCTTTGTGATATAAAACTACTTGCATTACAATGTTTCACTCAAAAACTGGCTATAAACAAACAATAATAAAAAACGTGGGCGCGTGCGTCGCGGCCTGTGGCGGACTGGAGCGAATCGCGCGTCATCGGCGCTCCTCGGATACGTTCGGTCGCGCGGCTGGCGGAGGCTGCCGAAGGTGTTCGAACGACGGGCGCGCGGGGATACTCGGTATTCAAAAAGTCGCGCGCTACACCCTCCCCCTCTAACCTAGAAATAGCGCCCTCGCTTCTAGGTTAGTCGAGAAAACGCTTAGGCCTACCACGCTTGCGTTTCTCGTTGACCGGTGCCGGAGCTATATCGCCTATGAATGGGGTCAGCTGAGAGACGTGATACCTTCCTAAAGTCTGTCCATCGCTGAGCCTCTCCAACACGTATGTGGTCGAACTAGCCGCTTCCTTAATACGGTAAGGTCCGTCGCGACGCGGTATGAATTTGGGTGTCTGGCCAGGGGTTGCGTCGTTGCTGCCTTGCGTCTTCAAAAGCACGAGGTCTCCTGGACTATACTCGGGTGCAGGGCGACGACCCTCGTCGGCGCAGCGTTTTTGCTGGGCTTGCACTCTCTCGTGCACATCTCGAGCGTCGTGCAACACAGACGACATGTGCTGCAAGTACGGGGTTAGGCTTGTGACGACATTGTCGCTCTCCACGATAGCACGCATGTCAGCCACCACATCAGCTGGAGCGCGGATCTCCCGTCCAAACGTAAGGTACGCGGGCGAGTATCCGGTGCTACTGGTTACGGCCGAGTTCATCGCAAAACGTATTGCGGGTAAATGTATGTCCCACTCGTCGTGGTCCTTCCCAACCAGGATGGAAAGTTGAGGCTTGAGGTCACGGTTTTTCCTCTCT
This sequence comes from Heliothis virescens, assembly GCA_002382865.2. Classification (NCBI taxonomy): domain Eukaryota; kingdom Metazoa; phylum Arthropoda; class Insecta; order Lepidoptera; family Noctuidae; genus Heliothis; species Heliothis virescens. The sequence goes on along the minus strand of NWSH02000050.1, from coordinate 8,298,266 downwards.
ACCGGATTGGCTTGAGGATGGTACACCGGCGTCAGCGACTGCGTAATGCCAAACACGTGGCATACCTGCTGCATTACCTCGCTGATAAATTGGACACCGTTGTCACTCAAGATGCGTCTGGGCACACCATATCTGAGAAACACCTCTGCAATAAGGGTCTTCGCACAGTCAGAGCTGGTTGCATTTTGTAACGCGAACAACTCCACCCATCTAGTACACGTGTCTTCTAGAATTAGGATCCATTTGTTCTTGTTAACGGTTTCTGGTAGTGGGCCGAACAGGTCTATTGCGACAACTTCGAAGCGGCGATTTGTTGCGGGTGTCTGCAGCAATCCGGCTGGTTTCCTATTATCGGCCTTGTACCTTTGGCATTCCACACACTTCTTGAGGTATGCAAAGAAAGAAAGAAAGAAAAACCATTTATTCACAGACAAAAATGACGCACACAGAACGGACAACAATAGCACAAAAATCATTAAATAAAATAGGTATACACATATAATACAAACATGGACGTGACACAGACTATACATAAAATTGCGTCACTTTTGCGCGAAAGGGTCAGCGCTCAGCATATATGCTGTGTTCGCACTCGCGAGTGCGAGACAACAGCGCTGGTTTTCAGCGCTGACCCGCGTGTCCTTACCTCGGGACAACAAGCAAGGCCAACGCGCCGATGGACTGGCGCATCCCGGGCCAATAGTACTTGGACTTCAACCGATCCAGCGTCCGCTCGACTCCGAAGTGGCCAGCAGTCGGCGCACTATGATAGTCTTCCAGAACCTTCTCCCGTTCGTGTTCAGGTACAACTAGGCACGCTGACTCCTCGTCAGCGTCATCAGGTCCATACCTGTATAATACGCCGTCGGACATGACATATCCCTTGTCGGACCAACTCCTCCCCCTGAAGGGATCGTCGGCTGACTCCAGATCCTCTGCGATTTTACGCAGCTCTGGGTCCTTAAGCTGGTTCTCACGAGCATCCTTGGGGCTTCTTGATGGAAAATCCACCTGAGCATAAGCCAAGTCACAGTCCGGTTCATCGGCGCAGGGCGGCCGAGATAACGTATCAGCCACGACATTCGCCTTTCCTGGCGTATATTCGATGCGCAGGTTATACTCTTGCAGAGTGAGGGCCCATCGAGCCAAGCGTCCGCTTGGTGACTTCACGGTCATAAGCCATCGCAGGGGTTGGTGGTCACTTTTTATCACAACCTC
>NWSH02000050.1:8264744-8293811 GCA_002382865.2 Heliothis virescens | reverse complement strand
CTTGATTAATTATAGAAGCTGATGCCTCACCGAAACCTTCGCTACCCACTCCGCATCGAAGATATCCTCCACGCGCCAAGAACAGCAACTACATGACACCTGCGACCTCCGATTCTGAATTTTCAGTTGAGCGTCAACCTGACGATCGAGACAAACTGCGTTCGCACCCGCTAGGTTGTTCGTTTCAAAAAGATGCCATGGGTTTGCGAACCTGGAGCGACTTTCAGAGACTTATGGACGTTTAAGTCTGCAGGGATCTGCGAAGTCCAGCTTTTTACATACCTGGGAACGTCATCTCCTGTCAGAATCGTTCTCAAAACACTGAGAAACCTGAACACGTATTTAATAGACTTACCATGTATAATTTACGTGTGAAACCGCGAGAAGAGTTGTTTCGCTCGCGAGTCGGTTAAATCTTAGGCCCTGATCGTACGGTGGGTAAAGGTGATCCCGATAAAACTACGCTATCTCCAACATGCGCTCCGATGAACATAACACGTGAAGACTTCCTGCAGACGTCCAGCTGGTTTCCGGCGATTTATACCAAACTACGCTGACGATTGCAAAGCCGAACTCCTCCGTCCTTCTTGGTCACGAGCACCACGTTTGCTGCCCACGGAGAGTCGCATTCCTCTATAACGTCCGCGTCCAGAAGCTTCTGCAACTCCTTTTCCAATAAAGCCTTTTTTCCAGGCGCCATCCTGTACGGCGGTGAAGCAATGGGCTCCTGGTGGGGATCGACCTTCAGTCGGTGAGTAGCGAAGTCTGTGGGGGGGCCCTCTTCAGCGAACCGGTCAGCTCTTCTTAACAGGAACGCGTTCAGTTGTGACCTTTGAGGGGGGGTCAACCTCGTCCCCTCATCATCCCTAAGTACCAGACCAGCAGCATCCACCTTCATAAGCTCCATTTTCTCACTGGATGGTAATGTAAAACTGGTGATGAACGGATACCATTTCAATGGCTCGTCGTTGAATCGCCAGCTGCACTGCGGCAGGTCTAACAGGAGTCCAGCACTGTTGATAAAATCTCTGCCGAGCAGTGTCCTGGTGTGCTCGTCAGGCAACACCATGAAGTTCGTAAGTATTTCACGATTGTGTAACGTAACCGTCACTTGGCACTCGAGAATTTCGCAGACCCGATGTGACCCATCAGCCAGGGTTAAGTTGCGCGCTGACCGGTTGAATTTCACACCAGCGTCCACCATTAAATCGTAGAGCATCTGACCCGCCATTGAGTGCGTAGCACCAGTGTCAAGAATAGCGACCCCTTTACGGGATACAACCTCTATCTCGATAATCGGACGCGTATCGTCGCTATCCGTATCGTGGGCCGAGCAAAAATCCGATTTACTAGAGTTAACCGCGGGTTTACATTTATCACACTTAGAGCGCACGACCCCCAGCTGACCACACCCATAACAGCGTAGTTGGGTAGTCGCGTTCTTCTCTACTGTACTACTATCTACTTTACTATTTGTTTTATTCAAATTATTTACTTTATTGCGGCATTCATCTACCGTATGTCCAAAAAGTTTACAAAAAGTGCATTTGGGGCGAACGCGCTTTTGCCCCTCACTATTGGTATCGGAACTATTAACATTCGGCACGCGCGGGTTAATACTCGAAGTCTTCCCCGAACGACCGTGCGCGGCGGAAGGGTTATCTTTATTATTAATTGCACTTACCTCCGCCAGCGATTCCTCCACTAACCTGGCCTTAGTTATAAGTTTGTCCAGCCCGTCCACGGAGTCGCGAGGCACACGCTTTCTTATCTTACGACTTAGCAGTCCGTAAACAATATCGACACTCATTTCCTCGGGGACGCCGTAAGGTAATTTCGATAATAAAGCGCGCACTTTACTTATAAACACGTCACATCTTTCATCACACTGCTCTTTGGCGAATACGTCGCGGAATATTTTATACGCGGGTCGCGGCACTCCGAACATGCCTCGTAGTCGCGCGAGCGCGTCGTCCCACGACGTGACCGATGACTTCACCCCCTGCCACCAGACGGCGGCCTCGCCGACCAGCAGCATGGGTAGACCGCGCAGAGCGTGCTCGCAGCTGATGTTGGCGCACTCGCGGAACACCTGTATAGCGTCGATGAACGCTTCCAGTTCGTCGGCGCTCTTTGACTTGCCGTCGAATCGTGCGGAACATTTCGTAAAATTACCGGGACGCGTAGACATTTGACTTGGCGTTTCAGACCGTAGTGAGGAAGTATGTTGCTGATTGCCGGCTATGATGCTTTCGATGAGAATTCTGTTCGCTTCTGCCTGACTCCTGGTAATGTTGGAGACCAGGCTATGCAGCATCTCTTCAGTCATGGTGACGTTCGGCGTGGACGCCACCATGGTCTCATCTGTGTCCGAGTCTGACCCCTGGGTGTCATCCCTCGCGATCTTCTTTTTCGGCGGCATCGTAGCCTATCGTAATCAGCGGTTTTGAGTCGCCCGAGTCGGCGGCGTAATGGCGCGCGAATAATGGACTCGCCCGCGACGCACGAATTCGCGATAGTTTCGCCCACTGTTTGTAGGTATTTTAAATCGGTTTTTATCGAATTGTTTGTTATATTGTGCACTATAGTCCGTGGCCCTCGAGTTGGGCGTCACTTGTAGGGGAAAGCAATCCTTCCAGGGGCAGATCTCAGGGCGGAAATAGGGATTCAATGAAGCCACGAAGTTCAGTACACAAACACATATATTTTCACAAGAAACAGTTATGGGAAACAAAACCTGGGCGCACAATACACTGCTTTGTGATATAAAACTACTTGCAATACAATATTTCACTCAAAAACTGGCTATAAACAAACAATAATAAAAACGTGGGCGCGTGCGTCGCGGCCTGTGGCGGACTGGAGCGAATCGCGCGTCATCGGCGCTCCTCGGATACGTTCGGTCGCGCGGCTGGCGGAGGCTGCCGAAGGTGTTCGAACGACGGGCGCGCGGGGATACTCGGTATTCAAAAAGTCGCGCGCTACACTAGTTTTTATCCGGGTGCGCCGAATAGTTCCCACGTGACGTGGGTGAAACCGCTGGCAAAAGCTAGTACGTAATTTTGTGAAATTTTATATATCGTCTAGGGTGCGCCTTATGGCTTTGTGGTGAACGCACAGCTGTCAGTATCGACTGCGGCGAAGGTATCTTTCGCGAGTATTGTGGAGCTAATGTGAAACAGCTTTATTGTTGTTAGCACTAACACAGGTAGTAGTCTGCTGTGCAAGGTTGCTAATCAGTACCTCTATCTGTATAATAGTCTGATAATCTGATTGCTGTCGAGGCCAGTGTTGCCAGAAGGTTACATTTGTTAAATTTTTCGTAACTTATAACTTAGGTAAAACATGAAAAAACCATTTTATGTTTGAATTTCCCGCTTCTAGAGGTCGCATTCACCAGAACGAGGTGTGTAAGCAAGATATATTTAACGTAGACCTAATAGGCATTATAGTTGGATAAGTTGTCTTACGAGTGCCTATCATAAAATACAAAAATGTAAATAGTCTTCCTAATTTGTACGCATTTGATATGTAATCAATCATGAGATAAACAAATTTGGGGTCGATTTTTTTTTGCCAAAATGGAAAAATTAAACATTTGCAGCAAATAATTAATAAAGGGCCCTGGCAACACTGGTCCGGGCTGTCATTCGCACGTGTGTGTTATGTTCTCTATGTTATTTGATTTGATGTCTCTTTGGTCGACTATTGGCGGTGTAGTTTAATTCGTAATATTGTATATCTTTTACGCAAATTGGTAAATTAATTACAGTGACTTACATGTGAATGAAGAAGCCTTAATATCTGTAAGTTTTCTATGGTAAAGTATCATCAATAGACTATGTTCTTTTTATTTCACGAATTGTGGCGATTACTGTTTTGTTATCAGTATTATCGGTAATAACAGTGATTTTTAATTTATTCTTGGGTTAATTAGTATATGCTGTGGAACTAAAATTGACCCCAGTCATTATTACATGTGTAGTAAAGACACCTAATATATTTTAAGCAACTATTTAAAAAATACTAATTTTATAGTAATAAATGATAGATAATAGATTAATTAAATACATAAAGATAATTTATTCTTAAGTAAATATTTATGTCAAATATATACGAAGAAAAAAAACTATTATAATATAAATGTTTTGTATTTCAGTTAATTCTAATGAATTTCTTGCAGGTTTTTAAAGTAAAAACTAATAAAGTTTAACCATGGCTCACTCGTCAGGTTCTTCAGGAAACTTGAAAAATGGTTTGATTGATTTTACGGCTGGTTCTTTAGGTAACTATTTATTTAATTAAAATAATAATATTTGTGAGTCTATCACGCCATCTGAATGTCTTATGGAATAGTGTCACAAATTCACATGTAATTATAACTATTATAAACAAAATTACAATAGTTATAGTATAGTCCAAACTATGATACACCCAAAAAAGTTTTATTTTTATTTTTTTCTTTATTAGGGGGTGTAGCAGTTGTATATGTTGGCCAGCCACTTGACACAGTAAAAGTGAAGATGCAAACATTCCCGCATCTTTACAAAGGAATGTATGACTGCCTGAGGCAAACATTAAGAAATGATGGTGTGTTTAGGGGTTTATATGCTGGCACAACACCGGCAATCATGGCTAATGTAGCAGAAAACTCTGTGTTGTTTGCAGCCTATGGATATTGTCAAAAGTTTGTTTGTCGTCTTAGTGGAGTTGAGGTGAGTTTTGTTAAAAAGAAAACTTTATTTTCAACACTACTGTCCTATGTCCGTTTATATTTTTTTTATCTGTATTTGATTCATTATCTTGCCTTTAATAGTTTTAAGGAAATAATCTTGTTTTGTTTTTGTTTTTAGAAAGTTGAAGAGTTATCAGCATTTGGGAATGCATCTGCTGGTTTCCTAGCAGCATTTTTCTCTTCATTCACATTGTGCCCTACTGAATTGATAAAATGCCAGCTACAAGCCTTACGAGAAGTGAATGTTCAGACCTCACAAACAGTAGTACGATGATTATTCTGGGTATTTTATTTGTTATAGCCAGCTGAATTTATGTATTAGTTATTGTATTTTTCTTTTTGATTATGTAGTTGTCAGTGTACAATGATAACCCTAACTTCAGACAGTTCATTATTTAAAATCATGTACCTATTACTTCGTAAAATGGAGTTTCCATTCACACATTATTATTTACTTATCTAATGCTTTCTGATTATGTTATCTGAGTAAAATCACATAATTGTTGTATTTGCACTATATGTATAATTTATGATTTTTGTTGTGACCTTCAAAATATGTAGTTTAATATTGTAAACATGTGATTACATGTGAGTATTTTCTTTTCAGGTAAAGATATCGCCGTTGCAGCTCACACAACAGATATTCAAACAATATGGCATTCAAGGTCTCTTCCGAGGTTTGGTCCCGACAATCATGAGAGAAATGCCTGGTTATTTCTTCTTCTTTGGAGGATATGAAGGTATTGCATTAATTTAAACAATTTCTCAAAAAAAAATACGTCATCCGAATGGGTTCAGTAATTTTTCCAATAAACTATGGCACTAAAATAACATTTTTACTTCCCTTACCAAAAAGAAGAAAGATCATTTATTTACACAATTTAGATGGCAATATTTAATTGAAATGGCATGGTGAATATGTTACAGGCACAAGGGAATTATTGAAGAAACCTGGCCAGACTAAAGACGACATAGGTTTTGTGCGGACAATGATAGCTGGGGCGGTCGGCGGCCTCGTCCTGTGGACAATTATCTTCCCCTCAGACGTTATCAAGTCAAGAATACAAATATCAAACAAAAGTCAAAAGTTCTTGACGGTTGGGTACGACATCGTGCAAAAAGAAGGTATGTTATCTTTGGGTTTATTTACAAAGATTTACCTGACTTTGATATCTCATGTTCTATAAATACATATTTACTTTTCTGCATACACGTGGTGTAGATAGGTAATTACGTCCTAACATTAATTTACGTACGTATTTGTAGAGTAATATCAAAACTTTAAAGTTTATATTAAGTATGTTACTAGTTTCCGCCAGCGTCAGCGGTTACAGCCACTTCCTGAAGTAATTGCTTCCCGGTCTAGGATAAATACTAGCTTATATGTTTTTCTGATATATAAGCTATATTACTGCTAAGTTTCATCAAAATCTGACCAGTAGTTTTGCGTGAAAGTGTAACAAACATACATCCTTACAAACTTTCGCAAAACCTCTGCAACTACAGTGGAGCTAAGTAGGTACGCGTTTTACTTAAAAAACTACTTCTACTGTGAAACAGCTAATAACTAGATCAGTACAAAACTGACGCAAAGACGATGAAAAGGCGTCTCTTTAATTAAATGCATTACAACGTGAATGAAGTTGATAATGTTTCAGATAATATCGTAGAACACGCAATAATAAATAAGTATGGTATCTCTTGTTCACTTTGACCTCGCTATTGTAGGAAGAGATAAGACAGAGTAACAAACGCTAATCGTCCTGATGGTACAGTTGAAATTCTTCAACACTTTTCATCATTTGTTTAGCTTTTTTTTCCACAATTTTACTCACTTGATTATTATTCAATGAGTTTCTTTATCGTATTCTGCCTTTTCTAAATATAGCTCTAGTGGTAACTATTCAGTTATTATGGTTCTAGTCTTTTCTTACCTTAGTACATACTTGGAGTCGACCTCCGGTCTAACCGATAGATGGTCCCTTTTATAGTCATGAAACTCGAGGGACATTTAATAAACTCTTAAAATGATTTAATTGATGATGTAAGGCGTCTGCAAATGATCTTAGAATGCTAATAACATGTTATTAATTAAGTATTACTTGGACGTAGTTATGCAAAAATGTTCCAATCCACACGCAGGTCGAACTGAGAAAATCGCGTTTTTGTAATTTTGTGGTACACTTTTTTTTGGTAGGGAGTACAACTATGTAGTATGTATCACTTCAACTAAATAAATAGACATTATTTTATTATATACTTGTCATTAAAATTTTGTAATATTTCTCATACAAATTATGAAAAAAATGCACTTGGAACGTTTTTGAAAAAAGGCTTTCTGTATGGAAGTAGCATTTAACTTAATTTGCAAAAACGTTCCAATATCTGAAAATTGGTATATTTTGATAGTTACTATATATTTTTTTCTAAAACATAAGTATAACAATGAAAACACTATTAAAAAAATATTTATTAAGAAATAGTTGTATCAAAGCATGAAAAATCATCACAATTTATTCATCATCCAGATCGAAATCCAGCTCCTTACCAAATCTATCGACATCGGCAATGGCGTCATTGGACGCTATCAATGTTTTATAAAAACTAAGGCAATCTACTGGAATGAACTTGTAAATAGATTGTAAATCAGTCAATTTAGCTGGAGCAATGGGTTTCCCGTTAGACCATAACTGTTTCAGATCACATCTATGTATAATCGAAATCTCTCCTTTTGTCGTTTTTTTAATGTTAAGTTCGTTATAATCCCCATCAAGAGCCGTTTTCATAAAAATATAATATAATCTAGCTTTTTTCAATTTTTATCTCCTTTGCCAGCAGCCAGTTACGTAGTCAGTATTTCTATCTGTGAATTTCTTACGATTTACTCTCTGTTTCTCAATACCTACTTGAAAGGGTTTTCATTTTCTAGCATTTTTCATAGTTCATGTTTATTCGTCAGCTGTATAAACAAGTTGTTGCTTTTTAAGCGCAGTTTCAATTTTTGAAAAATCGGTATCGTTAGGTAAAAACTATGCCCTGACTCAAGATACCGAAAAAATATCGTTTTTCATGTAGGATGGGAATCTAAGATAAGAAAAAATATATATTAACTATCAAAATATACCAATTTTCAGATATTGGATGTTTTTGCGAATTAAGTTAAAAGCTACTTCCATACAGTAAGCCTTTTTGCAAAAACGTTCCAAATATAAATGGAACATTTGTTACAAAATAAAATGGATTTACAAAGTTTTGCTAAAACGCTCCAAGATTTTTGTGACGTTTTAACAAAATAAAAATAGTTATTGTGTGATAAAGGTTGTGGGTTGGAACAAAAGTGAGAAAATTATTTTCTGACAGAAGACTTAAAACTTGAAACGTTTTTGCAAATCTGATACTAGGTGTCATAAAAAGTATTTTGATCACATTATCTCGATTTCGGGTGACTTGTGGGTTGGAACGTTTTTGCATAACTACGTCCACTTTTTCTAATCTGTGGTATTACGTAATCTCTACATTGACAAGTAGGCAGGTATTTCCCACGTACTCCCGCCTTTGTCCAGCCGTGGATGAGAGTATTTCAGATCACAGCCATTTTATAATATTGTTACACACGTTTTATAATATTTTCATAAAAAGCAGGTACATTAGGTAGCGTAAATACCTACTGTTGGTTAAGATAAGCGTAAAGGGTAAACAAAACAGCCGATGGGTGGGCTACTTATCAGCAAGAAACCAATTATATCAGATAATATGACTGACAGATAACGCATAGCCTGAATCGCTGACAAAATAGTCCACGTGATCAATAAACGATTATAAAATAATGTCGTTGAATAATTACGTGTCTTATCCTATCCTACGCCTAAGTCCTACTTATTATAAACTACCTGCCCGCCCTCGCTTCGCTTCCTGGAAAGCTCCCGTTTGGCGTTGGTTTGTACAAAACATAAATATACATTAAAACCTTCCTCAAGAATTGTTCTATCTATTGTTGAAAACCGAATGAAAATCAGTTCAGTATTCTTCGAGTAAATCGCGAACAGACAGACAGACAGACGCGGCGGGGGACTTTGTTTTATAATAAGTATATAGATGCAAAAGTTTGTCAGGATGGATGTATGTGTATGTTTGTTACCCTTTCACGAATAGAGAATAACATATAGGCTACTTTTTATACGGGTACGGGAAGTAGTTCCCTCCGGAAGCGGGTGAAACCGCTGGCGGAAGCTAGTCACTACATAAAACAAAGCGCTTTTTCTGTCTCTATAGGTATACCTATGTATGCTTTAATCTTTACGCAACGGATTTTGATGTCGTTTAATAATAGAGTGATTGAAGAGGAAGGTTTAATGTAGATATACATAATAACATCCATTAAATAGTGGAGAAATACTGTTATTCTAATTGAACCCGTGTGAAGCCGGGGTGGGTCGCTAGTAATTTATTATATGCAACGTCTAAGGTGAATCCTGTGGCGCCGCTTTACAACTACTCAATTTTCCGTAGATTATGTGCGAATATTAATTTAACTAACTTCGATTATACGGACTACTGTTCAGGAATTCTGCTCTAATGATCATTTTGTATTTCAGGTGTTCTGGCCTTGTATAACGGTCTGAAACCAACATTAGTGCGGACAATCCCGGCCACAGCAGCGCTCTTCGTAGTCTACGAGTACTCCAAGAAATGGATGCACCAATCCTTTGGAGACTAACCCAGTGCTATTATTAGGTGTTTTAGTACAATATTAAAGTTATTTATGAACTGTTATAGACTTAAGTATTTTAAAGAAAGTCGCAGATTACATTCCTGGCCCAGCATTAGAACTTTTAAAGTGAAGCTACACAGGAGTGAAATCACTTTATTGACGTAATATAGACCTGTACCTGATAAGCTCTTCCCCATTTTACATTAAAATTCACTGTTGATGACTTGAATGCACCTACATAGTAATTGTTAATGACATGGTTGTGATATGGTTTAAGTATATCAATTATGATGTGTTATTATAATCTTTCTATTTACTTACAATTTTACCCATTGCATTTTATATGAAATTTATCGTCAACACGTTGTATGCACTCAGTGCCTTATCTACTTATCAGGTGTACTTGGCTTGGGTAATTTAAGGGTCAAGTTGGCTCGAAGTGCTTATAACGTACAAGTACAAAGTACTTATGAAAATATGCCAAATATTTATTTATATAAATAAATAAGTGTTACTATTTATATATGGTTTAATTATGTAATACATTAAAGGGATTACCTTTTTCAAACCTCTACTGTTAAATAAGGTAGATATTCTTATCCACAATTATTTGCGAGCTGTGCTTATGAAAATCCATGTCCATCGGCCAACTTGCTTCGCTAAGGAACTCGTTTCTCATTGGTTCCGATCAAGTATTCTGGAGTGAATGTGGTCTAGGCTCCGATCACGCTCCAAACTGTTCCAGTTCCAAGTACCTTATCGAGGAACTTCGCGAGTAGTGTGGATGCTGCTCAGGATCAACCTGATGACCACCACTTAGCCTGATGAATTTACAAAAGCAAAGTTTCTACGCGCGCTTTAATGATTTAATTAATAAAAGGCTCTTATCAGGTGATTTAGGGGATTTCGTATGTTTGATTCATTTAATTTTATTCATGAGGAATATTAAAAACAATGATTCGTTGTACAATTTATTCCAATAATTTCTGAATCACTCGCTCTCTCTCTTAGGTTAATATCTATGGTTAATAAAATTGCGCAATATTGTAGGGGATATTGAAAATTGTGCAATCATTTTTGCCGACAAAATTTTTAATTACACAATATTTTTAATAAAATCAATAATGCATACAGGTATTGTAGGTCTAGGTGCCGCCTTATGCCATTTTTTGAAGAATAGAAAATAACGGGAAAAAGTCTATGACATAAACTAAGAACATGAAGAAAACTAACCAAAATTAAGACTTATATTTACCTATCTAATGTCATCAGACGATTATCAAGTACAAAATATCTATCGTTACTCCAGGAAAACATTCAAGAAGAATAGAAGATCTCATGAAAATGATATCGGCCCATGTGAAAACACAAATTTCGAAGCGACGGATGGTTCACCAAGAAGTGATATTCGCAGTGATGGTAGAATAGACAGTAATGTCGATTCGCCTGGATGTAGCTGTGATTTAGACCCTGAAGGTGAAATTGCGAATATTCTTCATAAGAAATGTCCAGTTATTACACTAGCACAACAGCAACTAGCAAGATTATTGGATGAAACTGACAAACTGTTGTGTGATAACACGAGATGTTGCAGGTTGGTCAGATTTATGATTCCTATTCCTACCTACATCCAGGAGCGGTCCTAGTCTAAGATTGGTAGGGAATGAAGTCAGGTCGCGATTAGGAAAATATGACGATTTATCTACTCTCATATAAGCATAATAGTAATGTAGAGCTGAAGAGTTTGTTTGTTTGACCGCACTAATCGCAGGCACTAGTTACTGGTCCCGTTTGAAAAAATATTTCCGTCTTAGATAGTCCATTTATCCGTGTGCGCGGAGTAGTAGATTTATCTAAAGTTGACTTTTTGGAGATATTACTTATTGAGTCTTCACTGTCGAGGCCACATCTTATTTTAGACCAGTTAAATTTTGGCGTTATAATTACCGTTTACCAATTGGACACGAAAATACCGTTTAAACACCACAACCACTGATCATTATTTCCCATTTGTTCCAGGTCTGTATACGACTTCGTTTGTATATGTAAAGAGATTTTGATGACCCAAGACAAGTGTCGAGCAGTATTAATATTATTAGTTGGTTTTGGTTTCGTTATGGGAGTTCTCTTTGGAGCTGCGTCGTGTGGATCTTACCTGGGACGATTTAACAGCCCAATCCTGAGCTGTGTTGACAATTATTTTGCGTCCGATCGGTTTTCCACCATCGAAGACTCATTTCGGAGCATAGCTTAGAAACTGACTCCTGTTTACCAACATAGCTCTCTAATAATATTTTTTACGCTTCTAGAACTCTTGTAATTTCAATAAGAATATTTTAGACGAGATTATAGAATAGATACCTACCTCTACCAGTTTTTGATGATTTTTTTTCTTTACTTCGTAGGTATCGCACCTCATACATACAACCCTAATTAAACATGGTAGGTACGTGTTGCAAAGGGTATGTAGGTAGATCGAAAAACCACAAAATAAAATGCGTAGGTATTTATTTTGTGCCTCTACATTACAGTGTGGGTCTATCGAACGAATCTAACAACACTGTCTATCGACAGTGTGTTTAGATTCGTGTGGTTTAGTACCCACTTTATTCGACCGCTTTGTCTTTTTTTAGGCACGCAGTGCCTCACAATTAAGGGACAGCCTAGACGATCAATTAAACTGTGCAAAAATATTTTAGTTTGAAAACCTACTGCCTCGTTTATCAAGTAATCGTATAGCACGACTATCTACTGTGCACGTGGTCACAGGTTTTATTCCCGTACCAAAGCACAAAACAGCTCGGGATAGGTTCTGAAAGTTTGTGATTGATACACCTGGATAGATCCGTGCATAGGATCTACTGAACCGATTTATTCTTTCACTGTTAAGAAACTACGTTGCTTCAGCTGAACATGGACTATGTTTCATCCGGGCACGGTAAGAAGTTTTCCCGAGGCGCGGAAGAAACCACATAAAACGGCTAGTTTATTATAATTATATTAGTAGGTACGTGCGACACATACTTAACGGGCTGCAAACGGATAAAATAGGTAGTGTGTCAATTTTAGTGTTCGAGTCGAGTCATGCGATTGATTGAATTTGAAAAGCCCAAATACGAACAAGTAGCCAGCAGCACAGTCACATTTTCTTAAACATGTAATAGTGGCGAAATCTATCGTAATAAGGTGGTTTAAATTTTTTAATATTTAAATTAAGTAGGTATAATAATTATACTTAATTTAAATATTAAAAAAATAATGTTTTTATATTCTTGCTTTAATAATTAAAGCAAGAATATAAAAACATTTAAAAAATAGGTGGCCACTGATATCGGGCACAGGGTCCAAGGTACCGGTGGTTCGGTTCCCAGAGACAGAAACCTCCTCACAATACGCGCCGTATCAAGGACCACTGCCTTCTGTATGTCGAGAGCCTCGTGAAATGTTGGTCGGGGCTCTTGGCTAGTAAACCTTTCGCCGTATCGACTATCGGAAAAATAAAAGACGTATCAAAATTCCCCATGGCGACAACCTCGTACGCTAAGTCCAGATACTTACCTAATTTGTTTTTCTTTCTCAGTTTTCACGAGATTCTCGTCATGCGAACGGCGAAACCGAGTATCATCGCGCGGCGCCCTAATCGATCTATCACTACTATGTCAGGCTTATTGGCTACAATAGTCCTCTCAGTGATGATAGATTGATTCCAGTACAACGTGACATGATCATTATCAAGTACTGGGTCGGTCGCATTTAGTTATAGCTTTATTGTTATAAAGATTCTCAATCATGTTTTATAAATGCACTTGCCAGGTGGTATATTTTTATTACAGCTACTAAATTTGTTTAAATAGGTAACCATTTAAAATCTTTACTGTTGTGAAGCTAAGCTATCCCCAAGTAACACAGTTATATTTTGTCCAGGTTCAGGAAGAAGACATTCCTGGGATGCGGGTGAAACCGCTGGGAAACAGCTAGTAAAGTATTTAAAAAAAATGAGGATAATTGAAATAAATTCAAATTACATAGGATTGCAGGAAATTTATTCTATTATACAAATAAAAGCATGTTGCTGTAGGTGACACAAGAAAACTTCCTAAAAATTAGTTAATTATGTTTTATGCATATGGGTTACTTTTAATATTAGTCCCTTTTCATTAAGATATTATTTTATACCCTTCATAAACACAAGACAAAAATTAAATAGCAATAAACTTACAATAATTACAACATATTTTAGATACCAATTAGATCTAACCAGTTAAATAATAATACTAAGGCTCTCAAGTTACTTCTCCTCGCACCACTCATTCTCCTTACGAACTTGGTCTTCTTCAGCCGCAGTAAAGTCATTTTTAATATTGAATGTCTTGCGAATTTCTTCAGGAGTTTTACCCTTAATCATATTGGCTACAGTTTTGCAAGTGACATCCAGTAAACCTTTTATATCTAAATAGTTGGCAGCTAAAATTAGTTCAAATAGAGTGCCCTGATCAACTTTTAGGAAGTCTGCATCCCATGAAGAGATATCATCTGTACGTTTTTCTTTATTTTCATCATCTTCTGGCAATGGTGGGTCATCTTTGTGATACGTCGCCCATTGAATCACTTTCTTTAAAATGGCAGAATTTACGTTGGGCAATGGAACTACCTCTTCTTCATCATCTTCCATTCCTAAATCTTCCAACATTGTCTTGATTGTAACTGAGCATTTTGCAATCTCAACATCAACAGTAAAAATTTCGCTGTCCGAAGACTGTAGTTTTATGTTAGGCATCTAAAACAAGATCAAAATGAAAAAATAAACACAAGGTAGCCAAAAATTGGACGCCATTTTACAACGTTCCCAGGTATTTTATAAATAGTGCCTCAACGGTTTTCAATGTGATAAAGTAATTAATAAGCACTATACCTTGGAACTTAATATAGGACACAATTGCACAAATACACTGGACAATTAATTTATTGTGCGAGGATCACAAGATTTATCCAAAATTGAAAAATACAAAGGACAGGTTGAACGAATGCTATCTCATTCAATTTACGTCATTTGATTTGACATTTGCTTACTAGAGTAGTAGACGAACTGAAGCGAGAAAAATAGAGTAAACCAAAAGTTATCGCCTAATGTCTACAGTGCAAAACTAAGCCTTTGTTAAGAAAAATCTGAAATTTGATGCTCGTTGGAAATAGTAATAGTAGGACTTCATTGCATTTCATTCGGAAATAAGAAGCAGCTTTTTCAAGATAATCAATTCAGGGGACCAAATGCGTTTCACCATGCATACATTTTTATATGTTGTGATTTACTATAACTGTGTGTATAAAATGTTGAAACGGCTGATATCCTGTTCTAAAAAGCTCGCTCTGTTCGTGCATGTTACACATTCGTTTCCTTTTTTCCTTTAAGGAGCCCCATTTTTCTAGTTGCCCCGGGGCCCGCGGTTACCAACTACGCCACTGTTTTCCTAATACTCACATAATATCATTTAGTGCCAAACTAAGCAAAGCTATAATTAATACTTTGTCTAAACTAGGCAATTGACAAACATACTGATATTTTTCCTTTTGTAATAAACATACATATTAAACATAGAAACACCCAGATTTTAGTAGCTGAAGTAGTTTATACATTTATTCTGGATGACACAAATGTGACTTATACTGGAATACATAAACCATAGGAAACTAGCTAGAAATATATGCTGCTAAAGTGGCTGGCGGTGCCTATATGGACAATGTAGGTAATGGAAATATTACGATATTGTGCAAATTTATTAACGTTTAGGGTTACGCATTTAACCTTCCTTAGCGAACAAAATTTTAATTGCAGAATATTTTTATCGTAATACTATGCAATTATATTGTCCGTCTAGCCACCGCCTTACCAAGGCCGCTGGGGTGGGTGTATATCAACTAATTCTTTGATGATTGATCCAACTCCTGCGGGTCCCACTAGGGCCAGAGTCTGTCGGGGCTGCGGGTTGTTCGAAAGAGTTACCGCGGCCCTGGCGCACAAAGGGCTCCCGAAGAAATACAGTAGGTTTTAGTCAGTAAAAGTCTGACACTCCCTCACGCTGTCACCCACAGCGGAAGGGGTCATACTGAAGATTCCCAACGTTAAAAAAAAAAACATGATTGATCCATTGATCCAATCCAAAATATTTTTTTTTATGTTGGGAACAATAATTACTCTCAACAAACAAACGATAAAAATAAAAATAAAATAAAATAAAATAAAAGCTTTATTTCATTAACTTAGAAATGATTAAATGTCGACACACGTGGAGACCTCCTTTTAAGTATAGACATACCTGTGTTAGGAGGTCTCGCTCTTCACGGTAGATTATTATTAGAGAAAAAAGAAGAAAAATAAATAAACTAAATACACTTTTTAACTAAAAGTAACCTAATTCTTAGGTATATAATATTTAAAGTGTGTGTGTATGTGTGTGTGTGTGTGTGTGTGTGTGTGTGTGTATGTGTGTATGTGTGTACCACTCAGATAGATGTTGTTAAAAGTAATTCAATGTCATCGTAATTTTTTGTCTCTAGCCAAGTAATTAATGATTTTTTGCAGTCTCTAGATGTTAAAGGATGTATGTTTAGAATTTTATTAATGTTGTTATAGAGTGTTGCGGATTGCCTTATGTACTGTTTTTTGGCATAAGTTGTTTTAACAGCCGGAACTGGTGCTACCATGTAGTTTCTTCTAGATTCGCGAGCCTGGTGATTGAGTGGAATATTTTTGTGTAGTTTCATTATTGCGTGGAGAATGTATAATTTTCTGACTGAGAGTATGTCGCTAAGAATATAAAGTTCTGTAGTCGGGAATCTGAAAGGTTTAAAAAACATAACTTTTAGGAGAGATCTTTGTGCCCGCTCTAGTTCGATAAAACTAAGCATTTGTAAGCTCAATTAATAATTGTTGTAGAAGGCTGAGTTTCAATAATTTTAAAGAACAAAATTGGATTAATAGAGATGTTACACAAAATTCTAAATTAAGTCGATTATAATCTGAAATATGTGCAAAGTATTTATAATCGAATCGACCGTCGTATTCGCTCCGTATTGTCTGAAACGGATGAACAAGGAACAACACTACTAACTAATGAATGGAGTGCACGAAAACATGGTTGTTTTTCAGCTTTCCTTGGAGATTAATTTGAATATGATCAGTTTGCTTTAGTTTTGATTCCTGTTAAATAATTATGAAGTAATTTATTAGAATTTAAAATTAAACACTTAGTTATGTATGATATATGTAAATAACCTAGCGGTTAGCGTCTGAAAGTGCTTCTAGATAGTGAAGTTGTTATTTAAAATAATCATGAATTTTACCTACGTTCAATGATTTAAGTAAGTGATAACAATAGTTCAGTAGTTGTTCTGCACTAATAACTATTAGTTTCTTATTTAAGTTAATCCAAAGAATAAAAAACAGTGTCAACATTTTGACGTGTCGGGTTTTGGTTTTCGTGTTCGGCCGCCATGTTTGTCCTTTTATATTTTAGAAATTGAGAGATTGTATGGGTAATAACATAATACTTATATCTGCCGATGAGAATGCTAGTGTTACAATTGAAGTTATATGTTATAACACAGTTAAAATTCCCACCGTTTTCCTTGACATGATAAAATAGTGTGTTCTACAGCTTTCGCGTCCTTTGTTATTCAGGTATTCAGGATGGTTGTTGGATCAGCGACGTACCCAGGGAGGCAAGTGCTTCACAAGATGCAACCAATGGGCATGACTCCCCGTGAGCTGTCAGAGTACGATGATTTGGCTACAGCACTTATAGTGGATCCATACCTTGGCATCACTACACACAAAATGAATATTCGATATAGACCACTAAAAACAAATAAAGAAGAGCTGAAAAGTATTATTAAGGAATTCATCCAAACACAGGATTACAACAAAGCATACACAAGACTGGCAAATGGTGAATGGATGCCAAGACACTTTAGTAAAAATAAACACCAGCAGAGCAAACTAAGAGAACATGTTAGTATATTATTAAAGCAGACTATGATGTGCTTGGTTATTGTTGTGATATAATTTGAAAAATAAAGATTCACATCCATTGCTAGTATAGTGCCTCTTTGTGACATGGAAAGCAATACACATTCATGGATTTTGTGTTTGTACATACACATCTTCTGGATTGTGATACTATATTTTCTAGTTATTATGCTTTATAACCAAACATTACAATTTGTTATTACATTTATGCTTTCAGAATTTCACATTGTAATAAGTTTTTTTTTCTTTCAGATTTATCGTTATTTGCGAGTGTTTGATAAAAAAGCAGGGTTTGTTATTGAACCCTGTTATAGGTATTCTTTGGAAGGTCGAGTAGGAGCCAAGATTTCAACAACCAAAAAATTTTTTAAACATGAAAGAATAGATTTTCTTGTTGGCTGTATTGCTGAAATGACAGAGGAAGAGGAAAAGCAGTTACTTCATCCAGGGAAGAATGATTTCTCTGTAATGTATAGCTGTCGGAAAAATTGTGCCCAGTTATGGCTTGGTCCTGCAGCATACATTAATCATGACTGTAGACCTACTTGTACATTTGAAGCGACTGATCGTGGCAAGGCTTTTGTGCGTGTGTTGAGAGATATTGAAGTTGGAGAAGAGATTACTTGTTTCTATGGAGAGGACTTTTTTGGAAATAGTAACTGTTACTGTGAGTGTGAGACGTGTGAAAGACGAGGTAAAGGTGCATTTTCTGTACAAAATGCACACAATGACGAGCAAGCAACTAGATACCGATTTAGAGAAACAGATAATAGAATAAATAGAACAAAAGCAAAACAGTCACAAAAAAATGTTAACGGCAAAAACCCTGAAAAATCTCGAATATCTAGTAGGCAAAATTCCGACATTGTTTCGCCCTTAAGCATGAAGGAAATGAAACAAAAAGGATTAACTAAATATGATGCTGAACTTTTAATAGCCCAAGGGTGCATTGCAGATGTGATTGATGGCACAGTTAGTAAAGAGGCACAGGGCAGTAGAGAATCTTCAGCCTCCAGTCGTGGTGAAAGATTACGACGGCGGACAGACAGCAATAGAGCAACAAATGGCATGACGCTGGCGCCCGCGGCTAACGTCAAACGCCGAGCACCACCATCACGCTGCTGCAGCACCACTAGCTCACGAAGTAGTCGCGACTCTCATACAGGCATAGTTTTAAGAAGTCACAAACGCTTACTTGATACCTGCTCACAGTCTACTTGTCCTAAACCTAAAAGTACTACAAAGCAAGGTACTGAGGTTAAAATTGATAGAAATCTTACCACACCAAAAGAGGAGACAGAGATGAATGTATTAGATGCAAATAAAATTAATATTAAAACTGAACCTACAACTGATAGTCAAAAAGAGAATATGGATTCTATTGAAATAACAAACACACACTTAGAAAAAACAGACAATGATTGTGATACAAAAGAATCTCTATTGCAAAGAACAGAATTGAGTATTACTAACACAGTAGAAAAAGTTGAAACTTCCATAACTAATTCCAATGTTCAAGAACAAATGGTTGAAAATAAAAGTGTTAATGACAATGCTTGTGTGAAAAGTGAGATATATGATTTTAGAGAAAATGTGAACCCAAGTGAATGTAAGGATAGCAAAGCCAACAAAAATCCAAAAATAGAAGTTACAAACAGAACTGAGGAGTCTAGTAAAAAAGAAACAGACTCAGGACCACCATGGTTGGCGGATAATTCTAATAAAAGTAGTGAATGTCCATGTACCCCTCCACGGCGAGGATTGAAACTAACATTGAGGGTGAAAAGGAGCCCTGTTGTAGAGGAAGTCATGGATTGTGGTACTACAACAGAGGCAACTGAGTATGAAGTATTACGACTCGAGGGCGTTGACCCTGAGACAGCGCGACGCTTGAAGAAGCGACGTAGATCTAAGGAACGCCACCGCAAGCACAGCCCCATCCGTCCTCTGCCTCCAATGAAACGCTTAAGATTAATATTTGGCAATGAGAGTCGTACTATTGATTTGCCAACTGCTATTTCAGCAGACTGACAGCCGCAACTACCTTATGGTTATTTTTCCACCGTTATTATTCAATTATTAGTTTAATTGACACTGATTAGGATTATTTTATCTAGTATTTATTTTGGTGACGTGAAGTTCTGACATTTGAGTAATGTGTGATATGCATCCAATTTTAATTTGATGATTCCATAAAATATTTATTAAAACAGAAATTCGAAAGTTTTTATTAATTTCATTAGTGCAAATTCAGTGCATGATAACCCATTTTTGTCAGGTATTTTCACGATCGTCAAATAAGTTGGTCTAAACTTAGTGTCTGTTATAAACTAATGTTAAAATGTTGATGTGTTGATAAAATAATATGTACAAAACTTTGTATTTTGTTTAATTATGGCCAGATACGACTTATTTGAAGAGGGTGAAATAAGTCCTGGTAGATTACTGCCATTTGGTAAGAAAATATTTAAATTTAAAAAGTTCTTTTTGTAATTGGGTATGTTCTTACCATTTTAATTTATATATTGACATTGTTGACTTGCTGCAGGTAGATCTCATTGCATTGTATAATTTATTTGTTCTTGTATCAATGTCTTAATGAAATGTGTATATTGAATATGGTATGGATATTTCGATGAGCATAGTGAAATAAATTCTCTATTTAAAGAGTAATAATTATTATTAGTAATATGTAGTCATAAATCATCAATTTGAACAAGGGTGTAGTCTTGAGACAAGAATAGATTCAATCATTTCCAAAGTTAGTAAGTCGGGAGATTGTTTAGGTATAAATCAGTTGTATACAGAAAAAAATTAGGAATGAATTAAAGTGGGCTGAATTTTTAAGATAACTGTAAATCCAAATTTAGTTCTGAAATTGGTAAATTTTCACAGAAACTTGTGAATCTTGTTAATATGTACAGTTTCATGTTGATTTTTATAGTAGGTATGGGAATGAATTGTAGCCTCGACAAGTATTATGCTTGTAAAAAGCTGTTCAGCGGTTGATTGTAGGGACATAGTTTGTATATAACAGTAAAATAATTAAAATGTTGAGTATTTGGAATACATTAATTAAAATTGCGACAACTTTAGGAGTGTGGGTACGATACAACTTTATGACGGTACTGATGAGCAGGAACTGTATAAGATCCATGCATGAATATACATATAACACATATAAAATGTGATTATAATGCTAACAAATGTTATTTTGTCAGTTCTAGTGTAGACATGTCCAACTGAAAAACTATTTAATGGAACCACAATATGTAAGTAATGAGCTTGTTACTACTAAATTATATGTTCATTGTTATAGTTCCCATCATCACCTGGGGCTGAATAATAGTAGTAGTATTTCTAATTGCTGTTTATTGATTGTTCATAATTAATTATGAATAAAATCTCAACAAGATCAAATACTAATCTATCATATGTACCTACCTCTAAGAGTGGTCATTCTTACAAATTGTAGAATAATTTGTGTACTTTAGTTACAAGTATTGGCTGTTTAGAAAATTGATGCACACACCTTAAACATGTGGCTGGATCAGTAACTGCAGTTGTTTGTGAATTGCTGGTTTTATTGCTAGCTATTGTGATATTCCTCATTGGAATAGTGTATGTAAGAAATCTGTAATTTAGACAAAAACAAGTTGCATATTGTTGACTAATATGAAATATTTTTCATTTCATTAAATATCACAATAAATTGCCTCAAGTTTCTTTCTAACATTTTGTTTCAATTCATAAGATAACTCTGATACTCCCTATTTGAAGAAAGTAATCCATCATCCATATCCCTAAAAAATAAATATTTCATGGAAGACAGGATTCTATTTTTATGGGTTTTTTATTTTCATTACAAGAGATCCATAATCACAATTTACAAATATCCGCGTAATTAATAACGAAAAATTTAGTACTTTGAGTTTGTTTATTATCAACTTAATGCAATATTGACATTGGTATGCCCATTCTCAATATATATGCTGTGACTCCTTATGGTGTGGGGAATAGGTGATGGCATTTTGCTTTAGTGTCCATACCTGAAACAATAACATCATATAGAACACGGCATAAAAACAATAAAGATGTAACATTTTTCGAGAAACATCTGGTATTTCATAATTGAATGGTGCAAGGGACTTAAGAATTTCTTAAATCTGATAATGGTTTTATCTAGTTGAATAAATATCATGGAACATAATTTCCAAGAGGCAGTGTTTACTCCTAGATCAGATTGGGAGATGATGCATCATCTGCATAACTTTTTCTCTAACTACATAGGGGTCGGCTTCCAGTCTAGTGCTTTACAAAGAGTGACTGCCAATGTGACCTCCACAACCAATTTATAAGTAGTATAAGTCAGGCTTTCCGGCTTGACTACCCTGTAATGCCTGATTGGGAGATAATCATCCTGAAGTATTATACAGCAGGATGTTTTCCCTTTGGTTACACATGTTTATTTCTGCATTACTGGTTAATCTTAATAAATTCCTTCATTTTGAAAGATCATATATGAAGGAAGGCTAGGCAATCTGGGTATATCTAGTAGTTTCCAAAGTGAAAGTTATCTTAAAAATAAGGTATCAACAAGTAAAATTTGGACTTACTTCTGGAATTCCCATTCTCTGTTGTCTAGAGGGCACACCTGCCTTGTTTTGAGCCAGCGTGAGATGCAGTGGAAGTGAAAAGCATGCTGGAATTAAGAATACAAATATGAATAAAAACAAGTTGAACTAATTCAAGGAATTTTGTTTTTTTAGTAATCCTTACATTACAGACACCCCAAGCGACTGTGCACTCTTCACTAGTAGCTGATGCCTGATTGGCTTGACATTCTATGCAGAGATCCATTATATGGTTGCGGCAAATCGCACAGTTGTCGACCACAATATCTATAACAAAAAATACACCACTGATTTAATATCTTATTGGATATAAATAATCGAGTGGTTCGATCTATTAAAACAGTTCTTACCCCAAGCCCATAAAGCGACAGCATTCCACTGAAAAGTAAATAAAATCGATTAGAAACAATCAACAAAGAAATTGCAACGTACAGTTACGATGAGTTAGCGGAAATGTACCTTTTTGACTTCAAACCTCTTTTTATCACCTTTACCACTACTGGAAGAAGCCATCTCGACTTCCTCTTCATCTACATCCATTACAGAAGCCATATTTTTTAGAAATACCTTATTTTTCAAATCTAAAATGAGGAAATATTGTACACAAATTTGACAGGTATGTATGTATGACAGATCGTTAAGCCGAGGTTATGTGTTGCCATTTTTTAGAAGTGTAAGGGCCCCCGCGCACTAGTCAGCCTGGCTGCGCAGCCAGGCTGCGGCAGCCAGTAAAACATATGACGTTGTATAGGAGCCCGCGCACTAGGCAACCACGAATTCCCGGCTGCGGCAGCCAATACAACGCGCTTGTTTGCACGGCAGCCGGCTGGCTGCGCGCAGCCAGAACGTGTGTAGGCGAATGTATGTGGCTGCGGTCAGTCTCCGCGCACTAGTTGTAGCAGCCAGGCGTATTTTGCGTTCCGAACTTTGATAAGATGACTTTCGATACAGAGAAATTTATTCGGGAAATTGAAATTGGCTGCTATAACTGGCTGCGCAAATATTCTGGTTGCCGCAGCCTGGCTGCGCAGCCAGGCTGCCCAGTGCGTGGGGGCCCTAAGGAATGTGTATGGGTATTTGGCTTTCTAGTATTCAACCTATTTTCTGTACGAAAATGGACATAAATTATTATATTTTCTTTCTTTACTATTTTCCGTGCTGCTAAGTCGAGATACTCACGCATTTTTCCCTTTATAGCCTGGTGAATGGCGATAATAGCTACAACAGTCCTGTCAGTGATATGAATTTTTAATAATTACAACGCAAATCTTGGTCCTTGGACTGATTTCTCCCCGGTCGTGTCGGATTGTCGTCCCATCGGGCTATGAAAGTGAAGGATAGGGAGTGCTCCTGTGTCTGCATAAATGCTTGTGCAATGGATAATAATATGTTCTGTGCAGTTGGCAGTTGATTTTCTTAAACGATAACAGTGGCCCACGGCCCACGTATATCTAGCTAGTATCTATACAGGGTTACTTGTAACTCAACGTATATCCGGAAGGAGGTGATAGAAGGGCCCAAGAGCAACAAATTAAGCCACTCTTACCTCTGAGCAAAGTTCAGTGGTTTCCGAGATATTGGCAATTTTTGGATTTTTGGAAGTTTACCCAAAATCCGACATTCAAGCTTAGACCTTTTTGGCCATTATTACACCATTTGAAAACCTTCTGACTAATCCTCTCAAGCTTACGTACTTTTTTGCTTCATAGAACAGCTTAACGATGTCGAAATCTAACAGTATTGAATTTGGTAGCGATCGATTTTATACATGGACGATTTGGTTCATCATCATCTGCCTAGCCTTTTCCCAACTATTTTTGGGGTCGGCTTCCAGTCTAACCGGATGCAGCTGAGAACCAATGTTTTACATGGACCTATCGCTGACCTCTCACAACCCAGTTACCTGGGCAACCTGGCACCCCTTGGTAAGACTGGTTGTCAGACTTTCTGGCTTCTGACTACCGTAACGACTGCCAAAGATGTCCAAATGATAGCCGGGACCCACTGTTTATGTGCCTTCCGAAACACGGAAGAACTCGTTATGAAAAGATGGTCACCCATCCACGGACCGACCGCGCCAAGCGTTGCTTAACCTTCTGATCGATCGATCCGCGCGGCTTTGACTTAGCCACGAGCTCTTCTAACATGGACGATTTGGTTATGGGCGCAAATTAGTAAGAAACATACAAAACAAAAATTGCGAAAATCTCGGAAACCACTGAACTTTGCTCAGAGGTAAGAGTGGCTTAATTTGTTGCTCTTGGGCCCTTCTATTACCTCCTTCCGGATATACGTCGAATTACAAGTAACCCTGTATATATAATATCGTCCTGGACGCCATTTTTTTATTACTACAGGAAAAGATACGATATGAACAAACTTTTGTGAAAACACGTGCAATATTTTCTTCTATGGAAAGTGATTCCCAGTGGCTTTCGCGAAACCTAGGAGAATTTCAACAGATTTTTTTCTAAGGTTACGTTAACTTTATAACCATCACTCTTTATTCATTCTGCAGATAAATAAGACACAAAAAACCGGCCAAGTGCGAGTCGGACTCGCGCACGAAGGGTTCCGTACCATTTTCTAACTGTGAAAACTGAACGCATCTATTATCTACAACTAGCCAAAATAAAAATATTTTTCGGCAATAAAAGATAACTTTGTTTTTCATACAAATATATGAATAACAAAGTTATGATTTGCGGTTTCCAAAAAAATGCCATATCTCAAAGACTGCTGTCTGTACCACGTTCAAAATATTTTTCCTCGAAAGTTTATGTAGAGTTCTACTTTTGAGGTTTTTTTCATATTTTCTAAACTTGCGGTTCAAAAGTTAGAGGGGGGGGACGCCTATTTTTCGGCTTTTGGAGCAATTATTTCCGAAAGTATTAACATAATCAAAAAATGATTTCAGTAAACCCATATTCATTTTAAAATACCTATCCAACGATATATCATACGTTGGGGTTGAAATGAAAAAACAAATCCCGCCCCACTTTACGTGTAGGGGAGGCACCTTAATAAAACATTTTTTTCCACTTTTTATTTTTGCACTTTGTCGGCGTGGTTGATTTACATATTGGTACTAAATTTCAGCTTTCTAGCGCTAACAGTCTCTGAGATTATCCGCGGACGGACAGACGGACGGACGGACAGACAGACATGGCGAAACTATAAGGGTTCCTCCTTTACTACGGAACCCTAAAAAGTAATGTAGATAAATAAGTAACCAAGAAATAAAAGTCTGGATTGGTTTCTTGAGCACGACGAACTCGTATGTCGGAAAGGCACCTTCGTAGCTAAAAGATACCTAGCTTAGTGATTTCCTCAAGACACGAGTTTTATGAGAATGAGCTATCATTAAGCGAAAGGTAGGTACAGAGCAAACAATTCAATACAAAAACTTCCTTTTATATTTCAGTCATTTTGTCTTGTACAGTACAATTTAATTCTAACATTAAGCACTGTGGTGGTTTCTTAATTCTAATTCATCTGGATCAATGTTGTTTGCTTCTCTCGTTCGTTTGTAAGAGTTTTTCCAGATTTCGTAGAAACACACGGTGGCTTGAAATCGATAGCATACGAGGATTGGTACCGACACATGTGTGATCAGAGTCCATGCCCAAACTCCATAGAACTCCATCTGTAGACAAAAGGAAAAAAGTAGTAAATTTATTTATTTTTAATCCGAATTGAGAACCTCCTTTCTTTTTTGGGAAGTCGGTTGGAAAAGGAAACATTACTTAGGCTCCGAAACTACTGAACTGATCTAAAAAGTTTTTAAGTTGATTACACAAACACACAGAAAGTTTATGGCATCAACGCTCAAATATTTTTTAGTTAGTAGTTCTCGAGATTGGCGTGTTTAAGCAAACATACAAACTTCAGCTTTATAACATCACACACAAGTAAAGATTTTTTAAAAGCTGACAACCCAGTCGTACCTGTAAGGGATGAAATTCTGCTCTTGAATTTTTAACTCTGTTTATCAGCCACAGAGCAAAGTTCCCAACTAGAAGGAATGTAACAAGTTGCCGCCCCGGTCGCTGTCGGCCTGTGCCCGCACAGCGGCGGTACCAAGAATCCAACACTAGCAGCGTTTGGCATGAACTTTGAATAACAGCACATAAGGGCGTTATGATTCTGAAAAAAAAATTCAATGATCTTTGGTTAATATTTGTCACAAACGGTTTCCGTGGTTTCGATAGATAGATTTGAATAGTAAGGTAAAGTCTTTGTTTTACCTGGTTGCTTGTGATTCTCCAGGGTACTGGTGTATTAAGAAACCAGCTCCAATTATTTGAAATAAGTAGTAAAGGTACACTCCACATTGAGTCACCAGCAGCAGTGAATGTTCTAAAGGCAGTGTTGACACTGCACGCTTGAGTGGCAATGTCCTCATTCTTTGGATACAGGCTCCCGATCCTAGCGTCATTATGAGGAACAGGATTGATTCCCAAACATTTATCTGTAGGAAAGGGAATCTTATTTATTTATCTTCATTCGTCACACATGATCCTTACCTACACAAATTACATATTATTTTATTAATAAATTAAATGGAATATTCTTTTGGTTATTTTTGAATGTCGATGTTTTTCTATAAAATTGTGACAGATTATTCAACAGTTCAACACCTCATTTTAACAGAATGAAACTACTTTTCTTTACACCTGATACTAAAAGAAACATAAGCGAGCAATTGATCTTTTTAAAAGTAGATTCTAGTAGGAATATACGTACCTGAAATAAAGCTAAACTCATGTGTTCTTGTTTTTGAAACAGCCCATTGAAGAGCATTAGGCTGACAATAGTGCCAGCCAGTACTGCAACGCCCATAAACAGGCCCTTATGTGCACTTCCACAATCTACAGAGAAATGGTTATTTGACTTGGCTCGAGCACAGCACTGCCGGTCTTTAGCAGTCACCATGGACACAACTTCCTTCATCGGTTTCTGCAAGTGAGATCTTCAATTAATACGGTGACCCAATTAATGTTCCTAGATTGCAGTTCTCGGAAATAATTGAACATGTGAGAGCTAGAAGCAAACCAAACACGTAAACTTGAGTAGGTAAATAGCTGCATAAACTACGGAAACTTACTGATCCTGGAACTGTACAGATATCATTCCAAATTACAAATATAATTATCGAGCACAAAAGGCTGTACTCCACACCACAGGGCCTTAAATAAGGGTTCACGCTCCTAATCAGAGGAGTGATCATGTCTGACACGTTGCAGGTCCAATTGATATTCTTCGTTGTAAAGTTGAAAACATTTAATGTCAGATTTGAAAAACTGTCTTCGGTGCCAGTAGATGGCTTTTGTTCTGATAAATAAGTTGTATTATCCACAAGATTTGTGACGAGTATTTTCGGCGGGCCAGTTACGTTGGCATATCTGATAAATGCTGGACGATCGTAGGCCATTGCAATGATATCATCTCTTGTCTCTTGAACGACGACGTTAAGCCACTCACATACGTTTGTGGCTATTAGATGCATAAGCCCGAATCTATCGAGCACCACCCCTCGCATCGGATCTAATATCTAGAAACAAATATCATCTGTGAATTGACGTTCGTTAATTTTTTATTATTATTTTATAACATAACAGCAAACATTTAAAATTCTGAAAGTCAGTGAGTGTTATCAGAACTACACTACTCACAAAAATTTAAGGATATTTTTTCATGGACGATTTTCTTATGTGATTTTCAAGAAGCTGTATCTCCAAGGAAAATGATCGTACAGAAAAAAGAAAGCCAGCAAATTATAGGTACAAGATTCTAGTTTTAAGATCTATCCTTGATTCTTTTTTTAAATCTCTAGTTTTGGTATAACACTAAAGAAATCAACGAAAGAAAAAAATTACAGAATTTTTCTCAATTTTGGAAAGCTACAAGTTCATAAAAATTTTTTTTTTCTTTATCTCACTCCAAAGATTTTTTTTAAAATTTAATGCGCTTTCATTTAATGTAACCGGTTAGTTTGTACGATGATTTTCCAAGGAATGANACAAGATTCTAGTTTTAAGATCTATCCTTGATTCTTTTTTTAAATCTCTAGTTTTGGTATAACACTAAAGAAATCAACGAAAGAAAAAAATTACAGAATTTTTCTCAATTTTGGAAAGCTACAAGTTCATAAAAATTTTTTTTTTCTTTATCTCACTCCAAAGATTTTTTTTAAAATTTAATGCGCTTTCATTTAATGTAACCGGTTAGTTTGTACGATGATTTTCCAAGGAATGATTGTCAATCAAAGCAAAAACGATCTCGTTCACTTTGTTTATCAATAACTCTGTAAATAATGATTGAATAGAAAATCTAAGCAGAGTTTTGAAATCTACACAAAATTTCCAATAAGGAACCATGGATAGATAATGACAGTACCACTTTTTTTGGAGTAATATCTTCGTTTGAAAAAAGGTCAAAGAATGACATATTGAAGGATATTTGGAATACTTGCTGTAACTTTTGATGTGATGGGTGAACCAAGGATATCGGAGTTAATTTTTTAACATTAAGATATCCCGGAATATCCCTGAGAAATTCAAACCACTGCGATTTGTTTTTCTTGATGTTCGGAGGCTTTAAACTTTCAGCTATCGCAAAAAATGACAATTCTGAACGAGTTACCAATTCATACCGATTTTTCCAGTAAAATCATTTTTTTTTACTCCATAATCTTTATTAATTCGATCAAAATGGAAAATTAATCGAAGAGAAGATTTTTTACAAAAAAAAAAGAAATTTTAAGTAAAAAAAAAACTCACAACTTTTTTTTTATTTTGTCTACATTTTTTTGCACGTAAACGAGCACAGTAAGAAATAATTTCAATCAAAATTCATCTTTCACGTGCCTCGTCGGAGTTATGCAACAAATATGACACGCGTAATTACTCCTTTTCAGAAGGGATAAAAGTTAGGTAAGAAAAAACATTGCAAAAAAACG
>NWSH02000050.1:8214137-8234958 GCA_002382865.2 Heliothis virescens | reverse complement strand
TAGTTTTAGACCCAAAAACTGAAAAGCATAAAATTAAAATCTGTTTACAAAAAAAAAAATAACCAATAAAATAACACTTTTAACATGGCTCTAGAAGTCGCTGGCAAAATAAACACAATCAACTGACCTGCAGACACCTACTTCTAGAGCCATGTGAAAAGTGTTATTTTGTCCCCTTTTCTCCCTCTATTTCTTACGAAGTCATTAATTTTTAAGTATTTCCTCATATGTAATCTGTTTCCTTTTACTTTTGACTCTCCGATAACCTTCTTTTTCTTGAGGATTTGACTTACTAGTACCTTTTTCAATGTATTTTTCGCGATTTAGAGTTTAACCGGATCCGGCACCGGATCCGGTGCGTTGGTGCCGGATCCGGTAGGTCTAGAAACACGCCGGATCCGCCGGATTACCGGATCCGCCGGACCGGATTGCAATCCCTAGATACAACTTACGAATATTAGTCGAAAGCGACTTGGCATGCATTAATGTTACAACACTTCTGGCGTACGGAGCTTTCGCGATTCTTGCTTCTGTGCTTATTCCTATTACGAATTGAACATTGCAAGAAAATTCCAGCCAACATGTTTCGAACTCTATGAAGCAATGAAACTTCAGCTCAATAACAAACTTTTAATGAAACACGGGTAGTTGATCTCTCTGCAGAATGTTTTTGATTAAGTATAATAAGGCTAATAAAAATCTAGCTGTATTTAATGAATAACATTGCAGGGTTTTTTTCATGTGTACATAAATATTTTTTATAAGCATCTTCATTTTAAGAAAATTCTAGTGAAGATAATTTCTGTCATATTACCTACATACATCTTATATTATTAGATCGTATGTGTAAACGACACGCTATTCAAAGTTGATATTTTATCACGATAAGTGTGCGTATTTAATTACGGAATTGACATTTTAATATGTTTGAAGAAAAAGGGTGCGTTATTTTGTCGTGTATTTTTAGTAACATTTTCTTTGATCTAACGGTAGGCTAACTTTGTTAAGATAAACAGGATTATGACAAATGTGAAAGTAATTCTGTATTTATTTGCTAACATCTCATTGTAAAATTCTCTCATTGGAATGACATGAAAGTTATATTTATTTTTATTTGGGTAAGAATATTAACAAGATATTTTTATAACTATAACTGAACCAATATTTACATTAAAATACAAAAGTTAAAACTAATAAATGCTATTCAAGAAATTGCCACCTTGCGAATTTTCTTAAATTGATTTAAATTATGTAACTTTATGTTTCTCTCAAAATACATCTCTAAAACTAGGGAACAACTGCTACGGGAAAGCGTATTTGAATTTTCATAGAATTGAATACCGATACGTAATCAAACTTGCCTAGAACAACAAAATTAAGGGCATCAAACAACAACGCTAACAGCTGCATCTAACTTGAGAAAGTAGTTAGTGATTTTATTGAAATGGCGGCAAAGGCCGGTGACAGGCGTGCCCACCGGATATTGATTTACCGAGCCGATGGCAGTTCCGGCTGCACCAGATACAACACCACATTAGCTTTGTGCGTCATGAGCCGGCTAATTACCTGCCTCACAGTCTACTGCAACAACGTCAAATGCAAATTAATTCACCTTTCATAATTTTATTCGGAATTAACAAAAAAATTCAACACTTTTTAAAGAAAATTTCTGAATATTTTAACAGCTTCTAAATTAAATTTTAATTTTATTTTCAGTTTTCGTTACTGACGTTACAGTGTAAACGATTATCTGCTTGTCCGAATTTTACAAGCAATACCACAGGAAGCAGAAAATCGGAGTGACCGAGGGTGACTTTTAGATGGGGATGTTGCGAACTAAATTCGATTTTCTTTACATTGTTGTTGAGCGGCTCCATTGACACACTGGTGACCACTGGTGACCCTATAGTTTTGCTTGTTTGTAGACTCAACTTATTTTCAATAGGTCATATATTACAGCATAATACAGAGCTCTTAAAGAATTTCTAGGATAATTCACCGTGCCATACATGCGTGTAGCGCAACCTTGTAATTTTCTATGATGCTTTAATAAATGTATTCCTAGTTAATATTACCTACACTCAAGCCCTCAATGCCTAATCCAATTATTGCGCGCAAAATAGCACAAAAGACCACCGCCGTTGATTGAATCAATCTGTGATTACATAACTAATAATATGGCTAAGCTTGACCATCAGCAGGTAAATCCAAACAGTCGGAATCAGTGTAATGCTCTCTAAACGTTTGATATGGAATGAATAACATCACAGGCTTGTTACAAATGGATGAGCCGAGCGAGGCCGACACACGAATCATGTTTACGTGCACTCTATTTGTTTCAAATCAGTGGATGCGGCGTTTCAATTTAGTAATGTGTCGTTATTTGAGCTTGCATGATGTTTGCGCGTTTTGAAAGTTTTGATTAGTACTGTTTATTATAATTTGTAATTAGAGTGCTGTGTCAATTACTCTTTAAACGTAGGAGACTGCAGACAAGAAAATAATTAATGTTTAGGCGGTACATCCTAACTCGGGTCTTCTACAAATATGTACTGCAAAAAATATAGGTACCTACTACAAATTGATATTCAAAAATTAAACTTTACTTTAAAATACAAATTTTATACTATGAAGATGATAAATATTCATGACATATACAGTAAAATGCGCACCCCACGAAACATTTAGTAGTTGCAGGTCGCGTGGGGCGAGCGGAGCGGGGACACGATTCTCTCACTCGACAGATCACCTGAAAGTGTACCACTTAATAACTCACATCCTCTCGCGGTTCACTGGGCAGCCGCTGGATCGTCACATATCTCTAAATATGGCCGGCGAAGCGTGACGTCGCCTGCACAGTTACAACATGGGATTAAGCCCACATGCTCACATGCCCACACCTCGACTCCCGCGTGGGCCAGCCTTTGCTGATTAAATACCAAATTAATGATACAGTTTCATCTTTTATTTTGAGTTAAACAATATTTTTGCAAAAGTTTTTCCACTAAATAATGTCAGTAGCGTACGTTTAGAGTTAAATTGAATGGCATAAAAGCTATTGTTGTCTTAACAATGCTGGTTTTATGTACTCAGTGCAATTTATTTTGATTGAAACGCAGATTTTTTTTATAAATGTAATTCAGCTTGAGTAAAAAAATAGAATCCGATAAAGTTTATAATTGCTAACAGTAAGTTGAAGCAGTTGCGCAACATTGTCCTAACTAGAATAAACTACGTGTATCTATTGAAGAGTATAATAATATTCATTGGGCTCGGGCAATTTTCCGGGTGAGCGGCAACGCGTCTTTGATCAGAGCCGACTTCATCCCGAGAACAGTAAAATTTTAAGAAATAACATGGCTTTATAACTTATATTTAGTTTTAATATCTGAAATTTCAATTGTATATAATTGCCGTGTTAAAACTTGAATATAAGTTTAGCAGTTCTATTTCCTTGAAAACAAAGTTATGCGGTGGCATAAACTGTTTTGAAAGCAGAGACTACATCACTAAAAGCATTTTCCAAAATAGTTGTTCCCAAAGTAATTCAATTTTACACCCCAAATAAGTCGGCCGCAAGCACGTGTAGGTTGATCACTCGCCGTTTGTCTATGGGCGCAAAATGTCGGGGACGGGTTGCAGGAAGGGTTGAGCGGCGCGTCTTGTAAGCTACGCTCCACCTTTTAAACATTACTTCCAGTATGCTTACAAGTAATTATGCATACCACAATGACTTGCAAAGACTGTGTAATCAGGCTGTTACCTCATTATGTGATCATATTAGCTACTATAAAACGAGCTTTATGATACATTTATACACCTCACAAAATCTCAGCGCCATTGACACGGATTTCAGGAAAGGAAAATTCTAAATAATCCAATGTGATACTTATTATATATTTGATTCTACCGTCGGTCAGCACTTTGCTTTTAGTGAAATACGGCTGTAATATATTGAATCAGTTGAGAAATGTCACAAAAATTCGTAGATCATATTTTACTTTGGAAGTTACTAGGAAATCTTGTTTGTTTCTTGTTCACATTTTCTTTTAGCCTTGTAGTTTATGAGGCTAATAAATATAAAGTTAGTAACTTAATGTTTAAATAGCCTATGCTGTGTTCTATATCGGACTCAAGGGTTAATATTAAAAAATAACCTAACTTCTTCGTTATTTTAAAACTACAGATTTTTTTGTTACTGCCTACGTTTAGTGAGGTAACTTGTAGTGATGGTGGCTTCTTATTTATTTTTAAGGCACAGAGAAAATACATTAAAAGAAAGTTAATCTCTTACCTGTCGGTGCTCTTGTGTTGAGGATAGCGGATTGGCTCTCCACGTCATGAGGCTGAGCACTAGTGGCGTGGAGTACTCTTCACTGTTACACTTCCAATACCACTGATGTAGTGGACTACTACTGACGTTGAGATGCTGAAGCGTTTGTTCTATTGCAAATTGGAACACAAGTTGTTTGGCAATTTATTGGAACTTATTTGGTTTCATAGATATCAATTGTATTAATTAAAAAATGCATTTGAATTCTACGTTTGCAATTTTAATCTTGGTGATTTTTTTAATAGAACTGAAAAGTTTTCAATAAATATGCTGTCTCCACAGTTAGCGAGGAGATCGCGTGTGGTACTGGTGGACAACAAAGCGTGTGTGCACACGCAGGTCGCGGTGGTGGGGAGGCTTCCGGAGCAGTGTCGCACCCTTCCGGTGTGCGCAGGCGCCGCCGCCGCGCGACCTCGTGCGTGACCGGCCACTGTCGTGCACCATAATATCCTATTGTCATCCAATAAATGAACTCTAGCTGCCCATAAAAATCATTTCATGCATACACAAATAATACACATTTCACAACATATTATGAGGCTCTTTTGGGGTAATAAACACGATCAAAAAGCTTTCATATATTGAATTAATAGAGAGACCATATTTTATTTTAAGCACTTAGGTTCCGCCAATTGACGGAACGTAGTTGCGGTTACGTTTCATTAGTCTTAAATGGAAATTCGTTTTAACTGTTGTTTATTACAAGCCCCATAATATAAACCAATTAGTAGGTAGGCACGGGAAAAGCTTTTATGATGCAATTAATGCATACGGTTAAAGTGTACTGAAAAACAAAGGGATATTAATTTTAATAGTGACATGCTATGTGTAATGGCAGGCGGCCACCTGAGCTGCTTTACTACATTTTAAATCTTTATTCAGAATTGCATTTTAAATAAATCTGTATATTGTGAAAAGCTTCAATCGAGATATTAGTACAGTAAAATCGGGAATAAAGTGAAGACCATTGGAGCATTGAATGCCTTTATCAGCCGTCAGTCACGTGTTCAAATTTTGTCAATACAACGCGGTGGTTATTCAGAAGAGATCGGAAACAATTAGACAACAGTGGCATTGGTCAGCCGAGCGCAGATCCGTGCATCGCGCTGCCCTACTGATTTACTCACGAATATTTTCCAGTGCCGATCCGGCATGGAAACAACGACGCAACTAAACAAAATTAAACCCTATACCTATACAAACTAAGCGCTTTATTGCATCTGCTGTTAATGTGTGATGTTTACTCCTTTTGTAAATAAATTCGCCTTATTTCAATTCTACGAATGAATATGTATATCGGTCAGCGTGTTTGTATGAGATGGCATTTAGTCAATGCCTCATGAACAGGTACGGCACACGATACGGTTTAATTAATTAATTGAAATATCGGTAAAGATTTTTTTTTACAGTTCAATGCTACACTTTTGTGGCGCCTGTAATGAGTGTCATTCAAAGTTGTTATTGTATTGTAAGTATAAATCCCGTTATATCTATATTATGGGTCAATTTATTCCAGGAGTGTGTTATGAGTGTGAACTGTTTTGAGTTTAGAATGCTGATGCTAAAAAATAAGGGGTTAGCATCACCACAACAAACTAGGATATTAATTTTAAAATAATGCATTTCATCACGTTTTGCATACACCTGTACCTATAACTATATCGTTTGAAATGACAAATCTATTAGAGATAAAATGGCTTCGCGATACACTTTTTAAAGCCATTACTTGATTGAACCCGACAATAGAAATTAAATCGGCGCTTGACAGCTGTAAGCCCAATTAAGCCGCGGCTTAATTATTTTTATCAAAGGATTTACTTTTGTTACAGACAAATGATATCTCGAATTAGATTTTTAAATATTTTGAAGGTAACCTTAGGTAGGTGTAACCTATAACTGTTAGTTTCTTTCTGTAATATAGAAACCTGTATTATTTATTATTTCCAATTATTCTGTACTAGTTTTCGCCAGCGGTTCTACTCCCTTCCCGAGGGAGGCAGGGAGCTACATCCTGTGCCTATATTCTGATATATAAGCTATATTACTGTCAATTTTCATCCAAATCCGTCCTGCAGTTTTCGCGTGAAAGAGTAACAAACATTCACATACATACATTCTCACAATTCGTCGTATTTATAATATGTCTTAGTAGGATCTATATTCCGCTCAGTTTGTGTATGCATGTAGCGGTCGTATGTAACCACGGTCGCATAACTAGTTTGTATCTCGGCCATCGGCTGAGTGCGCTGTGCCTGACTGTCCGAGTACTTAACCTAATATTCGGTAATTGCGTTAGGGGCCGCAACATAATTAACGGGCTCTCTCAGTTGGTCAGCTAAGACGGTCTATTGATACGTGCTTTGTGGTTGCAAGCAACCGCCTGCACTTGAACTATGTATACGAATATGTACCATTCATAATTATTGAAGAAATTACTAGTGACCCTTCGAATGTCTCAAGTTGCACAGTGTGACATAAGAAAAAATGCTCCTATCCTATCAATGACATAGGAAAAAATGTCGCACATTATGTTATCGACATACGATATTTGAAACATTTTTTCTCTCCTCTCCAAATGTTTCATGCCATAATTTTTTAAATATTTTTCCTGATGTCACACTGTGCAACTTAAGACATCCGAAAGGGTAACATTCAAATGAAATTAAATGGAAAGGGGGTATAATTCTGTAATAACATATACCTTCGCTATAGGAATAATTTCAACTTGCACTCACATCATTGTACTTTGTATAGGTACCAACACCAATAGTGGTGTAGCCACCTCTTACCTACCCCAAACAACTCTCTAATATCCTTAGGTTCATCACACAATTGTTGTCTGCTACATCAGAGACCGGGGCTTGTGTATGACAAGTTCCTGTCAATCGATGAACCGTTGGGAAAAACCTTTCTCTCAAGTACCTACATTATAAATACGGAGCTCAGATAATTATACTCAAATTACATGATCCTAGATCCTAATTCGCAGAAGGATGGGTGAACTCGGTGCGATCGATCGATCTATACTAATATTATAAAGAGGAAAACTTTGTTTGTTTGTTTGTTTGTTTGGTTGTAATGAATAGGCTCAAAAACTACTGGACCGATTTTAAAAATTCTTTCACCATTCGAAAGCTACATTATCCACGAGTGACATAGGCTATATTTTATCCGGGTACGGGCAGTAATTCCCACGGGATGTGAGTGAAACCGCGGGAAAACGGCTAGTCTTTAAATAAAGCCAGAGGCGGCTATTGTCCATTCGCGCGACAAAATCCTTTAGTCGTCTATAGTCTATGCCACCCACGTATCGAGTGGGCGATCTTCCGACGAGACTGTATAGACGACAGCAGGTACGTATACGAATCCGTTAAATTTTACCAGTCAAACTTTAACCTACCTCCACTGTGACTAGGTTGAAAATCGATTGCAGAAATTTGACAGATTGTGGTAACTTGATGTGCTGTCATCTGTACTTGATCACATTTTGCTTAGGAATTTTATGTCAGTCATGTGATTAGCTAAGGAAAAAAATATACAAACAAAGAAAAGACCATATTTTTTATCGCATATGTTTTATAGTTGTAAACGTTCTTGTAAAATTGTTTAAAACTATACATAGGTGTCTAAATGTGTAATTAAATATTAATTCATTATTTTTATTATAAATCTAGTTTAATTAAGTAAATAGCTGTACATAAAATAATAAGAACTTACTGTTCTTTTTTTGTTTAACCTATAAATATATTGATTAGAATAATCAAATTAAGTTGCTCCGCATCTCCGTATAATCACTATTATAGGGGATCGCGAATATAAAATATTTTGTAAATTCGGTCCAGCCGTTTTCGATTGTTTCACTTATCAACAATTCACTTAATTATTATCTATTTATTAGCTGCCGCCATGTTCAATGTCACCTACTTCGCGCACCTAGATAAAAAGTAGCTTATAGCATTCTTCGATAAATGGCCTATCTAACAATGATAGCAAACGCGTTTAAACGAAAAATACAAACTCTCTGACTTGAGCTAAGTATTTGAAAACTAATACAATTAATGACATCTCTTTATTGTAATACTTGTATTTCTACTACATTATTTACAGTTAATAGTTTAATGACCTATCATAGATACAGTACCTGTAATACAGCACAGACCTGCATAGTAAAGGCACATTTTTTTATGATATTTATTCATTTTTGGATGATAACTATATTGTCCAATATTGACGATGAATTATTATTCCCTACTGCCTAGCTTTCAGTGTATAAACATTGAAATACATTTACTATTTAATGTTCAGAACCAGGTTTATATGCTGAATCCCAAATATCAGCGAAGCAAACACTGGAATGGAACCTGTAGAACA
This sequence comes from Heliothis virescens, assembly GCA_002382865.2. Lineage (NCBI taxonomy): Eukaryota > Metazoa > Arthropoda > Insecta > Lepidoptera > Noctuidae > Heliothis > Heliothis virescens. Next base: position 8,226,254 of record NWSH02000050.1, on the reverse strand, counting down.
TGATAAGCGGCAAGCTAACATGGCCCAATATAGTCCAGATCACTTTTCCATAGAACTCGTATCTCTCGTCGAGGCTATCGGGGGATTTGTAGGAGAAAGTGTTGAAGATCCACATAGCCACGTTGGTGATTAAGAGGAACATTAAGATCTCCCGGCCAGGCTTCTTCCTGCGAAGCTTTTTGGTGTTGCTGCAGCGGCGGAGGCCATCCATGATTAATGGCGTTTGGATCAGCACTTGTATGACCTGCAAGTAAATTACCACAAAGTTTTACATTTAGTCTCAAACCATCTTCAAACTTATCTTGTACTTTTCGAGTTAAATGTATCTCGTAATTTACGTAAATTTTAATCACACTCACCATAACTGAGAAATCAACACTTTTCACAACATTTGTGATGCTTATAGTTGCGACCAGCGAGAATATCGTCTCCATGAAGAAGGCTGGGAGACAAATAAAAAGCAGCACATCATCCAGCAAGGAGATTGGGTGCTCGTTGATGTCAAGTTGACGCATCTGGTTGAATGCTATCACGACTCCGAAGAGCAGGAGAATGTGAAGGCCTAACTTCGTACAATTAGTAAGAAGGTAACCCAACTCCATGAAGTCACTGGAAAAGTAAACAATTCAATTTTGAGATTACCACTCTACTTACTGGGTGCAGCACTCAAAACTTGAAAGAGAAAAGGTCACTTTATATCTAGATAACTTACTCTCCAACACTGCTAAATACGAAGCCCAGGATAAGCATTCCAGTGACGACTACCATCACTATGAGCCCTAAGAACAGTCCGCGGTTGGACGCGTGGCAGTCGGCATAGATCACGATGTTGCTTGTGAAGTCATTGTCTTCATTTGCCGTTGGGATCCTGGAAAGAGTAAACATTTAAAAAGTTGATTAAATGCTTTCGGGTGTCGGTTTATAAATGCAGTTGTTTAAAATTTGTGACTTCGGAGTAATATAATACAGCTTAACTTACTTGCAGAGGTGGTAGTTGTCATCGATGCTTGAGTTAATTTCAGAATTGTTGCTATCTTCATTGTCGCAGTTACCGATGTTATTCCATATGATATAATAAATGGCAACTAAAAAAAAACATATCTTGAAATAGGTGAACACAGGAAAAACAATGTTAAAAGTGATATCGACGATGATCGTTAACCGTGCACACGCAATTTATGTCCTACATCTTCCATTTCCAATTTACCAATCAGTAGAAATTAGTGTTACGTACCAATAAGAATATTAAATTCCACGTTGAACGGATAGAGGTACGGCGAGAAATTCTCATATATCGAACTAATGGCTGCAGTACTATTGCAGTTCGGGTTGTACAGATTGCTCACGTCAATGAATCTCTGGTCCAGCGATTTTTCTGAAAATCATATTTGGAAATGCTTTTTACTAAATACTTTTTATGAACTACAAGAACCATGAAACTGCTGGTTACTTACCGTGTTCAGGAATTGTGACATTAGCACTGTAACTCGAGTAGTCACCACTGCCGTATCTAGAATTGGCGTAAAGCGTCAATCCTAGCAGAGTCTCACGAACGATCGCAGAAATCCAGAAGCACAGACTGCTGCCGATTAGATGCATGAATGCTATGTGAGCCAAGCCCTGAAATTTTGAAAAATTCTTAGTTAAAAATTCACTCTTTCATAGTTAGTTTAATTGATTGTATAACTTTTATCGAAAAAATATTGAAATTATTAAAACTAATGTTACATAATAAAAAAAAATGTGAGAAGAGAGATGAAATACTTTATTTTTGAAGTAAAGAGAAAAGCGTGTTTAAAATTGAAAAGCTGAGAACTGGATTCCACTTGGATCATATTACTTAGTGCACGCCTAATATACAAGGTGATTATATTACTGCATAAATTACGTTGCGCTTTGACAAATGTAATATGGGTAAATTCATTGTGCAGTGGCAGAAGAACCACTTGCGTATTTATATTATATGTCTGTCTAAAGTCAGTCGGTTAGTTAGAAATTCACTTGAATGTGTTACCAAATACCTACATAGTATAGGCACAGCTGTTGCCCGCGATTTCCAGTGTCTCAAGAGAGCATACGATACGAATTTTCTATTTTGTTTGTCATAAAAACCTTCTCCTGATTACAACGAACACAATCGGTATTGGTGCAGCTATTCACATTCACTGACGTCATTTGATAACCAGAAGAAATAGGGGATGATCTTACATTCTAGATATATTTTTGTTCTTGGATTAGTTTTTCGACTTCTGTATAGTTTTTATTACACATTTATGCAATTTATTTCGGAAATGAAGAAAGATCATTACCTGAGCGCGCAAGATGATAACGTTGGAGTATTTGAAGATGAAATACAGTTGAAGAAAGCAGTAAGCTGGCAGCATAACGTCCAGCACAACTTGTAGGATGTTCACACATTCATCGTTATCCAGGTTGTCGTCAAGAAGCTGTCCTATCTGGACGGCTAGCAGGAGCAGCGAGTGCACCAAGTGGCCCAGAGCGAAACCTGCAAAAGTAGATAGAGTAATGTAAAATTCAATGTCAAATACAAGTAGTTCTGTAATACTATGGTTTGGCCTGTGTATTCTAAATTGAGAATTAACGCATTTTAAAAAGAACCTATGGTAGTATGGTATGGTAGAACATATGATGGTACGGTATGGTAGAACATATGGTTTGGCCTGTGTATTCTAAATTGAGAATTAACGCACTTTAAAAAAAACCTATAGTAGTATAAGACCGGTTGTCAGACTTTCTGGCTGCCAAAGTTCAAATGACAGCCGGGACCCACCAATTTATCGTGCCTTCCGAAACACGGAAGAACTCGTTATGACGAGATGGGCACCCATCCACGGACCGACCGCGCCAAGCGTTGCTTAACCTTATGATCGATGGATCCACGTGGCTTTGACTTAGCCACAAATAAAATGTCATATTAATTTTCTAGATACAAAAACATAAATATTTTATTCTTGACAGGCTACCATTGTGATTATTTTGCATTATTTAAACGGTAAGTCATGAAAAAATAAAAAATAAATATAACTATTCTTAGGATACCGGAAAATTACTACATCTACTAAAAATAGATTTAACGATAATTGTTTACAGCCACACTCGTTATTATTCCATGGTTTTTATCATTCATTATCTGATCACTTTTTAATCAGTCAATTATTTTACTAAAGAACACTACCGAATTCTGTGCAATAAAATATTATATCACGCCTGCAATAAATGGTTCCGAAATAAAATACTCATTTAAATTTGGACTTTATGACAACGTCGTAAGGACTACGTTACATGGACCGTATACAAAATTATTTGAGGTTTCATTGTTTTTGCATGCACCAATAATAGGTGTAATAAAAACCAAGTCAGCGAATATGGGTGTGTCGGACTTATCTCCACATGATTTTGCATGTGCCTCGTAGATTGGTTAATTGACTAAGATCTTACCAGCGGCTCCCATCTTGAGGTAGAAGCTTCCAGAGTGCCTGCCTTGGCTGAAGCAGTACTCATGCTTGATGGGAATGAGCACCGGTGGCGGCATCCCTGGTATTCTGTAGGTTGACTCAGGGGTGCGGTCTCCGGGGGTTATTGAACCCAATTGCTCCTGAAATTTGAGAAAAATCATGTAAGATCAGTTTTATACTTTTTATTACGAAGAAAGTAAAAACTAAAACTAGATGTAGCCGTACTTCAGGTGTTAGCTGTTAAACACACATGACTACATACAAGATACGCGCGATAAAACAATACTTCTTAGCAGTCGAGTAAAAGTATAATCGACAGAATTGTTCGTCTTCATGACCGATAGTATTAAAGTATTTATCTTAATTCACTCACCTCTTGTTTTCTGAAGTAATCTATAACTTTTCCTTCGTGCATGGCTTTAATTTTGTGATTTTTGACAGCTATTGATTTATACCTAGTTATGTCGACGAGTAAGTATGAAATATACACAAGTCCGACGCTGCACAGTATAATGGAGTAAATCTGGAAACAAAAGGTTACTTTTAAAAGTTGAATGCAGATTTATCTTTAAAAGAATGAATATCAGCCGCGAGTTCCATAACTTCATTCAACTTTTTATTTTATGTTCTCTCATTTAATAAGGTAAGTAGAAAAAGCTTAGTATAGAATAACATTTAAATTTATATGTATTAAATATTATATAAATAGTATTAGTATACTAAGAAAATTAAGCCTTTATAACGTCTTGCGTTCAATTAATAACAATAATTCGTACTTAATTCTTTATTAGTCTATTATTGAAAAATCTGCGAAGTGACTATAAAATCTTAAGTCTTTATTCATTTATTTTACATATTTTAACATTTTTAAATATTTTATAAATACGTATAAAAGAATAAAACATTTAAAAATATAAAAATAGTCTCCAACCGGCATCGGGAACATGGTCCAAGCTACCGGCGGTCAGGGCTCCATAGAGAGAAACCTCCTAACAATGCGTGCCGTGTCCAGAAGTACAGCTTTCTGCATCAAGCGCTTGATCCAACCATCTAACGCGAGCCTCTTTAGGTGTGAATCAAGGCTCTTGGCGATTAAACCATTGGCTGAAACGACTATCGGCACAATGATTGCAGAATCCACATGCCAAATGTTGACAACCTCGTGGGCTAGATCAAGATACTTAAGTTGTTTATCTTTTTCAGCTTTCACGAGGTTCTCATCATGCGGCACGGTGATGTCAACAATCACTGCACGGCGTTCTAATCGATCTATCACCACTATATCAGGCTTGTTAGCCATAACAGTCCGATCAGTGATGATAGATCGATCCCAGTACAATGTGACATGACCATTTTCGAGAACTGGGTCGGGCACATACCTGTAATATGGTACCTCCTGTTCCACAAGCTTATATTTCAGAGCAAGTTGCTGATGTATTATCCTGGCCACCAGATTATGCCTGTGCAAGTACTCACCGTTAGCAAGATGAGAACAACCAGAGATTATATGTCGGATAGATTCACCGGGACGGCGACATGCCCGACATATGTCAACCGTACCGTCCTTCACAACATATTTCCTATAGTTGTTGGTCATCATTACTTCGTCCATAATTGCACATACAAAACCTTCGGTTTCTCCAAAGAGATCACCAGTAGGTAGCCAGGTCACAGACGCTTTAAAATCTATATCAGGTCCATGGAGAGCCTGATAAAAGCGTCCGTGAAGCACTTTGCTCTGCCATATCCTTTTGCGGTCATTGGTATCCATTATCACAGGTTTGCGCCAGTTCTCGACCTGCAAAGAGAGCGGTGTTAGTCCCTTGTCCACTGCAACCACGTCCCGATGCATCCCCACGTCCGCCTTGAGAAAGAATTCCCTAAGGTTGCACACCTCACGGTTGTGAAGAGTTTTGGCATTCAAAAAGCCTCGCCCTCCACACTTCCGTGGGATGTACAACCTCATTACAGATGAACGTGGATGATGCATCCTGTACGCAGTCAGCAGTGTACGGACTTTTCTGTCCAAGGCATCTAGTTCAGTCTGAGTCCACTTGAGTATGCCAAAAGAGTACATCAAGACCGGCATGACCCAGCCGTTAAAGGCACGCACCTTATTGCCACCGGCCAAAAGACTATTAAGAACTTTTTTCAGGCGGCCAAAGAAGCGTTCCTTCAACGACTGCTTCATGTCAGTCAAATTGATTCCCAGCGCTTCTGACATACCCAAGTATTTATAGGTTTCAGTTGAGGAGAGGGATCTAAAGTTTATGGAGTCAGTGAGTTGGGTTCCCAGTGACTCCACAATCTCACCACGCTCTACATACATAACTGCACATTTGTCCACTCCAAACTCCATTCTGATGGCCTCACTGAAGACTTTAGTTATCTTCAGCAACTCCATCAGTTGCAGTCTGTTGTGGGCAAACAGCTTCAAATCATCCATGTAGAGGAGGTGAGATATTACCTGACCACCTCTTCTCAACTTAAAGCCCAGCCCTGATCCCTCAAGTAGAGTGCTCAGAGGGTTCAGGGCTAGACAAAACCATAACGGACTGAGACTGTCGCCCTGGAATATACCTCGCTCTATCCTTATTAGTTCACCGTTACCGCAGATCTGCCCACACCCTGGATAGTATAGAGCAGTCTTCCATTGCCCCATGCATGACTTCAAGAAGGCGCGTAGAGTTGCATCAATTTTATACAACTCCAGCACCCTCAACAGCCACGCATGAGGCACGGAGTCATATGCTTTTTTGTAATCTATCCAGCATGTAGACAGATTCTTACGGGATCGGCGAACCTGCTGGTTAATGGCCATGTCTATGAGAAGTAGCTCTTTAGTGCCACGGGACCCATTCCTACATCCATTCTGAGAAGCTGACATGATAGAATGTGTTTCAATATGATGATACATTTTTGCTCTCAGAATGGACGTAAGAATTTTATAGACCGTTGGTAAACATGTTATTGGTCTATAATTCTTGGGTTCCGTGGCACTACCTGATTTATAGAGCAGATGGGTGATACCCGTGGTTAAGAACGCTGGGAGCGATCCCGATTCTAAGGCTGCCTGGAATTGTAAGGCCAAGCGTGCATGCGAACTGCGAAACCATTTTATCCAGTAATTGTGCAGTCCGTCCGGTCCAGGAGACTTCCAATTTGGCATTGGATGGACTGCACAACTCACATCCTCCGTACTTATGTGTACAGGCTCCATTTCCGGTATTGGTTCGCATGCACGCTGGACCTCCACCGTCCAGTCACCTTCAGTGTGGCCGACAGGCACCGACCAGATATTACGCCAAAAAGCATTCATTGTGTTATTATCTGGTAGGCACCTGTCATCCACTCCACAATCGGGACGCTCCCAGGCTCTATACACCCTCCTTTGATCTCTTTGGAAGGCGCGATTTAGGTTGTACCTATCCATGCGGCGTTTATACCTCCGGATACGACCCGCCCATGCACAAATATTCTGCTTTAGGAAATCGATACGCTCTGTGACACGTGCCAGATATTCACTAGGATTGATATCCAACCCAGTGAAGGCACGCCTCACAAAGCGCATCACTCTAGGGCGGGTATTGCCTTCCCTAAAGCAGGTGAGCTTACCAATGAGCACTCTGGCCTCGTCGATACGCCTCTGGATCCTGCATTGCCAAGCTGGTGCAGTCTTAGGTCGCGTAGTTGTGACATTAGGAAATTTAACATTTGCTAGGCGACAAGCTGCAACAGCCCCACAATACAGGATCGAATGTGTATCGGCAAGATTTTCGCTACTTTCGAATAAAATAGAAAGCAGCGAATCCAGAGAGCCCATTAGTGCCTGATTTTTTTTGTGCATGGGCAGACGTGGTAGCCGTGGTCTTTGCTCAGGCGACATGGTTCGGTACTCAGCAATCGCGTCCTCCAAAGTACTTCTCAATATTTCATTGCACTGGGTACCTGCAACAATAGCTCCATCATCTCCACGGTCCACCATGTCGTTGATCCGAGGCGGCACCACTGGTTCTGGCGCGTCAGGATGTGGCGGACTGGAGACGACGCAGCTACTTCGCATTTCAGAACGAAGCCGATCAAGTACTGCGTTATCCAACCTGTGATCACGAAGGATAACGCGCACCTGATCCGACAGTCGTTGCGCCGAGACGTTGAGTGTTGGCTCAAGCACCTGAAACAGAGAGAGCATCCGACTACGGTAAGCGGTCAGGTTAGCTTCCCCCTCTGTAGCCCCATAGTACGCGCGCATGACACTTTCATTTATTTCTTGTGTCCATCGTATGCGCGACGCACGACCGCCGGGAGCGGAGACCCTGTCCGAGGCCTGTGGGCCTCTGGATCCCATGCCGTCCGGTGGCCGGTGTCCTGCTCGCCGACGTACAGGTGGTGGCGACGTCGGCGGGGAGAAATACTCGTCGCTGGAGCTCGACGCAGCTGCAGCCGCCGGTGATACTGGTGATCCGGAGTCCGGCGGCGGCGAGGCGGAGCTCAGCGACGAGCCCGGAGGTGGTGGGCGTGCGCGTGTCCGTGATCTCGTCAACATCTTCAGTAATCTTTGTTCTTAACTGTCATTCTTTGGAGTTATATGTATTATAATGTGTTGAAATTCTTGCGTAAACATTTCTATTTTTGGTTTTTAATTAAATAAAATCTTATTGTTATGAAACTTTTGCTGTTGTCTGTGCTCTCCTTAAGACTTCCTTAGCTACATTGAAACTAGGGCAGAGAGGGAAATCAGGTAAGGATTGGCACTTAGAGATAAGGTAAATCTTACCTCGGAAATGGACCATTCGATGAACGAATCGCTCACGTAGATGACTAGGCCGAGAGTGACCAGTAGCACTGCATACATGCAGCTCATTATCAGTGTCAGGTACTTTCTGTAGAAAGAGACACGTACACTTACGACAATCAGGCATAAAGTATAGTTTCCATCATAGTGATCAGTAGTATTCTATGTTCAGCAATGGACATTTAATGGCTCATTGATGTAGTTGATGAGATATGTTTTGTACATATATCTAATCTCAGGTGATATTGGGATGACAGAGTCAAGTTTGAAAAAGTGCAAGCCAGGAACATATCGGATGGATTATAAACTTGTGGAGAGGACACCTCATGTGTTTAGTCATAGTAAATATACTAAAAATACTTTGCAAATTAGAATCGATGATATGACATCATATTAGTTTATAATGGTACTCAATCAAGTAGCCGTTAGCTCCAAAATATTTGTGATGTAATTTCAGTAGGTTAACAGGTTACTCTGTCAATCGGGCCGTACATAGCGATTGGTGTACTATGTCAGCGAGCCACGCCCGGAGTAAACACTATGTATGGAAATCAGCACAAAGTGTTCCAAAAACTAAATATGTACGATGTTTGTTAAATGCAGACACAATAAAAAATATACATATACAGAAATGCATTTAATCAGATACCTCTACCACCTGTCTCTATACCATACTGGCTCCATACAGTCGGTCCAGACGTTTTGTATGAGAGCCAAGAAGACCAAAGTGGTGTGTGCGGACAAATAATCTCACATAAGTAGATATTATGCCATAGTAGTAGGTTTTCTATGTTTGTTTGCACCTTAGTGATTGAACTTACGTGGTAAGCTTCTTATTATCCTCAGGACTGGTGGGCGGAGGAGCGTGTGTTTCTACTGAGCGTATAGACTGCGCGTCCATTGTGGCCACAGATCGCTTGCGAGGAGTGGCGCTGCCTCGCATGTCGCTCTGCGGCATGTACAGTCGGTAACTATCTGTTGAAATGAGGACACATCAGTACAGTTTCCAGGATACCTTCAGATGTTTTTGTATGGACAAAAGTAATAGTGGTGGCGATTAATATGCCGCTGCTTTGTCCAAATAAAATGCTACATTTTTCGTTAATGATTGTTGCACGTGTTTTAGCACTATATCAACTGATAATAAGCTATGATTTAAGCAAAGCACGTTTACCAACAAGTTACCACTTTTCGGCCATTCTCCAAAAAAGCGTCCTTCGCCTAATTACCGTACCCTTTTTATTTTTCCCTGATTTGACATTAAATACATTAGAATATGAAACTACCAATAATAGTTAAATGCCAAATACATTATTCGATTCGTATCTTTGATGTGTTTCATATTCTAATGTATTTAATGTCAAATCAGGGAAAAATAAAAAGGGTACGGTAATTAGGCGAAGAACGCTTTTTTGGAGAATGACCGTTTTGACTTCAGTGAGAGTCTAGTTAAGTCAGCATTTATTTAAAAAGATATTAACTTAACCAGTGGTTAGCGTTTCCAAGCTAAAAATATACCACCCCTATATACCCAGCTCNGACTTCAGTGAGAGTCTAGTTAAGTCAGCATTTATTTAAAAAGATATTAACTTAACCAGTGGTTAGCGTTTCCAAGCTAAAAATATACCACCCCTATATACCCAGCTCTGGCTATACATGGGTCTCGTAATGCACGCACTAGTAGCCCCTTTGCGAAACCCCTTTCAGCGTATGGGCAACAATATTAAACGATAAACAGCGTATAATTTACTAAACAAAGCTTACGTAATGAGGAAATACTTAATACTAATTACGATGGCTTCATCAACGGATAACGAATCATACTTTGATTATTAATTTTGATCTTTCAGCATGACTAAATTCCTGTTATACACGTAAAAAGTCGATGATCAAATTAGTAAAATATCTTCTGATACCTGTTATTATAACAAGAATCTCACAATGTCACAATTTTGTTAAAATATTGAAATGATAAAAATTGGAATCACCATATTCCAATTCAGAATTTTGATTTCAAAAATAATCCAAAGGAATCATAAAGGTATTAAAAATTAAGTCTGTATTTTTCCATCATGTAATAGGCATTACGTTTATAAAGAAAATAACACTAGGTGTTTGTTTATCAAGGAATCAATCCGTCTTGAATGTTATCTTTTGTTTATCAGTTAATTCTTCAATCATGGACCAGTAATCCAGCTTGGACAATTTGTTTAATTATTTATCAATTTGCGATTATGACGTATTAATCAATCAATTTAGGTGTTATCTGTGATAATGTTTGTCTGTTATGTGAGTTTTATATTAAATACGTGTTCATAGGTGTATATGTTATAATAGCAAGAATGTTTCGCCTCTTATGCAATAGTGAATTGCGTAATGTATCATTAGGCTTGTCTTGGCGGGGGCGTTACCGTGCCCTCAGATAAATGTATGACGCTTAAAGTTGGCGTTATTAACAGAACGCCTCTTTTCTTATACTTAAAAAAATGAAAAAGCTTTGGATTCTGCTTTAATATATTTTCTTTTGAATTCTATTACGTCACATTGTTAAAAATATAAAATATAAAAGGAAGTACCTAATCGAAAACTCTTGGTTTAAATTAATTACGGAAGTCGGTAGCACTGCACTGATACAAATTGATATTTGGACTGATAGTAGCATTACGTAGGGAATTAACTACTATTAATTTCCATTAAAATAATTCGCACTTTTTGTTAATCGTTTAAGCCTCGCAATAAATATCTGCGTAAGTAGATTTAAAGTAAAAGATTATATAGTTTTAGGCTCGATAACCGTAAACCTAAATACATTGTGTTCAATAAATAAATTTATTTTTGACTTTTTGATAAAAAAAGAATACTTACTTAATGATTTTGCGTCTCCATTTTTGAGGTTTCCATTGTATGGAAGCGGACTGCCGCGGTCACCTGATAAACGTGAAACAATTATATGAGTACGCATAAATCTACAAAACTCAAAAGTGATAAGTTTCTGGTTTATATAACGGGTTTTCCAATAAGAGGTGTTATTTTGATATTTAAAGAAAAATGCATTTTTTTAAATACAAATGTTTATTTCAGTATAAAGGTATGCCGTAGGCATACCTTCCTCTATATAATGAAATGAAATAGTGGAAAATAACATTAGGAAAATAACCACTACAACCACGCTCACAGGACGATATCATTTTCATGAAATTTTCCATAGCCGAATCGCAAAGTGGCTGCTAATGTCCTCGACAGCCTCACAAATTCCAATTTGTTAGGTCAAAATAACATCTCTAGTATCAAAATAACACCTCTTATTGGAAAACTCTGTATGTTTTACTACAATAACGTTTCATTGACAATACTCCCATTAATCAAGTGTCAATTTCATACTCACCAACAGGTGTAGCAGATCCCGACTCATCTCCTCTACTAAGATTCAAAACCCTGGGTGCTTGCCTCTCGTTTGTTGAATCCTGTGAACAGCAGGAGGAATTTAGAAACGCAATAAAATCCGCGATTGCCTGCAAATACCGGCCTGCAAATTCATATCTGCATACTTAGCTATGGCGCGGGCTAAAAAAGTGGCGAACATGGACATCGAAAGCCGTATAAAATCGGATTAATAACTTCATTAGCCGCTTGTTTCTCTCGATCGACACCACCCTGTATTTCACTATAATCCCATTTCGGTGTTTCAGTATTCCTCTGCAACGAAATTCGGGCCGCGCTGTAAACGCGTCACAAAAAACGCTTTGTTTGGGACGATACTTCCAATGGACGTCATTGTACTGTTTAAGGCCGGGTTCCCACTACGCCGGACCGGCAGATCTGCCGAAAACCGGACACCGGACAGAG
>NWSH02000050.1:8187594-8200425 GCA_002382865.2 Heliothis virescens | reverse complement strand
TTTTTTTTTACTTTTTTTTTTCTTTTTTATACCATTGAACAACCGATTATCACTTTTATCATTAGCAGAATCTATAAATTTTGACATAAACATCATGAAAATGACTTCATTCCATGTATTCCATTGATTTCCTTAATGGTTATTAGGAGAGGGTATAAAAAAAAATTGCACCAAAATATTATCCGGCAAGATTCGGATTATTAATCTATAAGCTATCCTTAACTCAAATCCATTGGTGGAATGCGGTGCTCGGTTTTTGCACACTCAACTACCTCCAGGGCCTGCACTACTCCTGGTGAGTGAGTTATGTTGCTCAAAACAGTTTCTATATTTGTTAAAAAATATATTATCACGTAATATCCTTGGGGCACTTGCCATACCATAATTGAACTTCAGATCGAGTATATTACGTGTACGTTCGACTCCTAATTGAATGTTCAAAAAGTGCACACAATTTGTATCTATGTACTGTCAAAATGTGTGTATTCATGATGATTGCGCTCTTACTTTTGTAATAAGCTTTTAATCGTTTTAACAAGACAAGCAAGACTTATATCTGCAGATTGATTTTTGCTTGATTAATATAGACCGATAAATATTTTCTAAAAATGCGTCATGGGTTCATTGTTCATTAAAAAAATAATTATGAGAATAAAGTACGACGGTTTTTTTTATCAATCTTACTTATTATTGTAGGCACCTTGAAAGTTTAAAAAGTATACCTATGAGTAATTTAACCTACATTAGTCACTTGAATTACCCATTTGGGTAAAATACCTTAATGTAATGAGATTATCTCATTGATAAAGAGGTTTATATTTTAACACCATGAACTGGTTTTGAATTCTATGATGAATAAATTATCATAAATCTATGTTGTGGTGGTCAAGGATAAGTAAAGTCAGGTACTCATGTTCAAGCTTCATTAGCAAACATTTTTGCAATAGAATATTGCTTTCATTTCCTCCAGCGATTACCCATTTTAGACCATTATTGATCTTCTTCTGCGAGCATAATTATTCACATACGCTGCACTCTTTTTAAAGATAGGGTTCAGTACAAAAAAATGTTAAACTGATTGATTTCTCTACATTTTGTAGGCGTGGCCGTTGTTATTTATAAGCCAAGATTTTTTAATCACCCGATTTGAGTCATTTAGCGCCAGATCACTTAAAACTTATAAATTACTAGCTTTTGCCCGCGACTTCGTTCGCGTGGAATAGTGACTTCCGGCAAATTTTTGGTTAGGCTTAGGGCATTAAAGCCGTTATTGCCGATCGAAAGGATACGGAGTATAGGAACAGCTCGACATTTATAGTACGGAATTGAACAATAGATGGCGCTGTATGTCCGGAATAAATTTATTTTTTTAAATAAAAACTATCCTATGTCCTTTCTCAAGTTCCAAACTATGTCTGTACCAAATTTCACACAAATCGGTTCAGTAGTTTAGGCGTGAAGAAAAGACAGACAGACAGAGTTACTTTCGCATTTATAATATTAGTTTGGATCGGATTGTCATGCAGTATTTATGACCAAAAGTTTATATCTCATACGAAGAATTCAATGCACTTTACGTTATCAGAAAAATAATCCATTTATTTATTTATCAAGAAAAATTTACAACAGCTTATGCTTTTATTTATGTCAAGCACGTGAAGATCACAGCGTGAAAAAGGTATAGCGGTGCCATCGCCTTGTATAGTTTAATTTTTCTTCCTCACTCGAATTTGGTAATTTTTTGAGATAAACTTTTTTTGGTACTTCTTATACACGTATGCGTGCGTAAATATTTTTGTGATAAGAATTGATGGTCTCCCAGAAAAATACAGTTTTCCACGAAGCGTTGCACGATGTTTTTATTTGCTTGTGCTCAACTTTAAGTATATGTAAACAACAAACAATACCAGACATAATGCTAAAAAGTTTTATCTACAATAATTAATACAAGCGCTATAAGTATAGAGATTATACTAGTAACAATTTCAAAAGAAACACACGCATAACACAGTAAAGCTATTTAATTCCGAATCAGTAAATAAATTAATAAACTACACATTTAGAAAATAATAAATCAGTAACAGTATTTGTATCAAAGCACTATCCTCATTGGTTCATAAGTTTGCTGAGGACTTCTTTCAGCTCCAAAGAGAACTGCGAGACTGGAAGAGCGAGTTCTTGAGCTGATGGCGTGGCCTTGTCTTTGAGTACGTAGTCCGAGGGCACCACAAACGGTGTCTTCTTGTCTCCGCCGGGAGCGTGGAGGTACTTCAAGAAAGGAGGCATCGGTAGCTGTGGATGCTTCACCAGCCATTGCTGGAAAGCCTTTGTTGACCTGGTGACCAAAATTATGATTAAATAATAAGGAATACGGCATTATAAAGTATTCACTCTTATGCGACAATACGGCTTCATTTGATTTTGCTTTTATAACAATTAACTATAACCAAAAAAAAACCAGCCATGAAATTGCTGCCCTTTGCTCAAATTAACGGTTGGACAGCTGTTTTTGGGTCGATTACTTGTCCTTAAAGTTGTAAAAGTCTTTCGGTAAAAGAAAATATGACCAATAGCAAATAGGTGCACGAGTTGGACTCTAGAAGTTGAAAAGAAAATCAAAGTATAAGGCACAACGTAGAAACATTGGCCAACAAGTAAGGAAGACTATAACACTAACGTTAGATGCTGTATTTCCTCCCAGACACACGACATGCTGCGAAGATCCTCTGGTATCATGACCCCGCGCCACTGCTTGCTAGTATTGTTCTGGGGAGGAACATGTTTCAGCTTGTTCGGCAAACTCTTGCCGAATGCCATCGTATGCGCTGGACTGGTCTCCGCTTCGACGTCGTACGCTATTTGTCTTCTCAACGCCCGCAAGCATGACGCCTGAAAGAAAAAAAAATGACAATAAAAATAATCAATAAACGGGTTATATGTTAAAAAAAACCTAACAAGTTATTTTTTTCACTTATAACCCGTTTTCTTACAAGTGGGACGGAATAGAAGAAAAAAAAGGCAATTGTGTTCAGGCGCAGATATCTGGTTTGATTAAACAAATATACCTTTTGTACGCCGGTATTTGTAGCGATGCTTCTTAATACGCAAGGTATTATCTTCGGATCCAGTACAATACCGCGGGAAGCATGTTCGTCGAACCACACCTGAAAGTTACAAGCTATTTAAAAAAATGTGCAATACAGTCTATTTTTCACATTCAGTTCTTTAAAAAAAGTAAAAGTTGAAATCATAATGATGAAGTATTTTTTATAGACGTAATCTTATTTTTAAAGCGTTTGGCCTCATAAAAGGCTTACTGATGACCGACCTTAATGCCCTGCTTAATGTGTTCCAATAGTACACTAAGATAAATATTTAACTTAGGTAAGTTTATTAGACTGATATTTCTTTATAATACTTCAATTGTACTAGAAAATAAGTTGTTTTATAAACCTGGAAAAGAGCTTCAATATCCTCAGGTCGCTTGATTTCACTTTTGAATTCAACATTACCCAAACCAACCCACCACTCAAAGAAGTCAGTGGATATCTGGAAATAGACAGTAATTCTTAGTAACGTACTTTTGCTTTCTTTGTACTATATTGTAGACATATTGGGAAATATGATTTTTTCTTATCGAGTGAGTTGCAGGATGAATCACGTAACGAACCTTAGTGTTGAGTTTTATCAAAGAATCTAGCTATAACTTACCTGTTTCGTCAAAATTTCTGCTCTCTTACTAAATTCATCGGAAGCAGACACTTCGAAAGTCTTTTGTTTGTATTTCGACTTCCATTTTATCATGTCTGTTTCTGATTCGTTGCAGTACAACATGTCAAAAAAAGGATTTCCTCCCACTCGTGGGCGCCGATATCTGAAATATAAGGTTTGCCAGTTTGTCAGATTGTGTCAATTTTTTTTCAACCATGTCCATCTTATGAAGAGTTAAAAATTAAAGCTATGGCAAAAACTGAACATATGTAACAAGAGGTTCACAAGTCATCGGAATCTTTTATTTTTTACTCGACTGCCAAGAAGGTTCTTTTTTTTAGGATTATCTTAAGTTAAAGGAACCCTTATTCACTTTCTTGTTTTTAATGTTCTCGATTCATGTCAACATCCCTATGACTGCGTGCAGGATTTACTTACAAGTGTTCCAGAGCGGTTCCAGGACGCACATGCATGTCATCGCTGGAGTAAGCTAAAGAATCTGGGATTGTTATTGAAGATTTTTGAGCTAGCTTTTCCGGTGCAGTTTTAGTCAATGCCTTCGATAAGAGTCTCGAGAAAGACTTAGACAACATTTTTGATACAGATTTCGACACTATTATTGATCTGGTCGACGTAAGGGATTTCATTCTCTTTTCTTCGCTATGCTCTGCTGTACTGAGCGTCCAGTCAGATTCCTCCTCAGGCTGCGCTTCTTCTTCAATTGAAGGTTCTCCTTCGAACTCCGTACCGGAAAATGTAGCTTTTGATGCCTGATACAGAAAATTAACTAGCAATTGCAAAATAACGCGTTTTAGTTTAAGTTTTGTTTAATTAGAATTTAAATGATGTAGAACTATGTAAGTAAATACTAATAGCAAAATTAAGAGCACAGAACATTACAAAAATATATGAGTTTTTATATTATCAATTAATTATAAAACAACGTGTGACCTTGAACACAGACTGCAAAAAAAAATAAGTTATTTCATGTCACTTACCGGGACTTTTGAAACAAACAAGTCTTCGGATTTGACTTCCACTGGAACATCTTCTGGTGGCACATACTTTTTCTCTTCCTCTGGCAGATCAAATATTTTGGCAATTCTTTGGAAGATCACGGGACCCACCAAGTCGCGTACTGTATCACAATTTGTGTCCCAGAACTGAAAACAATGTATTATTCGGTATCGTCAAGTGATATACTTCTACGAAGTGATTTATTTATTCTATTCTATAGTCACTTAAGAATTTTATACTTCGGACAAGCAAAGCTGTTCGATGCCAACTGTATGCAGCATTATAAAACACTTCTGATTGCGATTGTCTTGGCGATCAAGAAATCACAATTACAATTAGTAGGTACCAGTTTTCGAGGTCTTACATATGATCATACTGAGTGAACAATAGTAGGCTTGTATTTTGTCATTACATCAATGATACGAGCTTACACCAACAATTTCATCCATCTCCTGTAGGTAATACTTCGGCTAAAAAGTAGTTGTTCCTCGTTAGATGTGCTATCTAACATTGGAAGATTTTTCCGGACCAGTAGTTCCTGAGATTAGTCCGTCACAAGGTTCAGCCCTTTTTTTTGACATGGAAGAACACCTTACAGAGAAAAGTTTCTATTGCTTGCTTTTATAGGCAAGTAGAGATTTACTGAATGAACGAGATTTTGTTGTGGAGTGCCAACGCTTCAAATGGAATATTCATTCATAACAATTACCTGTTCATCTTTGTAGGACATTTCCAACTCCTTGATAACATTTTGCCAATGTACTTTAACGCAATCCAAAGTTTGTTCATATCGAGATGGTGTAATAACCCTTATGCGTCTAGGCTTGTCCCAGGATTTGACAAGGGGTCGCTTCCCGCAGGGCATGGCGAATTATTACTTTAATATTTTTACGTTTAATTATTATGTTCACTTGAGATGAGGGGGAAAAGAAATATGTTCTTTCAAAATCTTCTTTTATTTTAAATGTCAATCACTTCTGAATCTGAAAGACACGACTGGACACGATGATAATAAAATAGGAACTTTTTTGCTGTATAAAAATGTATCAACTTATTTTCTAGCAATCATTTATATCACTAATTATAATTAATTAACTTATTCTAATATGTTACAGTACAAAATTATATTTGACAACAAAGTTACAAACAACGCCACCTGTTACGCTTTTCCAACACTAATCAAGGCCGTAGCTGCGTAGCGAGGGGAAATTTTCACTGAAAACTTCGTAGCGGCGATTAGTTGGTATGAAGCGTAAAGCTTCGACATGTTATGTACAGAGGGCGCTGTTCCACAACTGTGTGAGCATGTGTTGTGAATATATTAAAAATGCTTAGTTAAATTCATCACAAATTAATATTCTTCTGATCTTATGATAAATAATATTTCAATATTTTGGTTAGTTTTTACCCAGGCGTTCAGCTTCTTCAATTGTATCTGGCACTTTTTGGCCAAAAGTTTCAGGTTGAGTAAGGACTAATATGGCCGATATTATTGCTGTACTTGCAAACATAATTGAAGGGATACCTGACCAGTAAATCATGAGAGCAGGAGTAAGTGGTGCCACTATGGATCCTATACGCCCAAGCATTGAAGAAAAACCTAAAAATGAATGTCTGTACCTAGTAGGATACAGTTCGGCTGTATATAAATATAAAGAAGTCATCACTAAACCTATACAGAATTTTCCTATCAAATACAGGGTTAGTGATAGAGTGTACATATCGTTTGAAATAAAAGCAAACGCTATACAACAAATTGCACAGATCATGAAACCACAGAACAGCGTTATTCTCCTACCAACTCTGTCCAACAATAACACTGCTGTCCAGTAGCCGGGTATCTCGATAGCAGCAATTGCAATGTAATTCAAATACATGTTTCCCGATAAACTAACAGAATTAATTGATAAGCCGTAGTATATGAACACAGTGGTCATCCACATTATGGGTGTGGAACAACATCTTCGCAACAATACGGGAGATTTAATAACTTTGAAGAAAAGATTCTCATCGTTTATCTGTTTATTTTCTTCTACCTGTTTGTGTATAGCTGTCAACAAGAAGTTCATATTTTTGTCAGATATTTGCTTATTATTCAAACGAGCAGCATATTCTAATGTAGCTTTTCCTTCTTCTTGCTTATTTTTACTTAATAACCAGCGAAAGCTTTCAGAGAGAATCCAATAGTAAGAAATTAAGAGAAATACAGGTATATACAGCACCAGTGTCAGAGTCCTCCATGCAGGTATAGCAAAGGCAAGTATTCCAAGAACAACTTGTCCGAGCGCGAACATGCTGGATATGGTGGCACTCGTTCTCACACGGTACTTCGGTCCCACTACCTCTGCAGCCAATATGTAAGCAGCGCTAAATGCACCTCCGCCAATGGCAGTTTGCATAAATTGTAACGCTGTGTACATCGCAAAGTTCACTGATAATGCACGAATAACTCCTACTAAAGCGATATTGAACGAAAAGAAAACTACAGACATTCGTCTGCCAAGACGATCAGAAATAAATCCAGCAAGTACAAGAGCTACCATTCCTCCAGCACTGTTCAGCGTGCCAGGTAAGGCTCTCAACCATTCTTGACATTCGATGCTGAATTCATACACGACAGTGTTGGTTCTCTCGTATACGTAGCCGTCGCATGGTATGATTATATCTCTGTCGAATAGGCTTGCAGAACAAAGTCCATCAGGTGATATCACAACGCTGCTGACGTTGGCGAATCGGTGACAGTTATCAAATCCGGATTCAGTGGTGGGAACTGCGTATGACAGCCAATCCGGTAAGAACTGCGGGTCTGGTCCGTCGCACTCCGGCACCGCACACCGAGTGGGGAGGCTGCCTGCTGTAAATATATAGTCTCCAGCCATGAACGCACACATGAGACAAGGGATAGCCAGTAGACCGATAGTTAGTAACTGAAATTTGCCGAACTGTCCCACTTCACGGTACAACACAAAATCGAAATCCTCTTGAGGTCCATTCTCACTGTGTTCCTTCTCCATGTTGACAGATTACTAATGCATATACAAAAATATGTTAATATGGTAATCTGACACTTCTTACTGTTTTATATAGGCTATGATATGATCGTTATCATGGAGGCAAATAAATGTTATCTGCTATCTAGTGTGAATTCACAGTCAGACGACAACTTGTGACAATATCGCTATGAAAACTATGCATATATTTAATTTATCTGATACTTCATATAATGACGCAGGATTAATGGCTTAAAAAGACGTTTCAAGTTCCTTGTTATGCATATTTTAAAGTTATTATGTAGGTAAATATTATTAATGTTTGTTTATTTATAATTTTTACAACATGTTGTAAACAGGAGGGCTGAGGAAGTTAAGAAATATTTTGTTGTAATCGCAATACATACATTATTCTCTTGTTTAAAATCGTGAGGGTTATCTCAATTTTTATATCAGACATTCAGTATAAGTAAGCACATGCATATAATATGTAAACAAGCGACCTGCCGGCTTTGCGGGTATACCATACTGTATCTAATCTTGAAACGGTCTGCCTATTGGTGTTATCCGTTGCGTGTGGGATATTGTTTGTTGCTAAGTAAAAATGTAATATTTATTGTTAGAGATATGGAAAAAGGACTAGGATAAGACATTAATTTATACGTTTATGTTTAATAATAAAAGAAAATATTATCTCAATTCAAAATTGTCAATATCGAGGGACAAAACCAAGGTTTATAGGACAGCAAAAACAAGAACTATTTCTCCATACATTAACTCCACTTTTTTAAACTTAAACTCATTCAGTGTCTAGGACAAATATATCGAGATTTGAAATATAACAATCGATGGAGCCATAAGATCAAATCAAATACAAATATTTTCCAAAAGTTATGGAACCGATAGTTTTAGCTAGCTAAACTCTCGAGATTAGAAGCGATCGATAGATATAACATGTAGCAAAACATTGCGTGATTAATCGTAATGTGATAAGCTTAGATAATCTTGAGTGTCAATTGTAATCTTTTTACGATAATTCTGCTAACTGCGATAATCGTTTACGGATATTCTCGATTGGGACTCCAACGTCGTGTAGGGAACCAGAGGGTGTTATGGGCTGGTACTCCGCTTCGAAGGTAAGCCTCGCCTGCAAGACAGCGGGATCGAAGAGACCGAGGCTGCTCAAGTACGGAGGCCGTCGATGTTCGGGGTGCTCGATCATCCATCGGCAGTATTCCTTCACACTCCTGAACGAAATAAAAATTACATTTCTATAATACCTAAAGTTCTCTTACAAGGTTATATTAACATACTTAATAAGAAATTCCGACAACATATTAGGCCTAGTTTTAAACTACAGAATGTTATCATATCAATTTTGATACGCCCCGTATCTAAAAAGAAAAAACAATAGATGCTTTTGCTTATGCAATCACTTTACACACTCGATATCAATTACCTGAGGTTAGTTATTCCTTCCCAAACAGTTTTTAGAGTTACAAGTTCTTTAGGCACGTGTTTAGCAGTCCGCCATAACTTCTTGGTGTCATTCCGTGGTGCGTGATATTGGTCCTGCATGGGCAAACTCTGGCCAAACGCCATCAAATTGAACGGCCGTCTTTCCGCCTGAATATCGTTAGAGATTTCACGATCCAAAATTGCGTAGCGAGCGATCTGTAAAGAAATAAGGCAATTATACACATTGTTTGCTCATTGCTGGAAGTAACGTTTTTCTAGTAGGAGACATAGATGGCGCCAGCTTACACAAAATGAAAATGTTGAATGTTTGATATAGCAATAATATTTATTTATCTATGAATTAGAAAATGAAATACCTCAGGATTTCCCGTTGTGTTAGCTATTTTATCTTCAATGCATGATAGTTCTTTTGGAATGACTCTCAGACTTTGTGATACGTGAGTGTCAAATTCGATCTGGAAAAAGTTATTTGAATTAAGTTTAGGAATAAATTGTTTATCAGTTGCGAACTTCCATAAGTTAATTAGTTTATTCAATAATAGTTGATGAATGTTTAGACTTACTTGGAACAGTTCCTTGATAGCTTTAGGAGTAAACAGTTTAGACTGCTGGTCGCCTCCCAGTTGTTTCATATATTCGCAGAACTCGTTTGCAATCTGTACAAGTTTTAATCTATTCATAACTTACTTCCTGATTGCATAATAATAACAGGGTATTTTAAGTTACAGTTCAAACTGCGGTTGTTAGAAAGTTTGCAATAATAACGTAAAATTTGAAATTGTACACGGTTTTTTGTGGTAAAAATCTTAGGAGTCTTAAGACAAAGTAGATATATTTGCCTGTTAATGTAAGTGGTTTTCACTGAGTCTAAATTTTTATTTCATAAATAAGTACATATATTATTATCCTAAACATTAAAAAACTATTTTTTTATTTTACCCTATCGGTGAGGTCATCAGCTTTCTTAACAAGGCTCTTCTCATCTTCCTTCTCGGGCTGTAGATATCGCGTGGCCCACGTGATCTGTTCACGCACCGGCTTGCTCAACAACTCCATGTGAATATTTGGCTTTTCTTCGTCATCGCTACCAACATAAATATATATATCACAAATCCACATTTTTTTAATGAATATTCCAAAGAAATTACTGAGTAAATAGTAAGGATGATGATGATGATGATGGCCTCCTAGCCGATTATCGGCCACGGCGGCTGTTCTCATATAAGGAGATCAGCCAGCTGCGCAGGACATATTATAGTGCACAAGCATTTGCGCAGATACAGGTGCACTCCCTATTCCCTCACTCTCATAACCCGATGGGACGGCAATCCGACACGACCGGTGAGAGATCAGGCGCAGGACCGACATTAACGTGCTCTCCGATGCACGGAATAGTAAGGACGAACTATATTATTACACAGTTGACACTTCTAGATATAGAATTTCGAAGTGCGTTCTGCAGTTTATGTCAATGGTTGGCAAAACCGGGTAAAAACAGAATTGCTCTCAATTAACTCAATAAAAAAATAACGATAAAGCTTGTTATGATATTTCTAGTGGTTTTCTAAATAATATGTGTGTACCTGGGAGTATATTCTACGTCTGTGTCCGAGTCCAACTCTCTATTTATGTACAAACATTTTCTGGAAGATATTTGCGGCTCTTTTATCAAACGTCTTGGTAGTTTTACTGAAACATAAAATATTTTGTACGGGAAATATACTCGCATGTTTACAACATTGTTTAGATAGATTATCTTGAGAAGAAAGGGCATGTAAGTCACCTTGAATTTTTTCAACTTCTTGTTCTTTCATCTGAATTTTTGGAATCTTCAATGTTTCACATACTTTGTCGTACAAATTCTCTGGTAGGACATCTGCTAACGCCTTACTTTCATCTTCCTAGAAAACAAATGGAGATAAAAACAATAATCTTAACATTAAATAAAATATAAAGAGATTAACTCACCGCTGTCTTTTTGTAATTATCCATTTGATTAAAAACTTCGTTCCAGTATTTCTTATTAGTGCGCATGTAATCAGACATTGTTATGCCATCATTGACTTTAATAAGCTTTCGTGGTTTTCTTTTGCCTTCTGTTCGAGCGCTGTTCATATTTACCGTTGTGTAGTTGGTGTGTCAATGGAATCCGCATAGATTTAATAAAAAGCTGTCGCCGTGAGCGCGGCGGTCGCGTCAAGTGATTTCAGTGTTCGACGCTACCGGCGAACAAATGCAGACTATGTCTCTACAGACTACATAATTGCTTAGAAATGGCAACAATTTTATGTTTGCTTGCTAATTTTTGTCGTATATATTATTGTCATTGAACATCGTAAAGTGACTATATAGCTATATCTTAGAATGTAATATGATAAGTTTTTCATTGCTAATTAAATACAATTTTTGGGCCCATAACTTGTGTTACTTATAATAGGTTACTTAATAAAAATCTTTATATTAATTATTTTTGAAAGATTTTGATATAAATATCAGTACGCCATTAATCAGGAACTCAAAAACTGAACCGTTTAGAGAAATTAAAATAAAAGTAATAGGGATAATGATTATGAAAAGATATTAACCAAGTAACTACATAATTTAAAAGCTTATACTCTGTTCACGATAACGTTAGAAAAAAGAGGCTCGCAGAAGCAGGAGTACGATACCTTTTGTTTCAAGTTAAGTTCAAATAATTTGAATAAATAAATTATATATGGCATGCAGTAAATTATTTCCTATCTATGTAGGGTGAGGTGTCCAACAGTGAGCCATGAAAAAGTTGAACATTCATAGCTGAAGTTTTTCTAAACTTATTTAGGATTTTTTTTTACTAAAGTACTTATAATTTATCTAACTTCAATTTAGCATATTCATTTTAGACCCAAACTTAACAGGATAGGATATATCTAACTTTTTTTTAAAGATGGGAAATGGATCACTGTGTCCACCTCGTGGGACACACTGAACCGGGGTCTAGGTCAACAGTGAACCACACGCACGTCATATGTAAACAGTGAACCATCCTAACATGTAAACAGTGAACCATCCTAGCATGTATACAGTGAACCATCATATTTATGCTACAAAAGTAAAGGTAAAGCAATATAACGTCTTGTATTAAGCTACCAAATAATAAACTTTATTAAATGTGTTTAAAATATTTATTGTTATAAAAAAATAACAAATATCCTAGACTCGTAAAGATCAATTGCTCAGTCGACTTTGTAAAAATCAGTCTTAATAATTACAATTCAATTTAATTATCATCATTACATACAATTCAATTCAAAAGAAAAAGCATCTAAAATCAATGAGGGAAGTACAAAAGAGATAGTTTAATTGGAAATGTTATAATGTTTCTGTTCGGCATTTCTTCTTTTCTACGAGCTCCAATTTTCCTTTGCGTTGTATTAATTCGCCCCATGCTAAAACAATAACATTATAATATAATAATTCATAAATTACTTATACATAAAATTCAATACCTTCCCACATAAAGTAGCAATATAGAGGTGGTAAACAGTAAACCACTGGTTCACTGTTCAATCTACGTTCGTGGTTCACTGTTTACTACACCCACCATTCAATATTTAAAGTTATGTTAAAAACAAACAAAAAGAGTTACCGTTGT
>NWSH02000050.1:8162896-8178243 GCA_002382865.2 Heliothis virescens | reverse complement strand
GCTCCGCACGCGCCCTTTTCCTTGCAATGTTTCCACTTCGTCCTGAAAAGAATTTTCGCGCTCGCTTCGCTCGCGCATTCATGTATTTTTCCTATGAATTTCTAAAATTGAAAATTGTTATTTGGCTACTTCTGTATGACCCCCTGGAATAAATATTCGATCAGCCCTTGGGCCTCGCGACCTTGGTTTCACCGACGTACACGNTTTCCACTTCGTCCTGAAAAGAATTTTCGCGCTCGCTTCGCTCGCGCATTCATGTATTTTTCCTATGAATTTCTAAAATTGAAAATTGTTATTTGGCTACTTCTGTATGACCCCCTGGAATAAATATTCGATCAGCCCTTGGGCCTCGCGACCTTGGTTTCACCGACGTACACGTTTGGTCTAGCGCCGACACTGACTATGAATCATGTTAACTTTTGTACAAACTAAGATAAAAGTAAGTAATATACTGTTGTTGCCGACCGTAACACACATGGTGGGGGCGCGTCCTAATTATTAGCCTAGGGCAGTCAGTACTCTTGATCAGCCGCTGCTGATGTTTGTGTTGTATTCAAGTTATATTGAAAATAATTCAGAGGGTATGTTCCACTAATTTAACTTGTAAAGAAATAAGATATTTAAAAATAATATGTGTTAGCCTGTCCGATCTGGATCTGGCTGATTAGATAATTAGACTTTCTTTTTTTGTATCAAAAAATATTTTCATAAGCGAATATTTTTGACAATTCACCAAAATGAAAGTCCTATCGTAAACATCGCTTTCAGATAGCTTACAATAACATTTTAAAGTGTAGATTATCATAAGGTACACGAACGCCGCGAGAACGGCGTCCTGGTAATCACTAGTTATGTGGTAACTGGCGGACACCACGCCACCATGCTTTTTAATCCGAGTATAAGCCTGGAATTTAAACGTCGATTCTTTTAGCTTACAATTGCAAACCAATGATCGACCTCGAATCGCGAATTCAGAATAAATAATATAATTTATTTCAAATGGGATCAATTTTTTTCAAGTCGTGGTACTGTCTGTCTCAATCCTTCTCTGTGTGAGAGGAGGCCTGTGCCCAGCAGTGGGATAATAATATAAAGGTACTGTCTGTAAATTTCGAAAAATGGTTCATTGATCATATTCGTCATTTTGTTGGTTATATTTTTTTAGATATATTTAATTTGCTAACTACACAAAGCTTACTTTAAAAGCAAACATTTCAATTTTCAAGTCCCGCCGGTTTAGCTCAACACCGAATAACAATACATACATGTTTGAAAAAAAACTTGCAAACAATGTCCAGTATCTAAATAGTGAGCCATGATGTATGTATGTACGTATTGATACGTGCCGCGTATTTGTTTGCTTACGTCATTTGAATTCAGTGCACCAACTCGCACGGAAGAGTTTTACTATTTGTCCGGTGCAGCCAAACTGACATACGGAATTGTAAATTTTATCGTCTGTTTCTTGACTTGGACTTTGCACTCCATTTTCTCTGGTGAGTTGGTGATTTGCCTGTGAATATACATTCAAACTTTATATTTATTTACGCTTCTTAATACTAAGGAGAAGTCTCTGAAGTTAAGCTTGATTATTTTCATATTTGTAAAACAAATCCATATGCTACTTTTACTCCAGTCTGTAAAAAAATCCCAAATACAGACGACTAAAAAACCTATAAAGATTCGAGCAGCATGCCTTGATAGTGATTACAACTCGCGAGAAAGAAGACATTGTAGCACCTTCAGATAACTCTTCATCTTCGCTATGCTTAAACCGTTCTGAATTCATAATTAACACTGAATTTCTGTCTAGATCCGGTGATAAAATAACCTGGTCCTACACTGTATCACTTACTATCGCGCATACTCACCTATATTACATTGTTGGTGTTTTAGATACTAACCTAGCGGTTTCCGTATTTACAGTTATTTACCATGCCGTGCAAACGGGCTGCGCGGGGCGCTTGTAGGCATTCGGCTACAACTCGTTACTACGTGTTTATGAATTGTTGCGGTTGAGGCTTAACATACGATTACAAGCCAGTTGTACTCACATTTGACTAAAAATATTCAGAAAGTCATCCTATGATAATCCTACTTATAACCTAGAAGTTATATCTGAAGCAACAACGATAATGATGAGGAGTTAACTTCGTAGGATATTTGTCCAAAAACAAAAGACAATGAGCTGTAAACAATTAAGTACGCTATGATATTTTGGTCATGACGTCCGTTCAGTGATTGGGTGCGCTGTGTTATTGCTTCTAGACACGACACAAGAAGGTGTTGCTTATAATTTTGCCGGTGTAAGATTGCGCAGTAATGTAGGGTAAGGGCTGCTTGAATTGCTGTATTTCCTTAATAGTCTGCATTTACCCTCGCCGACAATTTGTGACAAGAGCGTGAGCTAAATTGTCGCCCAGAGGAAATAAACTAATTTACTTATATACGACATTCATAAACCAGAGAGTTAGTTGAAATACAAAGTGAGCACTGAAAAGTGAATAATAGAATGAAACGGAACAATACACATAGAAGCTCTTGTTAATTTATTTTTAAGACTGTGCATGACAAGGGTAGAACTAGAATGTCCATTAAACCTATTTGAAAAGTCTTCATGAACACGAAACAATTGCAATTGTCGTATTTTTCTATTAACGTAAAAGCCTGCTGGTCCATACATTCACAGCTTTCATAAGGAAAAAATATTTTTAATTTCATGGAACACGTACACCGCCTTAAATCTTAGCTCACATTAACTAAGACAGTTGTAGTCTCAGAGGTATTTTCATAATGAATTCTTCTAGCAGTCACGTAGTTAATACCGACGTTGCCATTTTAATGAAGGGCGTCATAAAACGTGTCATTGTTGGTGGGAAAGTGTAGATGGTGCAGGCAGCTCGGCGCGGGCGCCTGAGTTTAATGCCTCGCATTAACACTATCGCTCGCGCGAGCCGGATTAGCGGTACACTTTATAAACTTGCACATGCATCGCATCGCCTCACCGACACCACACACATTTAAGATATATCACTGATTCAGAACAAAGTGTCATAAGTGCTCACCACTGGGCGGAGCTTACCGTCTTTAAATGTCAGATTAATTTGGACGGTAACGGTAAATTAATCTGAATGGCAGTTTGGAATATTAATCAGACCTATAACGCACCTTGCTATCATGCTCAAAGTGGATCTGTTATGCTTGTAGAGGCATTTGGTCGTAGCTAGACGTGTATGTAGAGATGAAACGTCCGGGACCCAAATGCTTGCTCGGAATCCGATTCTATCCCAGTGCCCACTGTCCGCAGTTTGGTTGCATTACATTAGATTAGACACTGTTCGCATTCCTGTTGCGCTAAATTCATCTGATTGCTACAATGTGTCTTTGGACACGATCTGCTGATGTTACTACTGACAATGTTTGCCCTCACTGCTTACTTAGGGTTATTATCACAGCGGGTTCTTTCAAAGATCTCTTATTGGCGTTCGCAAGGAAAATAAAAGGATATTTAGGACTTGTGTATTTTGTTGTTGTACCTTTACTTAATTGACGGTTCTTTTGCTTTTGCAATTAATTATCTTACCAAGAATGTAGCGTTAGACGATGACGGTTCAATGATGACGTGCATGTTGATAGGTAAAAAGTCTTAGTCCTAGCTGAAGTTTAGCAGTTCTGTTAACGTTATGCTACGTTACCATGCTCAAAGCAAAGTATTTAAAATTATCTGCAGTTTTCATTATTTAACCATAAGATTTTATACCCAAAAATGCAAAACAACAAACTACATCAAACGTGTTTTTGGAAGTAAGCAGTTAAAGTCTAAACGTGTTAATTATATTGGGACGCGCTGACGTCTGGTGACGTGACGCAGGTCCGCTTGAAGACGGTCCGGTCACAGACAATTGAATCATAAAGGTACACGTGACCCACAACAGTGGGACCACGCTTTATTCCATGAGGAAGTTCCTTTTTGTTGTTCCAGTTCACGAAGGCACAGGCCTTTTTGATGCGTTTGTTCTAGCAATGAGAGAAACATGGGTTCTTGTCAAGATAGTCTTGCATGGTCAAATGGTCAAATGTGGGTTACTTTTTGCTGTTAGGGCTAATACAGTTACTTATATTTTAGAAATATTTGCTATGATTTACAAAAAAAATATTATAGTAAAACGAATAAGTTTGTTAGTCTGCACGTAGATACTTACCCACATGGCTTGAGGATTTGAGTTATATTAGCAATTCCAGTGAAACTAATAAACCTAGTCCGAATTTAATTTTCATCCCTTCCGCATATAATTTAATGGCAGAGATGCAATCAGCACACACGAAGTACATTCATCATAACATACGTGATATTCTAACTCGGCTTCCTGTAATAATCCCTACTAGCTTCCGAGTGTCGTAATCAAATCCTGTCGGGGCGAGAGTCCTAATCGAGGCAGACCACGCTCGACCTCCGTCAAATCGGGCTAAGGAACACGACCTGAGTGTCACAGCGACACAGATAACTGCAGCCGACTGTACCCGAATGTCCCCGACCTCCCCCCTCGACCTAATGTCCCGCCAGGATTACTATAATCACGATACAAATCAAATAAAAAATATTTGCACCTTATTGCAACTAGTTTAATTGGAGTTTTCATTAGCTCGTACATTGAAGCGCACTTAAATCAATTGATTGCGAATAAACCACTACGACGCTTTGAGGTCGAAATACAGAAAATTACTTCCTTTAGCAGCAGAATGTAAAATGTACGATGCTTTAATAAGTTTCATTGAACAGATCAATATGGAGCTCGTAAATAATAAAGCCACTTACATTTGGGCATACGCTTCGTTTCTAAGCAATTGTCTTCTCGTTTTGCTACGAATTTATATTGTCAACGACAGGAGGTGTCGGGCCGCTTAGAGCGCTGGCCTCCCCGAAACATATTTCACTACATAAATCATAACTTTATTTCCTCTCGCTCAGATGCGGAGGAGCGAGGTGTCTTTGAAATGGCTTTAAGAGTTCCCGCACGGCTATACCGCAACAAAGGACTCCAAAATTCAATTAGGTGTAGATGGCACTGCGAAACTTTTATTAAATATAATTTCTAAATATTATATTCAGAGTGGCAAACTTAATGACTATGTTTTAGTGCGGTGTTATGAGATATAATTACCCAATCCTTCTTACCGAATGATTGTAAAAAGTGTAGACTATAATCAAAATCTGGCTCAACTGTAACAAGGCTGAGACAAAAGGCAGTTTACACTAAACGAAGAAGATTTATGTGCCGCCTGTGTATGCTGGTAAACAACGAGGCACCTACTAATTTGCGATCATTTTAGCGGTGTTTCCTGCCAATTAGCCGCTTTAAAACATCGTGGCGCCAAACAAAGGGGGCTGGCTCATGAATTTATTGTTAGGTTACTGTCTTAAGTTATTTAAGTGTTCGTAGAACGTTATTCACGTGCGGCGCCGCGCAGAATGCAGCTTCCTGCGACAATTTATCATGAATCTTTAATTAAACTTTAGCCGCGACTGTTCACAGTCTCATTGAGCTTCACAATAAATCCGTCGTATCGATTGTACATTATTAATTGTTTGTCTCAGCTCGTTATTTAGTAAGATGTGGTGTTTAAATGTGTCTTGAGTACTTGTCACAAAACTTAGACATTAAATATAGAGAAATAGGTTTCGTCTTTTAGAAAAAATAATTTATAATAAAGCTGAAAGCATAAGAAAAGTAAACATTCGTTGACTTTATTTTTATCGGCAAAAATAAACAAATCGCATTGATGCAAAATCCATGGAAATGGTTTTGATATCGATAGTGTTCGGATATGGCGAGTACACTGGCTACGTACGGGCAGATCCCGGGGGGCTCACTAGTCAATAGACAATGTAACTGCGCCGCTGCAGCTGTTACAAAAGGAATATTATAAGAATATCTTGCTGAACTAAATACCACAAAGAGTGCAGTTGAATGGTAATTTCTTAGTGCACAGTTACAAAGATAGTGCTAGTTTATCTTTACGTAGCAATGTTGTATGTGTGATTGTTACTTTTTTATTATTAGAGTTTTTTTGGTATGTGGTATATTTTATAAGTAGAATTATGTATGTTTCTGAAATTAATTAAGGAGATAGTTTGCCACCAAACTCGCTTTCTCTTACTAAATTTTATTTTGAAACTGAAAAATGAAAGGTCCTCTTAAAATCATATTTTCTGTTTACGACACGAAAGTGTAATCTGTCCAGCTACAATAAAAGTGCATAGACCCTCCGTAGCTCTGTTTGCGAAATCTGCCTTCAAAACCGAATTAAATGATGAAAGTTTCGCAGTTGTTCCAAGTTCGTTCTATAATAAAATTACCTGTGTCAGTTTGCCGGTAGGATTCAATTAATAAGTTTTTGAATATTTTATACTTCTACGTAATAGAGATGTCTTTAATGGTAGTTAACATTTTAGTTTTTGTAGGGACGGGTTTCTTTGAGTAAGTTACAATGGTTAGAATGGAAAGTAGGCAATCAGACTTTAGTACTTGTATCCTTGTCTCCTTTAAATTCTGGAAACATTTGTTGTTCTAGTATTTTTCTAATTTCCCTGATAGTGTTGGTCACATACAAACTGAGTATATAGGGACTTCTTCTATATGGATAACTGGTAAATGCGCGAAAACTACGAATTTCAACAGCTGCAACGGTATTCATCAAATTGCTCGCTGGGGTCGCAGCGTACAGAATGCAACAGATATTCATTTGTTTTCTGAGTTTCTGTCACCCTGTACCTATCTATCGGTATAAATGCGACCTAACTGCTGCATTTTCTTCGAGCTTTATAATGGGCAATATATAATATTATTTGTTGGAAAAATAAAGAATAAAGTAGTCACATCGACATAATATGCGTATTTACTTAAGTAATTACATATATTTACAACAATATCAACAAATATTTACGTCTAATATACATTTTCCTATGCGTAACAGATTAGCTATACATCATATAAATCTCTACTCGAAGTCTATACATAATTGATTACTACAAGTATTGCGTATAATTGTTTATAATAATGTTCCCTATGACACGTCGACCCGTCAACTTACCCTTTTAGCCGAAAAATAAGACTTTATTACAATTGTAAACACACATTTCATTCTCATGAAGAATTCCGTGACTTTATCTGAATATTGTATACATTTCTTTAGAAAGGAATAAAACCTTTTAGTGGTTTTATATCAAGGGAAGTATATAATAAATTAACGAGAACATTTTCACATGTAAATATAGCAATAGACTATTAAATATTAGTAAATTTCGCTAAATAAATAACCCATTGTTTCGCTAACAAACATCTATAAACAAATTAACATTAAAATTTCAAACATTACGTAAAACAAATTGATTTGTGAGTTCGCAAATACGTTCGGCAAACAGAAGTGGTAAACGTTAAAATCAGATAAAAGTTTATTCAACACGCGTAACGTAATATTAATTGAAGTTCGATCAGCCAATCGTTATTCTAAACGCGATCCAAAAGGCACTAGGTTTTATTATTATAATAGATTTGAATTGATACGTTTCCGAAAGTCGTTGTAGTTGTAATTCTTGAGTAAGTTATAGCAATAAGCTGAAAAGTAAATACACATTTATATTGTAACACCAAAGGTTTTACATATTGGAACCTTGGATGTGATACACAAACTTCGAAGACATGTCTGTAGCGATTGGCTATACAAACATATAATTATTCTGGTGTACACAGTGGGTGAAGCAGAAGCCACTGCACCAATTTATGGCAATCTATATATAGGGATTGCTTCCTCAACACCCACACACATAAACCAAGTACAGCTCACTAACATGGGGCTCAAACATTACATCTATTTTTAATTCGTTCTACGTTACAGTTATTTGACATCGTTGTTACCTAATATTAAACTCTTTGAGGGTATTATGTCCATCAAACATGTAAGATTCACGTGTTTCATAAGTAACAATAACATTATTTCGAAGCAATTAACACAAGTTGTCACAGTTCATAACGATAAGCACAACCGGCTGAGACTTTACAAACCCATCAGGCGCGTATGAACAGGACTTTAAATTGCAATCACGTGATATAAAAAAGATATACTTAAAGACCTTGTCTGACGAATTATTATGTCTGGCGATATCGTGTTATTAGTTTATTGCTATCATAAACTTTTGTCACTAGAAATATTTATCTAGCATTTAATCGAAAACATGCCATGTCATGATTACAATTCAAAGTCATTCGGCTTGATTCCTACATCCGTAATCATGTAAATCCATACATAGCTAATACGTCTGAGAACACAACGTTGCCACATCCACTATAAACTAAGATCGTACAGACTTCTTAACGTACATAGCGCATGTAAAACCGCGAAAGTAATACATAACAAGCGTCAATGAACAACAATGTCACAGGATCACAATATAAATTCATCATCGGCATATAAGGCTCTCTTCCCGAGCTGCGCAGACGCCGTGCGGCGGCGCGAGGAACAGCTTGCCGTTCGCGCATGCGCACAGCTGGTAAATGTTCTGGTGGTGGGGATCGTGCGTGTGCGCCGCTGACGGGGGCAGTGGCAACGCCGATTTTAATTTTGGCATAAATATACTGGGCGCGTCGAGACGAATCTGGAAAAAATCCGTAAAATATAAGTTAGAGACAAATAAATAAAAAAAAATGGTAAATTGACTTAAAGCGGCGCTTATTTCCAACACAAAAAGGTTTTTAATAGTGCTTCGTATTAAAATGAAGGGTTGCTCACAGCGCCGGCGACCGATCTGATGCGGAATGTGGTGAGGCAGCTAGCGCTGATGTCACCGGCTCGTGACTCCAGTGCTATGTTCTGTGCCGCATGCATCTCTAGCGAGCGCGTCGGTGACTCCAGCCTGAGGACAATAGTAGCCAGTCATGTATTTTTATTTATGTTAAAAAACCGGCCTCTGAGATGAAAACTGAAAAGACAATAAACGAGAGACCTTTAAACGATCTCATAGTTTTCATAATAACATTTTGACGTAGATATATGAAAGCTCTAATTCAGTTTATTTATCATCATTTATATTATTTCTGTTTAATGAAATATACCTAAAATAAGTTCCTCAATAAACGCCATGCTCCAGTAAATCTAGAACATGCGGTAAAGGCATGCTTCCATTGGACAACAAACTTCAGTAGGTGCGTTTGACATAACTGTATGTTCAAACTAACGAGTTCCAACTTCGTCTGCGACGAGGACAAAGCTCGTAAATTTGGTAAAGTACAAACACACAAATATACTTACACCAATGGTTTTGAAGGGGGGGCTTTGACTAGGGGTGTCTGCGCGGCGGCTTGTACGGTGACGCCGGCGGGGCTGACCACGGTCAGCGTGTCGGCGCCCACTGTGACCGAGTCCTGCCCGGCGCCCAGGAGCAGTGCGCCCCGAGCGTCGCGCACCTCTAGCCGAGCCACATTCAGCTCCAAACGATCGTGACCTATGACATTTTGCAGTATTAAAGCCAACAAACAAATGAAAACCATAATGATAGTTATTCCTTTGTTACATGTTTTCTAATGCAGCTAGCTTTGCCTGCAAAGAAGCAAAGGTAAAATTAGAACTTACCTAGATATAATCTACTCTGTAGCATTCCGTGCGAGTCTCTAGTAGAAACGGTAAAATTTCGAGAAGCTTCCATGTAAATTGGATATCCTCGACGTGACTTGATGGTGGATGCGAATAGAGAATCCAACATTAGAGCTTGTCCCAATAGTTGTAAGCCTCCAGGCACGATGCGAAGTTGGCCCATTCCCTCCTAAAAATAATTAATTGTAATTAGTCATTGAAGACCTCCTGCCTTTTGACACGTGTAAAATTCATTAGGCATCCACATTTTTTTCTATATTTTATTTTAGTCTTTTAATATTATTTTTGAATATATTTGTTAATAGTCATAAAGCTCACCGAATTAAAATCCAACACTTTAAGTACCCACAGCGTCAAAGCGAGATTGATGATCATCATAAGCATTAACGCTGTAACGAGAATGTAGAGGCATTTCTTCCTCCAGCCGTAGATGCCCACTTTGAACTGGCTGTTGTAGCTGTTCCTGATCGAGTCGGCCTTTGTGTCCCGACTCGTATTGTTGTGCAGGATCGGCTCGGGACTGATTTTGTCAGCGTACGGGATTCTGCAAGAAAACTCCTTGGTTAAAACAATGCGCTATTGAAGGTAAAATGTAAATAACTGGCTAGAATTGACTGTCAGTTCGGCTTTCGATGTTGGTCTGGATAAAAATATTTATAGTTCCTTTTTTTTGCTAATGTATTACGCCGTTGATCTTTGTAAACTATTTTTTTTCCTTTTGCTTCCTTCGTTGAACAAAAATACTCTCATTTTGCGTTATCGTTAACACAATTTCATCAGGCGTTTTTTCTCGGAATTATGCAGCACATGTGTGAATGTAGCAGCTCATATAATAATTATTTTACCATTATTAATTAATGTCGCCACACTATTAAATTAAAACCAAAATTAATATATCGCACCACACAAACGTATAACAAACAAAGGCATGGGATAACGAACCTTTTTGTCGTAAATCTCTTTGTTGGTGGTTTATTAAAGAAAATACTTTGTTTAAAATAAACGCAGCAAATATTACTTTAATTATTTAAACATGGAAACTAGCTTATTGGTTCGGTTTTATGTTCTGAATCAGGGCTGGAAGTCGTGGGCAGTCGCAGAGGGAACAAATATGCCCGACGGCATGCCTTCCCGCGCGTATTGGTGCCATTAAAAACGTCTGTTTTTACTTCGACAGCAAATAAAATGCAGTTTTATTTTTGAATTCGCTTTATTGTTTTGTTTTTAAACAAGGCTTTTATGACCCAAAATAAACATTCCATATAGCATTCGTGTATGACATACTTAATCCGGCGACCGTAAATTCTTAATTCCTTCTATTTTATTATCGACGTTTGCCTAGTTGAAGGCAGTCATTATGTAAATATGAAGTAGAATATTTCCTGATGTGTTTTTACTATCAAAATTTCAGGATTTCATAATCTATGAAAATAAGTTATTGTCGTCTTCAGACGACAACGAATCAATTAGCTTACATGTATCAAAATTAAAACGCCATGTGTTCCAAAATAGATAAAAATATCATAATAGAATGTTAAAAAGCAAAGTGGCTGTTGTATCAGATGTCTCCTAATGGCTTGGCACTTTCTGTTACGCCGCACCGTCAGCGTAGATATAACATTTTCTTTTACAGCTTAAAGCGAAAAACAAAAAATGCAGGTGTATAGACATGAGTTACGTCTCCATGAGGTGTGATATTCAACCGATATTAGCAAACTAATTATAACGCAGTGTTAGCAAGTGCAAGTAGAGATTTGGTTCTGCATAAAGCAGTTACGCCATTAACAAAATAAACAGTTTAACCTCGTGCGAGTATGTTGAACAGTATCATACCTTCTCACTCGCGGAGTTCGTCAACACCAGTTATGTAAACTAGATCGAGTGTGCACTTTTCAAACGCAATACCAATCAGATTTTTATACCAAAGCAAACTAGAATAATAACGAGAACAGCGTTCAACACGACAGTTAAATGAATTAATAGATATTGTTTGGTCAATATATGCTATTACGGCAAACCATATTTCTATGCGACGCATACAAAGGCATCCCATCCGATATTCGTGAACTGGCCACCGTCAGCGAGAGAGGGTCATAAATTTACAAGGATTCGAGCACGACAGGGCAATGCACACTGAAAAATTCCAGTAAGCTCCCTCCGAGGATGTAAGGGATATATTTACAAGTGCATCACGGGAAGGAAAGGAGAGGATTACCCTCCTGTGTCTCGGCGACCGGCGACAATCACGTCGAAGTACCTATGTGATAGCTTCGTCTTCCGGACCCATCATACTAGTCTCCGTTAAAATACGAATAACTTTGTTGCAGCTGTGGAATGGCAGTATTTTTTGAAAGTTTTAGATATTACTCAATTCTGTTGTTTAAAAATATCTGAAAAGTTAAATACCATGTATTTAACTAAAGAAACTTAACATTGTTATCAAGCAGGTCAGCTACTTTAAGTGAAATCAAAATCTAGCAGTGTAATGTACACTGGCTGCTCGCTGATATAAAGCGGATTCTGGCAGTCAGCCAAGAAAATTCTCAAAAGAAGAAGACATCATATTACAATACAAAATAACAAACCTAAAATAACTGGGACTTTAAAAAACTGTAGAGCGCTATGTTCATTCTATTAGAGTTTGTCTGTCGTTGCATTTTATATCAGTGTCTGAGAGACAATGTTATTTATAATGTGCAACGTACTTAACAGAAAATGCATTCTCACTGTAAACTTGAGTGAGTTGACACGCAGAGTGCTCTGACCACATGGGATTCCGATCCGCGCGAGTTCCTTCTATACATTTTGTTAATTCTGTTTGTTGTGTTCTCAAATGTGATTATTGTTACTTTTTGGCTACTCAGAGGGTAAATAACCATTAGTAGGTATATTAGTATATGAGTAATATCATTGAAAATCGGTTGAGCTGCAAGAAATATTAAAGTATTATTATTGTAAGGATAACTTATTTGTTATACATGGCGAGAGCGTCGCTTAGAATGTTGCGCTTGATACAAAATAGTTAAAGCTTGTTTCCACGTTATCTAACTACCAGTACAATAGTAGATGTAGCTAACATTATATTACACATAATATTTACGTACTTATGGGATGACTGCCCTTTTTTTGGTTTTCCCTGAATATTTTTACTTGTTAACAAAACAAGCTATATTTTTATGTCTGTAACGTAAAATGTTTGGTGTTGTGTTCCAGTATGTTGAAGTCATGATGTAATTCTCTTTTATATCAGCTCCACGCAGAAGTAAGAATAGTACCTAGTTTAAAAATTCTTATACACAAACTATCAAATGTTATCAAGAAAATACTTTGTATACCCTAATAATTCTTGCATTTACAAACGAAAAACGAAAGGTATATTAAAACATAACGAAATCGATCATCACAAATTGATGCAATTTTCGTAAATCCGCACATTTTTTGGTAAGACTCGGGAAAATAAAAAGGTGAAATCTGTGCGAGGAGGTTCGTGCACTTTATCTCCCGGTCCAGTCTCCCAACACGTTTGGAGGGTTTACGCGGCATTAGAAACCAATTACACGAATAATACCTACTGCCTGCCCCCGCCGCTCATACTTTTAGCTTTAGATCAACGCTAAAACATCTCACGATTATATTCTACAGCCTCGAACAATACACTCTTACTTGTAATTTCGCGCTTACTTCGTAGGCACTATAACAGCTAAATAATGCTAATACTGATTAATGCAGTGTTCCGCTTACGATTAGTTAACGTTACGATGTGTCGGGTATGTTATATTATTTCATTAAATACATAATAGAGATAAAAGGTAGAAATGGGGTGGAATCTAATAAATTCTCGGTGCGGAAGCGTAAACGATGTACGCAGAGACGGGCACGTAGCATCGCCTCGTAGCGGCGCTTCGTAGCCCGTAGCCTCGTAGCTCGTAGCCGTGCTCGGTAGCCGGAGGGGTGGGCACCGCAAATGAGCCATATTAATCATCCCCATCACGGCAGCTCGACTTTTGAGCTTCCTCTGTTGCCAGATTCTCCATAATAAGGCAAGTTTTCCTCTTCACGAGAATAAAGAGATAATGAAATACAGTAAACTAAGGAATGCGACAACTTGTGTGCATTCTAAAATGCTCACATATCGTTATAGATAGAAGAGAGAAGAGGTCACGCCGGCTATTTGATCTTTAAAATTGTTGTACACAAAAGTTATCTAACGATTTTGGATCCAGATAAATAGTCGTTAAATGTAAAAACATTTTCGTTTTGAATGGGAACTAAATATGCAAAAGGTTATGACGATCAGTTATTTGAAAGCACCTATGTCGTGCAATACAGTTTTAGTTCGTGAATAGAGATGTCAATTTTTTATGGATTTGCACGGCTTATACGAATGTAACATAAAACAGTAAACATAATTTAGTTATGAAATTAAAGTATGGGTATTAAGGTATTTTTCTTTATGCAAAGATTAGTCTATTATCAAAGAAACTCGAATAAATCAATTCTCGTACATCTTTAACTTAGGTTGAGTAATCATTTTTCTTTTCTCAAGGTTTTGAAAGTTGCAGCATGTAAATAATGTCTTGAAGTCAAAAAACCATAAAATAATTTCACCTATATCATGTAAATTTGGGGGCACGGCAGTGCCCCCGCCAAGTCGAGCGCAAAGCAAACACTGCCGTACCATCCTTTACTGGAACCATTTCGCCGCATTTTCAGGCCTCTATTCGAGAACCTCTGGATA
The DNA here is from genome assembly GCA_002382865.2 of Heliothis virescens. Taxonomy (NCBI): domain Eukaryota; kingdom Metazoa; phylum Arthropoda; class Insecta; order Lepidoptera; family Noctuidae; genus Heliothis; species Heliothis virescens. Next base: position 8,163,857 of record NWSH02000050.1, on the reverse strand, counting down.
AGATTAGAACGTTGAAATTTTCGTCATCCAGAAAGCTATAATCACATACTTAAAAACCAGAATTTCAAGTCTGTAGGTAATTTAGTTCCGAAGCTAAGCGAAAGCAAAGTTTCGTATTTTCGACACTCACTCACTCATGATCATCAAAATAGAACTAGTACTTCCAATAAACTCAGAGAGCTGAAATTTGGTACAGAGTTAGGGTTTAATGACCACATAAAGGGAAAACTACAAAAACTAGGATAATCGGATATCTGGAGTACCTGGTGACCCTGATTAGAAAACACAGGAGCCCAACCAAACTAGGCCTTAGGTTGATGTCAATAAGCTCAGGTTTCTACAAAAAGAAGTGAAATCCCACCAAAAACATACTGTAAAAAACTAGCCAAGTCTCTATGGAGCTTCTTGTCTCTAAAAAGTAATGAAATCTAGACAAAGTCGTGCTGAGTCTTAGGTTCCTTACTGCGATTTCTTTACAGATAGTTAATGTGATATGACTGGCCGTTGACTTGTACCCACTTACGTATAAAGAATGTTCAACGGCCAGTCATATCACATTAACTATCTATAAAGAAATCACAGTAAGGAACCTAAGACTCAGCACGACTTTGTCTAGATTTCATTACTTTTTAGAGACAAGCAGCTCCATAGAGACTTGGCTAGTTTTTTACAGTATGTTTTTGGTGGGATTTCACTTCTTTTTGTAGAAACGTGAGCTTATTGACATCAACCTAAGGCGGTATGTTGATATCTCTAATAGTTTGGTTGGGCTCCTGTGTTTTCTAATCAGGGTCACCAGGTACTCCAGATCTCCGATTATCCTAGTTTTTGTAGTTTTCCCTTTATGTGGTCATTAAACCCTAACTCTGTACCAAATTTCAGCTCTCTGAGATTATGGGAAGTACTAGTTCTATTTTGATGATCATGAGTGAGTGAGTGTCGAAAATATGAAACTTTGCTT
>NWSH02000050.1:8113255-8141409 GCA_002382865.2 Heliothis virescens | reverse complement strand
GTTTATCATAGCCATCACTTTATTTCTTTTAAAACACGACTACCACGCATGACAGCTGGAACAAACTAAACCAACGATATCGGTCGCGGTGGACAAACGATCGACGTCACGTCATTTTAAATTCGGCCCGAAATAATCTAATTCTCGTTGACGTGACGTTGACGGCGGCGGTGGACAAACGGCCTAACTCTTTCGAACAACCCGCAGTGCACGAGGTCTCGGGTTTGATTCCCGGGTCGGGCCGAAATCGCTTTGTGGGCTTTAGAAACTTTCACAAAACTGCCCGGAGTCTGAAAATTGGTGATTGATTCACCCGTGCATCGGAGAGCACGTTAAGTCGATCCTGCCCCAGATCTCTCTCCGGTCGTGTCGGGCTATGAGAGTGAGTCGTATGAGTCACTATAATGTCCTGCGTAGCTGGCTGATCTCCTTATATGAGAACAGCTGCCGTGGCCGATGATCGGCCTAGGAGGTCATTATTATTATTATTTTGCTATCAAATTAAGAATGTTATAAAAAAAATTTAAATTGCTCAAAACTCAGTAAAATATTTAATCAGGCTGGGAACACTACAGAACTTTAGCAAACCTAGCCCAATTCTCTATAACATTACAGAAACACTAGAAGTACCTGTGTTAAAGTTTGGAATTTGGTTTCTGTCTAGTTTTCCTAGAACATGGAAACATAACTCACTCCTGCATAATAGAATTCATATTCATCAAAATATGTTCTTATTGCATTGGATTTTAGCATTAGGAATGTTTCCATCTAGAGGATGGGTACTTGTCACCTAATACCGTATAATATTTTTTTTATTGATTTAGCCATTTTGGCGCAAAAGTAGCAATTTTGAATTTTATATATTATATTTTAAGCTATAAATGAGCATATTTATTTTATTTTGAAAAAAGTAGGTACGGGAATCGCCATAAGGTTATCACTTTTTCAAATGGGCATTATGTCAGATTTTTTTTTCTAGCCCCACAGTATTGCCCCACTGCTGGACAAAGGCCTCCCCATCTTGCTTCCACACTTCCCGATCTATCGACCGAGTCCACCAGTCTCGACTATAGGCTATACATATATTTCAGAAATATTACCAAAATTAAAATATACCACACACATTTGCGTAATAATTATAACACAAACTGAATGAATTATTAAATAATTTCAATGGAATCTTACTAATACAATAGCTACCTATTCATTTAAGGTACACAGAGGTGCAATAAATCAAATTAACATTTCTTCCCGAAGGAACGGAACAAGGAGCAAAAGGACAATGTTGCCCACGCTCTGTCCAGCGTCATGAGACCCCTGACGTCTATGATCGGTAGTCTAAGCTCATTATATCAGAAAATACGTAAGACTATAATAAAATGCAAACCTTTAATAAAATAAAACGCGTGTCTTTGGGCATGTGTTTCTAAAATATCTCTCCATTGCACTGTAGTGCAATATTTATCAAAGATATTGAAAACTAACTGAGGAAACGAAAAAGGAATGGTGGACATAACCACTGCACATCGTAAAAGAGCTACTAGTGAATTTAAATATTTCTACAAAAGTTCACTCGGTCCTATTTCCTTGCCGACCGCGGTCACAAACTTTATACACTTAATTTATATGAAAATTTCTTTTGTTACGACTTTAACATATGATTCGTTAAAACGTAAAGGTGTAAGAGAATGAGGTACGAGTATAAACCTTCTTTAAAAACTTTATTTAACTTCTAAGTTATAACTTATCTACTAATTCCGCTGCTTATTTGTGTAGACCTGACATTTTCAAGGAAAAAGACATTAAGCATAATTTCGCATATTTTCTCAAAGTTATGCTTTCGTGAGCTGAATAAAAATTGTAAAAGTGAACCATAAACATTACACAATATTATTTTGAAAGAGTCAAGCGAAATTAACAGGAACAAAAGTAGGAAGGGGAAAGTTAACTTTCAGTTGAAATTAATGAAGATTACAAAATTCACGGCCATTGAGTTCCCCGCCTCGTCGAACCTTTGACTCTAAGTTGCTTGTTAGACTAAATTGAGAGAAATAATAGGACTCATTTGTTTGGTTTAAAGGTTTCCAGTCGCACCCGGCGGGCGGAGGAAGTTATTATTTCACCGCAATCCCAACGACCAGGAAAATAATTGTCGTGTTATTAAATTGAGAATTATTAAAACGTCAATATTTTTTCTAATATTGAATTAAGATTTCAGATGACGATTTAAATAAATGATAACTAGGTAACTATTTCAGATTTATGTTGTTTGCGAGTATAAGATGAAGTCGAATGAATGTCGTGTAATACATATATGAAACATGAATGTCCTCAGCATTTAGTTTAGAAATAAGTACTGGTACGTTTAGTACTTATACATTTTAGACCTCTGTATGGACGCTGTTTAAAATCGTACGGATGTAATGCTTTATATTAAGATTAGAACGTCGGATTGACAAAATACTAATATTATGGGTCTAGCCGTAAGTATGTGAAAAAGGAGTCCCGGTATTAAAAAAGAATTACGTCCATCATTTTTGTAAAAAAAGTTTCAAACATTGCTTTCCAGATACTAAAACGAATATGATCAAAAATAATTCAAAAACGATGGGTAACTTTTTAACTAATTCATATAAATTGATCACCAGCATAAGTTAAAAAAGAGATTCATTTAGGGCTATTAAATTCATCTAAATATATGCAGAAAAGTTCGACGTAGTAACTATATCTTAGAAAAAGTTTCGTACAACAGTAGTTTGTAATGTGCAGTGTTGAGAACATCTATACTAATATTATAAAGCTGGAGAGTTTGTTTGTTTGTTCGGTTGAACGCGCCGATCTCTAGAACTACTGGTCCGATTTGAAAAATTATTTCGGTGTTAGATAGCCCATTTATCGAGGAAGGCTATATGCTACTTTTAATCCGAATGCGCTCAGTAGTCCCACGGAACGCGGATGAACCCGCTGGCGGAAGCTAGTCAGTTATAAATATTTTTATCACTTTCCTGAACATTCAATATTTTATAAAGTAATTGAAAGGATTTTTTATCTTTTTGTTTTATTAGTGTTTGTTCTTATTGTATAATAGCAACTAAAGGTTTAAAGTATTCAGTACACAGTACAGGAAGTATTTAAGATTTCGATAGAACTACCTCGTAAAAATCTCAAATTCCTGTAAAAGAATCTTAAAAAATTTCGCCCCATTTTAACAAGATCAACAGAAAACTCCACAGAAAAGCATAAAAGGCTGGAGTTCAAAGCAGACACGTAAAAAGAGCATACTCACTTTCGTCCTTTATGGTCGGTGTACACAATGTGGTTCCTCGCGGCGGGAGCCTGGCGAGCCCGGCCTAGCGACTGCGCCTCCATCATCCACGGGCCGGGCGGCGCGCGTCAGCAACACTGCGGGCTGCCATGCAGAAACAAATCTGTGCTCCCAGCCTTGCCACACACAGCCGCGAACGCCCCAAACTGTCTGAGTGTTCAGTTAGAGACCGCTTCGGTGAATTACTCCCCGGCCACGTTTAACAAGTTCGGATGGCCGGCTTGTTAGAGCTCGCTGCTCTCCACCGACATTGTATACACAGTTTCGACTTCTTAGCTGTGAAAGTTTCACCCGCTCTGTTGATTTTGTTTGTTAACATTGTCCTGTTCAAGAACTGTTCTAGATTTATCTCCTTTGTGTTTGCTCACTTTGTAAAATCAAGCGCAGCATGGACATTTCGTTTTGTTTCGGTTTTTGTCTGTTATGTATTTACTGTCCAAACTTTGCTCAAAGTTTTATTATATTAAATTGTTCATTTGTTACATCTAGTTGATAAACTAGAGTTTCTTATTTTGTTTCTTTTGCAATAAATTTCATTAGTATGATATTTTCCACAAGATAACAGCGACTTGTACTGAGAACGAGGTACAATAGACTACATCTCAAGACAACAGTTGACAATCTTGTGGCAGATTATGTAACCATTACCCAGATGTATATTGGAGGACAATGTACCTGTATACAAGGGACTATATAAAACTGTTTACATAAGCACTTATTTATCTTCTACGGGTAGGCGGAGCTTGGAATCGAGGCGGGCTTATTTGGAATCGACAAGGAGGTGGAGTGGAGGCATCTACTTGTTTATCAATACCTTTTGCGCTTAGTTGTATTGAAAGGAACAATAGCAAAAATTGCGAAAGAATTTTTATTTCCAGGGGATCTATAATATTAATGAAATACCTAAAGAATGAACTATAAAGACATAATTAAGAATCTACTCACTAATAGAAATAGATACTTTAAGATCCAAATGTTTCTTAAAGGTTAAAGGTTTTCTCGTTTCATAAATTATATTTCGCAAGACAGTGTACAAATGGCCTTTAATTAACTGGGGAATGTCGGCGAAACAGCAAATATGCCAGGATCGGCCGGCCACCCCGCACCCGCCGCCCGGCCACGCTAACTACGATTTACATTCCCTCTTATTTATTTACAAGATACAGTAACACAATTTAATTTAATTTACAGACTGGGGTTATTTTATTTCGTGAAAGACTGGGAATTCGCAACATAAATCAATATGCAAATAGATACATGTCTACAGTTCGAATTGGTTAGATAGAATTTTGAGAAGTAATTTTTTGAATATATTGAGAGTTAAATACCCTGTTAAAAATTGACGAATAACCTAAATTCTTAATAAGTTGAAAACGTATGAAATCAAATACTCACTACTATTTATCCCACCATATTCAAGTAAGACATAGCCCTAGGTGGGTAATAGAAACAAACTACACTGTTATGCTATTTAATAAATGTATAAGTTCTTTAGTATATCTTCGACAAATATTTTAAGCATGTCAGCATGGATTTACTAACCACAAGTTGTAAAATGGAAATAGAACTAACTCTACATTCTCCCGCGTTACGAACTAAGTTACGCTCGCGGCGCGGATCCGGGCAGAGTGCTCAGTGCACTCACCTCCAAGGCTCACAGCCGACTGAACGCTGTACTCTTTACTCTAAAACATTATCCTTCCAGCTGAAACGCGAACGACCAAATACTAACCGTGTCACGCACAAAATAAAGTCCAGTTTCACTTTTACTACATCCCTGAAGCCTTTCCCGACGATGGAGTGAGAATTCGGGAGAATACGTCACGAAAATCTAATTCTTCGTACGCGAACATAATGACGGCTTTAGAACTGAAGATGACGGGAGCCTCAAAATTTCGTGAGATGACGAGCTTGTGAAGTAGAAACCTCTATGTTTAAGATCTGAGGGTTCATATTGCAGGTAATGTGGCCGCCAGAGAGGCGGTCGTAAGGTTTCGAGGGGTGGCGCGTAAAACAGGCGCATGCGTAAATCTCTTGAATTATTTCTGAAACTCTGTACTAAGTTGGACTGATTAGTGTTTGAGGAGCAAGTAAAAAATATTATCAACAGATTGAGCTGATCAATTATGTATTAGATTTTTGGTAAGGGTCTTTGGCTTGAAGATTAGTTTTACAGTTTCAGATGAGTGGTGTCAATAATAAATTTCCTATTTTGGTAGGACTGTTATTTCTTGACATCGAAAGATTGATTTTTATATTATTTACTTACACTCAGATAGCTCATTGTCTAGGTGCAAGTGGTACTTGAATGTCGTCATTTATTTGAGTAAATTACTTCAAAGTTCTGCCTATAAGTACTAATAATATAAGGCTAAAGAGTTCGTTTGTTTGTTTGCTTGATCGCGCTAATCTTAGGAACTACTGAATTTTCAGTGTTAGATAGCTTTTCGGCTACTTTTTCTCAGGATCCACAGTTCTCACGGACGTGGGCTAAACCGCTGACGAAAGCTAGTTTAAAATCATAACTAACTACTTTACTATAGATCCAAATATTTCCTAACGGTCGAAATGAAGGTATGTATACTGTAATAACTAAAAATAACATGAATGTACATCGTGTAGGTATCATTTTGTTCAAAACAATACAAATTACCGTACTATGTCTTAATGAACTTCCCAGGAAATTGTAATCGTTTATTTTCCTCGAAATACATGCCTACCAACGGCTCACTTTCCAAAAGTTAGGCACTAATAGGAAACAATTTGTATAAAATTTATTTAAAAACATGTTTGAAAAGGTGACATACCCTCGTATTTTTGAATCATATTCTATTTTATATCGTAGAAAAAAAAGTGAAACTATGATTGATTTCTTTATTTTGTTGAGTATAAGCAAGCAAAGGATATTCCTCAAAACAATCTTATATGTTGAAAAATGGAAAATTTCAATACAGATAGATTTGAAATGTAACTTTTAACGAATTGTTTCACAAATGAAATTATTTTGGTATTTAGGAAGACAGTTTTAGGCCCTGGTTGCGAAAGCCAGAAAGTCTGACAACTATAGTGCTTTCATTTTAGCATGACAGTTTATAACTGATAGTTATAGTGAAGTCACCTATGTAACGAAACTTAATCGATTATTTTATAATATCGAATCGGTTGGCAAAGAAAATGGAATCGGAATTTCAAATTTTTATATGACCACTACTGTACATCGATTTTAACTTGCGTCAATCTCAAGACATTTTTGACATTCTTTAAACTCATAATTTGTTAACATCGACTATTTAATTTATTAACCATTAATATTTATTTAGTTCATTTAAAATATGAAAAAATATAATTTACTGGGTAATTAACAATGAGCCAATATTTTAAAATAACTTTATTTTGTTGGTTTATGTGTCATAGCTCTAAAGCAGTATGCGTGTGATGGAAAAATTAGAATTGTCAGGGAACTCATCATAACGTGAAAATGGTATAGTCAGAAGAATGTAAGGTAAGCTGTCACTCTATGCAAAAAGCTGCTTGCTGTTAGATTGGAGGCCGACCCCAACATAATTGGGAAAAGGCTTGATCGGTGTTACTTACTATAAACACGATTTATATAATTCATATTAAAATTATCTTATAGTGGATATTTCTAAGTATAAACATGTGGGATTTCATACATTTTTGTAACCTTTTTTTAGAAAATTAGAGTTAAGAGAAAGAATTAACTCATGTTGACAGAAGGTTCCACTTTTCACCACCAGAATCTCTTATTATTGAAAATCTTATATCGAAAAAGATTTTGACGTGCCAAAATAATAGGAAATGAATTAAACAAGTAAATTGACTAAAAAGTGATTTGATTAGATAGTAGTGTAAAAAATAAATTAGATTAATTAATATTGCGACAATGTTATCCATTTAAAATGACAACATTGGTAGACTGACATCATCCTGTTAAGATAGCCACGAAAAAGAACCTCGCAATCCTGATTCAAAAAGTAAAGCTGTTCAAAATGTTTAGGTATCGATTTTCCGATCGTGAAATATGATGATTATTCGGAAATTATAAGGTTATCGCTACAGCAAGTACCTATATAATAATACTTTTTGAGGGCTCATTAAAGTTCTCTTTTGACGGCTAAAACCTATGTTTACTACTTAATATGAGTACTTATATCAAAAAACTAAACACTTGTTTGTTTATTAGTCTAATTGTTTAAAACTGTAATTTTAATTTCAGTACCTATTAGATGGCCCATTTATCTAAGAAGGCTGTAAGGAACTTTTATCCAGGAACGCTGAGTAGTTACCATGAACGTAGGTAAAACCACTCGCGAAAGCTAGTAATTTATAATTAAAACTCAAAACAGAAAACATTACAAAATTCATCATAAAAGAATAGAGAGCAGTCTTTTACTTCAGTCGTTAGCCATAATAACGTGAAAAAGCTTACAAACAATTCCAATAATAATACAGTATCAATATTAATGAGAGATAATGAACAAGCACGACATCGGCACGACTATTAATAAAATGTAAGAGGTAAAATATTAGTGGTGTGTCCGCGGGCGGAGCGGCGGACGCGTGCCGTGTAACTCTCAATATGAGCTTTGTTACCGCTTTGTGCCGCCATTTCTTGTGTCACTGCATTGAATATATCGGGTGCTTTCCTTTGTGCACGGAATANGAATCATATTCTATTTTATATCGTAGAAAAAAAAGTGAAACTATGATTGATTTCTTTATTTTGTTGAGTATAAGCAAGCAAAGGATATTCCTCAAAACAATCTTATATGTTGAAAAATGGAAAATTTCAATACAGATAGATTTGAAATGTAACTTTTAACGAATTGTTTCACAAATGAAATTATTTTGGTATTTAGGAAGACAGTTTTAGGCCCTGGTTGCGAAAGCCAGAAAGTCTGACAACTATAGTGCTTTCATTTTAGCATGACAGTTTATAACTGATAGTTATAGTGAAGTCACCTATGTAACGAAACTTAATCGATTATTTTATAATATCGAATCGGTTGGCAAAGAAAATGGAATCGGAATTTCAAATTTTTATATGACCACTACTGTACATCGATTTTAACTTGCGTCAATCTCAAGACATTTTTGACATTCTTTAAACTCATAATTTGTTAACATCGACTATTTAATTTATTAACCATTAATATTTATTTAGTTCATTTAAAATATGAAAAAATATAATTTACTGGGTAATTAACAATGAGCCAATATTTTAAAATAACTTTATTTTGTTGGTTTATGTGTCATAGCTCTAAAGCAGTATGCGTGTGATGGAAAAATTAGAATTGTCAGGGAACTCATCATAACGTGAAAATGGTATAGTCAGAAGAATGTAAGGTAAGCTGTCACTCTATGCAAAAAGCTGCTTGCTGTTAGATTGGAGGCCGACCCCAACATAATTGGGAAAAGGCTTGATCGGTGTTACTTACTATAAACACGATTTATATAATTCATATTAAAATTATCTTATAGTGGATATTTCTAAGTATAAACATGTGGGATTTCATACATTTTTGTAACCTTTTTTTAGAAAATTAGAGTTAAGAGAAAGAATTAACTCATGTTGACAGAAGGTTCCACTTTTCACCACCAGAATCTCTTATTATTGAAAATCTTATATCGAAAAAGATTTTGACGTGCCAAAATAATAGGAAATGAATTAAACAAGTAAATTGACTAAAAAGTGATTTGATTAGATAGTAGTGTAAAAAATAAATTAGATTAATTAATATTGCGACAATGTTATCCATTTAAAATGACAACATTGGTAGACTGACATCATCCTGTTAAGATAGCCACGAAAAAGAACCTCGCAATCCTGATTCAAAAAGTAAAGCTGTTCAAAATGTTTAGGTATCGATTTTCCGATCGTGAAATATGATGATTATTCGGAAATTATAAGGTTATCGCTACAGCAAGTACCTATATAATAATACTTTTTGAGGGCTCATTAAAGTTCTCTTTTGACGGCTAAAACCTATGTTTACTACTTAATATGAGTACTTATATCAAAAAACTAAACACTTGTTTGTTTATTAGTCTAATTGTTTAAAACTGTAATTTTAATTTCAGTACCTATTAGATGGCCCATTTATCTAAGAAGGCTGTAAGGAACTTTTATCCAGGAACGCTGAGTAGTTACCATGAACGTAGGTAAAACCACTCGCGAAAGCTAGTAATTTATAATTAAAACTCAAAACAGAAAACATTACAAAATTCATCATAAAAGAATAGAGAGCAGTCTTTTACTTCAGTCGTTAGCCATAATAACGTGAAAAAGCTTACAAACAATTCCAATAATAATACAGTATCAATATTAATGAGAGATAATGAACAAGCACGACATCGGCACGACTATTAATAAAATGTAAGAGGTAAAATATTAGTGGTGTGTCCGCGGGCGGAGCGGCGGACGCGTGCCGTGTAACTCTCAATATGAGCTTTGTTACCGCTTTGTGCCGCCATTTCTTGTGTCACTGCATTGAATATATCGGGTGCTTTCCTTTGTGCACGGAATATTGCTCGTCTTTTGTCGAAATGAACGTTACCTTCCCAAGAGTTGTTTCAGCGAAGAATTTCGCGATTGCAAAGTAATATTTCCCCTTAAGAATTTCGATGTGTTTCTTTCATGTCGGAGATGACTTTACTTCAGATTATATTGTGTTGGGAAATGTTGTTTCAAGTTCGATTTTCAATATCAGCGGTTCTTTTACAAGTTGTTTGGGAATATACTTTTGAACTATCAATCATTTCTTTTTTCGCGAACAGTCAGGTATTTGTGTTGAACGAATTTTTTTCGTGCAAAACTAATCGTCTTTGACATTACTTTTAAATTGAGATAAGCGGTAACCTAGACAGATAAATACAATTATTATAGAGTAAATCCTTTGTCCCAGTAATTGCATTGGCTTTGCCGTTTCAAGTCCAATAGCCATCTGACCACCAATTAGAGTGGGATTAGCGACGGTGGGAGATCGCCCGTGTAATATACTCTTGAGATTGCTTGTTAATTATTTCAAAGTTCTTCGAGACTTTTATTATTATCCTGTTTATTTAATCATATTACTAATAAGTAAATAATACTGACATTATCGTTTTTCGTAAAGCTGGTATCTAACTCACATAACTTTTTTTTTGTAACTCGCATTACAAGCTACCGATGAATGAGTCCTCATTATCATCAGTTAAATATCATCTCAATCCCATAGGAAATAAGGACGCTGCAACGAAGCTACATTTCTTTGGTTTTACAACGAAGAAGGTTTATCGAACTTGTATTCATATTTTTTTTGGTTACTATTCACGTAGCTACCAAAAAATTATAGGTCGCACGCACTTCAAAAGTTATGCCAAAATAATCTAACCGCCAATTAGAAACTAAACATTTAGCAATTGGAAATCCCTATTAGTATAATTTGTTTTTAAAGTAATTATGCGTTTAGAAGCCGCGTATGGCGTGATAAAAGCCGGAGTCGGACCGTATGCCGTCCACGTTGGCCGTTACATTAGGCCCGCTACACAACGTACGCCGCGCTCCGACCGACCTCACTCACAACACACACGGACTACTAACTCGCACTGCAAATACTGTTTGTAACAGATAGCTGTTGTTTCAATAAGACTGTTTTGTTGAAATGTTTGAAAAAATTGTTAGTTTGCACACACTATTTTTTGATAATATAACTGGAATTAAGAATATTCGCAATGTGATAGTAAAGTTTTTGTAAAATAAAATATATTCGGCAAGAAATTAAGCTATAATATTCTGCTAGGTTTCCAACGGCAAACCTTTCTATTTTGAAGACATTGTTAACCAGCGCTATGCTCACTGTGTGAATAGAGCCACTTCGCTTTTCATTAAAATATGTCATCAATGGAAATAAAAAGCAACGTTAAAAAAAACCCCTATATATACATACAACTTAAACTAAAATCCACAATCTCGATAAACACGGCCACAAACTCAGCGTTACAATAACGTGCCGACCGATCCCGGGTTAGCTCGACTGAGTGTTTGCTCGTCCGTACGTCTATTCGGCACCGCGCTCAACCAACTGCTAATTAAGGCTGGATTACCGGACCCGGCCACCGCTACTTACTGTTTACAACTAGATTTGAAGACAAAGGAAATAATGTGCCGAACAATACCTTTAATTAACAGTAAATAGTTTCCTTCCAGGTGCTAATGCACTGTGTTTTACGGTTACACTTAACGCTGTGTTAATATTTGAATGAGTGGGAAAGTTTCAGTATCACAGTACTGTTCTGTTATTTATCTAAGTTAAGAAACTCAGTGGTATATGCGAGACTGTCTATACTAACTGTACATACTTATACTTTTTTCTTCATAAAATACATGTTTTAGGAAAAACAGTAAACTTTCAGCAAATAAAAATTTAACTTTCAATATTGTAGTTTTTATTTATTCCCAATCTGTCACCCGTAGGTATCTAGAAGGCTAATCACTTAACTTTTAGATTGCTGAAACATTTCCGAAACGTTAAAAAACTGAACATAAACACGAACCAGCGCCTTAAATATTCATAAATTAAAAAAGTTCTTAAACTTACTAGAACTTATTATACAAATGGAGTATTAGACCTTTGAGTATTGGCCCATAAATAAGAGTGGAACAAGGCGATAATATCAATATCGAGCGTTAATACAGCACGCCACACTGAATGTAGTTGTTTATTCTCGCAACGTCTGCGGTACTACCCGCAAATAACAGAAAGAGCAAGTCCTCAGGGCATCGCTTTAGCTTTTCAATTTCCCTTTCGGAATTATTCGTGCTAATCGAATACGACCGCCGGGGTCTGGGGACGCGGTCGCAATGATTCATTCATGAGACTAATGTCGCAATCCCACTCAGATATCAGGTATTATTGTGGTCAATAGCACTTACGTCGCCGTCGCCGCCGTCTGCCGCCGCCGCTTTGCTACGAACATGAGCAAACATACTACTTGATTTTTATACGACACTACTTTATCTATATAAGAACAGTTACCTACACTTCTATTAATATTAAGAGTGTGAAAGATTGTAAAGATGTATAAATGTATGTTTGTATTTCTTTCACGCTGAAACTATAGGGTGCATTTTGAGGAAACGGCAGTGATCTATACCTACTAATATTATAAAGCGGAAGAGTTTGTTTGTATTTTTGTCAGTGTTATAAGGCTTAAGGCTCTTCAAGGGGGTGCGGATTAAAGGGCTTCTTAAGACAAGAAATTTGTTTATCTTTTGAGTTACTTAAATAAAACCATGCTATAATAAATTATGCTATGCTGTTTGCTGCTTGGTACTGTCCTAAATAAGTATTTCAGTTGACATAATTCCTATTACAGTATTCACGATGCCATATTTCCATAAATGCCGTTACTGAAACTGTTTTTGTGTAACATAACACACCACCCCGCTCACATAAATCAAAATATAAGCATGACAACAGAACTACCCGATACGTAAACAATGTCCATAGAAAGTTTGAACGCATTGTTCGATATGAGGGTATGAAGGCGTTGCATCGTCGCGTTGCAAATGATGAGGCGCGAGGTATTGTCGCAGCATTAATGAGCGCGGGCGCCGCGCCGGGCGCCCGGCCGGCCGGGACAGCCGCGCGGAAGAGGAAAATTAAACTCCTGGGCCCCCGGCTCGTGTTCATTACTCCACACCCGATTACTCCACCGCTGTTTGTGAATGCAGCTCTAAAGTACCACTGAAAGAGCTGTATGGCTACATTGGAATTAGAAACTGTGATAATTAGTGCTCAACTAGAATAATATACTTGCCACTTTTAATGCACCAGTGCAGCTATAACTTGTACATAAATATGTGCTGCAGTGTTTTGTTGTTTGTAATACGGCGACTGTTCAGAGAGGGTGGTAGTCTCTATTTGTTTTTCATTTTATTCTTCATTCAGAGCAGTGGTAGAAACATAAAGTCCGTGGGGTATTGCTTTAAGATTTCAATTTCCTTTCCGGAATTACTTGTACTCTAATCGAACACGCGTCAGGGGACACGGGGGGTGGCGGGCGCATCGCAACCGCAAATTACTCCAGCACTCTGCGTACGAATGTTTAAAATGTATTATTGAGACATTTACAATGTCGCTCTAACTGCACGAGGGGTTAATGTCTAATGGCCTCAAATTATTTATTCTTTAAGACTAAACGCTTTTTGGGTTTTAAGGTAGGCGCCAGATTGTGTTTTGTAACTAAAAAACTATAAGGATCTACAATTTGATAAGATTAGGTAATAACGTTGCACAACCAAGTCCGCTTAACGGGTTCAATTTAATTGAACTGAAATAATAGATTTAAAATAAGTAGTTATGCATGGTAACGTCAGTAAGTTATGTCGGGGCGGGCGGAGGCGCGCGACAGGCGGCTGCTGATTGTAAAGCGCTCACAGACGGAGCCTATTCGATTTCACGGCTCGCCGCGTTCGATATTTATTGTCATCGGTGCAGTTGTACGACACGGCGCCTACTGAACCGCGCTGAAAAATCTCCATTCCCCGAAATCGGACGAAAACATTCCACTGATACCCGAACCATCAGCTTTGACTAAAAAAAGTTTTGGACCATGTAAAACGACAAAAACATGACGTCAACGCGGCCTTAACAATGGTTACTTGTATATGTTTGCAAGCAGCTACAAGACACCTTGTCTCGTTAGTAAAAAGTGATGTTACGTACGATTTATCACCTGCACACGACACGGAAGGCCCCCGGAGCCGAGCTTCCTTTAAAACCTGTCAGCGCTGAGAACTGAAATGAAAACAAACGCATGGATTTACACACTTGAAATATTATAGTGGCGATGGCGAATGTGCCGTCCGCGGCCGAGCGATCGCCGCCCGTTTAAATTTATTTTAATTAAAACTTCATGAGTTATTTGACGTTCAATGAGTACTATAGAACATTTTGAATTACATGCTTTATCATCATTGCGCTTAATAAGTTATATCTTATTATTTTGTATTTAAATTCCAACTTCAAATTAACTACATGAGTCAGTTTCAAACACATAAATAAGACAAACACCAACCTGCAGCATCAGCAAGACAATCTCGGAAAAGCCATCAAATCGCCCGCAGTTGGCGACTTATTATTCCGTCGATAGCCACCGCTCGCCAAAAGGGTTAACTACTGACCTCCGGTCATGTTTGGCGGGACAATTAAACTGGTCAGCGAGTACATTAAAAAGCTGCCAATGCCGGAACAAAACTGAATAGACTATAAAGTCATTTTCAGCTAAAAGCGTAAATTGTACGGTGGTAACTCAATAGTCGAGAGATAGTTAATTGGTACAATGCCAACTCGCTGGATATCTTTGTTTTAATTCAATTGTCTCGCAGCTAATGCACTCGGTAGAGCAATCTTAACCGTGTCCCGCCTGATTATGGTAACTTTTCAGGTTACATTACAACGGGCTATTCGGTTAAAAAACCTGTCAATTTTCTGTTTTCAGTTTGCAGTTATTTTGAGTAAGTGCGTTGTTATGTTCATGCTGTTTTGTTCTATTGGTTTGTTTGGGTTGAGATTCTCTCCGTTGCGAATGGGTTAAAATAAATTAAGAGAGACAGTACCGCTGGATTCCTCTTCAAAAAAAAGGAAAAATAAATGTTCCAAACCATACTTTCCATTGTCAGCAAAATAAGACTTCATTTTCGTTATAGTGCCAATAAGAATTCAAGATACGCAAGTTGCATATCAAGTCATGGAAATTTTGCGGTAATTGGCGTATTTTTGCAACTTTAAAATTCACAACGTCACAAATTCTCATAACAGCTTCGCATGAGTACGAATCCCGAGCAGATTCAGAGTTCAGCCGGGGTGTATTGAGCAGACGGCGACATCGCTGTGTGCTTAGCTAGTACAAATGTCGACAGTTGCGATGCGTGGCACTGAATACGGTCCCCGCATCTCCGCGCTTATTGACACGCCGGGAGGAATATGTTTAGGCCCGTGATTACCGCCCGGCTTAGGTTAATCATTCCCTTTATAACTGCCGCTGTCAAATACTGCACCGAACTGATTTGTGTTACCTCATTGGACATTCATTGGTTATTGACTTGCACTCAATTATGCGCTCGCAGTTTGTAATTTCTTATTAATGGTGTTAGTTATTGGAAAGGTAGTTCTGTGGAATTCGAAATGTTTACTGCAGCTTTTTGTGTGATTGTAAATAATTGAAAAACTATGGTGAATTTGAAACACCCTTGGTAAATGAATAATAATCAAAACTACTACTACATTTATATTTTATTTTGAGACATTTCTCCGAATGACGAATACCTTATAATAAATATAAATTAATTAATCAAAAAAAAAACTGAAATCGTACACCTACTATTTTTGGTGATATTTCGACTACAGGACAACGCATGCACAGAGCACAGATCTTAATTACGAAGAGAGAAATTTCACAGAAACGGCCTCAAATATTTTTATTCATGTTCTCCTCCTGAATCACTTTTCAAAGGGAACAACACTCCACCTTATTCACTCGTATTTCATAATAAATCAATAAAGTACAAATTAATTCATAGAATTTATTTTATGTTCTCCAATTGTGATTGAAATAATACTAATTTCAATAAAATTTCAATCTACTTAAAGCTATAAAGCGTAATAAAATAGCACGTGCTATAAAATAAAGCTTCACGTTACATAATCCGGAAAATTTATGACTACCTTCGAGACAATAATAAGAGTCGTCGACTTACATCGTGATTAAATTATCATTGCAAAGTCAGACTGGCTACAGCTGAAGTTATACCTCGCTCATCGCTTACACTGGATTAGTCTAAACGTTTTATTATTTAAAACACTTTTAATATACATATTATGTACAGTACAACACTTAAAGATCTATGTGTAGGTACTATGTGGCATTACCTACTTAACACACGTTATAGTAATAACATGTTGAAATGACAAATTAGCACTCGTCGGGATTCAAACTTACTTCCTCTCACTTTCAGAAGTAGTTTATCATATTTTTGAATATACGCACAAACACATGCAAAGTTCGAGTGTTAATTCGCATGAAACTTGTAAATTACTTTGATAATAAGACCAAAATGAAATATGATGTCATTTCAATTTGAAATGTAACGAAGCCTTGCGTATCCTTAGTCGGTGCTCAAAATAAATTATTTTAATATTTTAGCTGGTGCAAAATAATGTTGTTAGGTGTTTTCCAACGAGATTACGAACTAATAACATTACCAAACAAGCTCTTTGCGAGTAAATTATGCATGCACTCTCGGATCATTACCGAGGTTCTGTTGGCCTCCGTTCAAAATCTTACGATTGCTTCGTGAACCAAATACTTCACAGCGTTTTAATATGTACTGCTATTAAAGCTACATTAATCCAGTAACATAACTGTTTCTGACGCACTAAAAATAATTAAGCTAAGGGGCTAATACGAAATTACTTAAATATGCGCAGGGCGGTAAATTAAAAAAAAGTTATTGTTTTCACTAGTTTTTCAAGGATTCAATATACAAACATGCTGGAGGTATACAGTTCAAGTTTGGAAAACTAGACAGTCAGAGTCCCTTTTTAAAAAAGACCTGTACACCCTGATTTTTGGGTTTCCCCATATTACCCAATCAATGTGTGTCGCAACAACACGAAAAGTAATTGTACGAGGGCAGAGACCCGGGTAACATATCAGAAGAGGTGCCCCTCGGGGAGCGCGCGGATTAGCGCGATCTTTTCCGAATTGAGGGTAAACATCCGAGAGATGCGATCCCCAGGGCCCACGCTAAGGTGAGCGCCTGTTTGTTACTTGAGAATCGCATTACTTCTCACTCGCTAACTATGATCGTATGATTGCAGATTTTGCTTCATTTTGTAGTTATAAGAGAAAAGATAAATGTTGGACATTACTCGGTCGAGGAAAGTCTTTTTTTATCTTCTATTTTAACTACCTAGTAAGTAATTTCAAAACTTGACTTATGCCTAAACCATCACCAAAGTACTAAGTAGATAGGTAAGCACAATTTATTCTTAGTGAAAGAAAACTGTCCTTAAGCTTATTTTTTAAGATAGCAAAACAAATCGACGCCAATTCTGCATATATCGAAGTTTAAAACAAATAATTTGCATTGAGATCGCTTACCATTCTACTCAGAACTGCTAAGATAAAAGCCAGAGAAATCCTCGTGGGCGCTCAAATTCTTGGAGCGCAGTGGCGAACCGTCTTTGCCCGACGGGCGGTAATAAAAACGGCTTAAATAGGATTTTAACCGCGAGTTCCTCGCCTTAATTAAATTGGATTTGCGAGTGAAAGAAATATACGTGAAAAATTCGTGTCGATTATGTCAGGGGAACGAGTTTTGAAATCCCTTTTAGTAAGCGGATTATGTTCCGTCTCCCAGAGATTATATTTGTATTACAGTTGTTTCAATGCGAGCACTGTTGATAAAGAATGTCTTTTCTCCAGTTTAAACGATCTGTAGCCGTGAGCAGCTTTGTGCGCTGCGAGGAGGCGCGACGGAAGTAACAGCCGTGGCGCCCATGCTCCGACGCGCGCGGAACGGGACATCCTTCTGCACCCTGCTTTGAGCACAGGTACTCGGGCACCGACACACAATGTCTCACTGTCGATACTACATCCTATACTCCAAGAAAGTCATAAAATATCGTAAAACGAGCTAATATTCTACATTATATGCACTTAATCGCTCTTTCATGGTATTGTACGTGGTTGTAGAAATATTAAAACTCTGAAATAACGCCAGTAACAGCTGCAGTAACGGGGTTTTAATTATCACTTACAACGCCTTTCAGCCGCGGAAAATTACTGCCATAAACCATTTAGAACAGAGAATAGCTAAACGATTTAGGATGCCAGTTATTAGAATATAGCTGGCAGTTTTCTGTTTGACGCCTTGTGGCCGCATTTACAAGCGCTGTTAACAAAGTGGAGGATGTCTAAGTGGCCAATATTTATTGGCTTTTTCTTATCTTGTGCCTAATGAAATCAGTGGTGCTTCAGTATTGAATAACATTATCCCTCAATTAACATTCGAGGGTCGATTTTTAAAGCGGCTACAAAGGCGGGCCGGTGTAGGCAATAAAACGGCTCGTCCCTTATCCGTCATTCAGCCCTTGGAGATTTCTTCTGGGGGAATAATTTACGTTGATCGCACGGAAGGGGAGCGTAACTGCCTCACTGAAACTTTAAGCTTTCACTCAGAATGGTTGCGATTTGCAGTGTCTCAACTTTAACTAATAAATTGGTTTCGATAGAATAAGTAACGATGTAAAATCGATCTTCAATTAGTTCTTTAATTTATAATGCGTAACAAGTAGTTTGGACTGAATAACGAGTTTAAAGGACTCGCTCTAATTTAACAGTGTATAAAAATATTTGAACCAAATATTAAACGTGCGTAATTGCTGTAAAGCTGTGTATTATGTGCCGAGCACAGTATTTACCTAGTGTTAAAAAGATTTTTAAATTTGTTTTCAACACCATGTGTTCACAGGTTTTTTTTAAATTCTGTGCAAAGGGCGGCGCCGGCGATGATGACGTCACGTGTCGATGAGTGTGAATAAAGCCTTTGACGCCTTTCGCCGCATGCATTTGAAGCCAGCCGCTTCAATTCCAGTTTACACGCAACCCTTGCCAAGAATCACTTTGCAATAAAAATGCAAAGCCTTTTGAACTAATAAATTACAAAGGGGTATTTTTTTCATGAAACGTACGAAACGAATAATTTACCATTTCAAGCTGCTGCGTAATAGGTGATTATTATAAAGTTAGACACGAATACGTATTTTAAAATAAATCGGAGTTTTAAAAGGAGAAAAGTCAAATCAATGTCGTTACATTATTCGTTTTTATCGTTAACCTATGAAGTCGTTGTTTGTTTACATCGCAGTTATTATTTCCACCGTGAGAAAAGAAGTGAAAGTGCCCTAAAGTTACTAACGAGGGAGGGCATTTAACATTCCGTGAGGCTCGTGAGGCCCGGAGGGACGTCTTGTTAAGAGAGGCTGCCCTCTGCGACACATCACTCGTAAAACATAGCCTGCGTGGACCTTCTGGCTGCCGCGTGATATATGCCATAACAATGTTTTGGTAAACAACTTTAATTAAGTATTTCTTTTAATACTATTCTAATTGAGCTACATTATTAAATGGAAACTGGTTTTTGTATGTACTCAAAAAAACCTAGTTTCTTAATGTAAGCTGTTATATGGAGTATTCAATATACACAGTGTTTACATAGGTTAATTAGACACTATTTTACTAAATTTTTTGATCCATATAATTTGTACGGAAAGTGCACTAATCTACCTTATACTCTTTAGCCTAGTCAGCATTCTAATAAATCCCAAAATATACTGATTCACCGCCTGGTACAAAAGACTGCAGCCGTTATCAAACCATAGGTACTGAGAATGGTGTTATCGTTCCCCCATAAAAGGGTGTGTGGTGAACACAGAGCTACACTAATTCCTCTTTACGAGCGTCGATGGGTCGATTCGATATAGATACTCGTGCGATATAATAAATATTTTTTTCTCAGTGTAGTGGACAAAAGGGATCGTGCAATTCAGCCAGCAATTTTAAGCCATAACAAGCTTTTTGCTGTCTGGTTGCATAATAAAATATTTTGACGTGCAAGTATCGTTTTTATTGTACTGATACTATCAATATAATATCTACTAAAAAACTCAACAGAGTGATTTTTACTCATATGAACCTGAACTTTTAATAAAGTTTCAAGTATGTTTCTGCGACTGTAAAAATAATGAGATATATTTCGCATTTTACAGAATACATATGATTACATTAATATAACACGCACCTACCGTGTGGAAATGCATATTACAAATAGGTACTAATATTTCTCTCATAGCGACAACATAAACTCGACAGTTACATTTTACTGACAATCAACCTGGACAAAGTACAAGATTTTATTGTAAAACTATACATATTTCCTGGTACTATAACGTACGTTTGCTCTCAAAACGGAGAGCTTTTATCATGTCACCATAAAGGAGAGTGCAGTGGTCGATGCAGGTTTGGCGTTAATTCTTGTTTACGGCGAATCGCTTTTAGTGGCCCTGTTCAAAGCGCGCCGACCGGAGCTCCGTGGCGCGTGAGCCTCGATAGATTGAATTCACGCTTCTGCTTGGTTGGACCGACAACACGACAAGATCGCACACCAAAAACAATAATTGAGGACATGCGATCTGCGTATCGTGTACATGTGCAGGTTCAATGCTGAATCCCGTTGATCTTCCACTTACTGCGTTACGTCTTATGTATACTTGTGAGTTACTTAAATGGCGTGTAGTCTAAGTGGATGTTATTTGAAGATATATAATTAATATAATTTTTCAATATCTTTTAAAACTTGGGAATGGGTATCACGCATTACTTAGATTATATTCATACAAATTATTCGGGCAATTAGTATTTACATTCAGTAAGTATATCCATGAAAAGCAAAGTGGCTCTTCACTGGTTTTTTTCTTATCTAAGAATATTAACAAAATTCATTCCAGTTTAATTTGGGTCATGATATTTTAAAAGGTTGCTAGATAGGAAAACAACAGCTGAAAATATTTTCGCTCCTAATCCGTAATTTAATATTAATTTATAGTCGAAAATCACCGTCTCGCCGTCATCGAGTCGGAAAATAACGGAAGTCTTTAAAAGAATAAGGCGGTGTTTTGAAGAGGTCGGAGAAACAATTAATCATTCTACTCTTTTATGGAGCTAAAGGTTGGAGGACACGATTGTTTGGTAATACTAGGGCTGTTCTTTTGTTGCCATAAAAGCGAATATATCACAATCAAACACTCGCAGTCAGAATAATAGTTTACTAAAGACCACTTGGCAACCCTCGGCGCGCCGATGCCTATTATTAAATGCTGAAAATGAAAGTGACGGAATACACCGGCCGTGTTTAGATAATACCTCCAAATAATGGACGCCGCGATGCGCATTAATATTGAGGCAAATCTTATTAGGACCGCCTAAACGCCGCGATAATATCATATTGTTTTGGAACTCACCATCCGCGTTTCCTCTCTTATGCTTGGAAGGGTTCCATCCTCAGGGACGACCGAAGGCTCTGAATATTCATAGTATTATCACAAACCGACTTACAGAACTGAGCAGCGTCGTAAATACATAATACCTCTCATTTCGAGATAAGAATCATTTACGTAGCTTTCGCGTTTGTAGTGCGGCCGTCGATTTGTGTGGAACAAAGCAATATTTCATGTGAGTGTAATAGGAGCACGTCGTTCGGTTTTTAAAGGTTTGGCGGGTGTTATTGGAAGTAGGTCTGCGCTGTAATTGTTGTGCTGATTTCCCCCGGGACCGGCGGGCTCTCCGACGTAGATGCTACCTGTAGTGCCCACTAGCGTCCTCTGTAAACAATTACCGACCAAATCATTATTGTTACAATTACACGTCCATTTTATTACACGTAAACAATACCTGAGTAGTTCGCAGTTATAATTTCATAAATGAAAACATATTTTTGGTAATTTATTATTTTCAAACCCAGTTGTAAGCAAACCTTGTGATAAAAAAAACTGTCGCGGTAATGAGAAACGTATCTGTTAACAAATACTTTTTATTCGTAAAACATTAGTCCGCGTCAAAGTATCACAAACTGTTGTTAATTCCGCCTAATATCGTCGGCAACCTCTACGCGGCTGTCACACCGGGGTCCGATATAAACATGATGGATATCCCCATATAAAATGAATAAGCTTTATGTACGAAGGCCATGTAAGTGCGCCCTTGTTTACATTGTACAGCACACCGCTTATAACGGATGATTCCAATATTTCATTCATAAATACGCTACTAAATACCCACTGGCATTTTACCTGCATGCTTTTTTGGAAACACCATTTATAACGCCATATTTCAATTAATATTATTTTGTATTCCAACTTTTTGTTATAAGTACGAGTAATTATATCTCACCTTTATGAGATTATGGGATTACTTATATCTCTATTCAAATAGTTAATTTTATTCAGAAAACACTATAGCTTAAGTTTATGAATAAACTGTAACAAATGTGTCGGTGTCTAAAATAACTAGCCGTGTTTGGTAATGCAATGTTCAAATTATTAGTGTTCGCGGGATCTAAAACAGCCAACATTTTGCGTTGATGTCACTTGGCGCCCTGCCAGCCCTGTACGGACAAAATATCAAAGTGATAATAAACAATATGTTAACGCCTGACTATACAAAAGGCAATCATTCTTTAACAAAAGATCCATGTAAACTGCAGAAAAGATTAAAAAGGAAACGTTTGTCGGCTCGCTATCAACACTATCAATCATGCGTATAATAGCCCACGTCCCCTAACACACGTTCTTAAATAATTTGTCAAAACTCGCTCCCTGCCCATACTGCCGCCGTTTTCCACTACCTACTTATTCCCGTTTTTCTTGACACTTGTATGGGCAATTTTTCACTTAAATGACACAAACAAAATCAGAAAATGTTACTGATGATATACGATTCTGCCATATATTTGAATCGAATGTTTATTCCCTATTCTTTGACACAATTATATAAAACCCATTAATTCTCAGTAATAGATAGCTCGTAGCTAGGTAATAACCGCATGAGTGTCTAGACAAATCAACGCCTGATGCGGTCAGTCCCTCCGTAGATAGGTGAAGACATGTAATTGAACCCCACTTGTTAACAAAGTCTGACCACCAGTCATAATCAAGGAGTAAATAAGTAACGGCTACAAATGTGATTTAATTTAATTATTTTCCTACGTATACTAATAAAACTTTAAATTCTGGATAAAATCAACCATTAACTTTTGGTGCAATAGCTACACGACATTGATCGATGAAAATACCCTAGCGTATCTATCAACACCTAGTAAATTGAGAAAGGAGTAAAAACGTTAAGTGGATCTTGTAAAATTAATTACTCGAGAGTGTAGAATGTTTCGCGTGAACCAATACAAAGAATATTATATTGCACTCAAACAAACACGAACGAATGTTGAATTCAATAAAACGGGTCGTGTGTGTCCTGAATAGGCAGGTGGTATAATATTTTTTCCAATTTAGAATCGGTCTGGATTCTAACTCATAGATCAAGCGCGCGCTAGCACGAAACCATTACACTTTGTTGACATCAACGAATGCCCTTTTACATATTCACCCCGAGCACACAAAGATTGAGCCGTGAAATTGAAAATGGTTTCTATGAACAAAAATTTATTCCACGCACGTCCTCGACATATCGTCACAACACGACTGCAGCTTGTTATATCTCTGTCAGTGTTATGTCATTATTGATAGCCTTTGTGTTGATCGATCCATATTTAACAACATTTTAGCCTAATTACTAGTTAATGTATTTTCATAGAATTACCTTCCACATAGTACGTGCTAAGAGCAATTGCTCACAGAATAAATTGCCTTGACGTACATTGAAAAGAGTAAAAAATCTTTAACTCACTTTGAAAGCGTTGCTCGCGCCTTATCTTGAAATCGGGAACTTTTTGAAACGTTAACCGTACAGCTTACACTATACCAAAGGAGTACTTTATTTTTATGTCAATAAAGTTTGTAGATAATTGCATAATCCACTAAAATAAACAAAACATCGATAAAATCGTGAATAATAAAAACTAAGTACGTGTTCATAATGTGCTGAGAGACTAAAACTATTTTACATTGCGTCACAATTTCACGTTTCCCAAAAATATTTTGCATACAATTGAAATCCTTGTATGTAAGTCCTAAAAAGTTAGGAATTTATTATTAAAAAACTAATTTCTCTCTCTCGGCTCGCTATGAATGAGCCATCGTATAATCTGGTCGACAGACGCTGCAAAGCCTGCATTCGGCAAAATTTTATAAGCATTTCCACTTCATAATAATGAAGTGCCTACTATATTTAGAGTTCTAGTTAGTTTGCGTATTTAACACCTTTGATGGAACTTTTGCGTGGAATTGGCAGCGTTTCATTTAACACTGCAGTCATAGCATATTACTTTTCAAAAAAGAACATTGCTTTTAACATGCTTATTATTGCTTATGCAACAGAGCCATGCCTGCGCGCTTAATTTTTTTGTGAATAATCCGTAGTGCAACCACAAACTTTCTTCGTTCCAAAAAATATGTTTCTAGTGTATAGGGCTCCCGGTTGTTATCTTTGCCGGTAGTTATGTGGGACAGCGCGGCGCGGGCGGTGCTCAAACTGTTTACCCTGTAAGTATTGCGAAAAGATCGAACTTAATCCCAGCGGGCCCGCGCCATCCAGCGCTGGATGTGATAGATACTGAAAATTGCATAAAATCCATCAACACTACTACTTTGTGCCGAAGCTTAGCTTTTCGACGGTTACAAAACGAACACGAGGGAAATAGATTTACTAGTTAATAAAATTTTGTTTCTTCAAAATGTTGGAAGACTTCATTTTCTGTTTCAGTATCAAGTTAAGCATTCGATTGTTTATTATGAATATTGCTTTACTATTCAATCGATTTTGAATAACTTTACAAACTTTTGATTAACTCTACTAAACTAAATTAGTTTTCGTTTATTATTAGTTCTACATTATTAGTTCTATTTTGTAGTCTAGCGAAGAAAAATTTTTTTTTGCCTTAAGTAAGATATTTGTTACAACAGGCGGATCAATAACATCATATTTCAGGAGTCACACTCCGAGAATAACATATTTTTCTAACCGCTTGAGCAGCAAAATAGAATCAGTATGTCAGCATTTTGCCCGAGGTCGAGGACTGGCGGCCATATGTGACCGTGTTGTGGCTTCCCTGGCCTATCTCTCTCTACACTTATGTGTATTACACTACTACAACAATCTCGCATCGTCCTTACATTTAGTACAAAGAAGGCGGCAAGATCTCGCGTCTTTTGATCTTGTTATATCATCAACATTTTCGATACTCATTTGTTCACTTATGCTAAATCATGAAGCTTTGTTTTTCTCTTCCAAGTTCAGTTAAATTCGGACGTATACGTATTTTTAAGGAAAATGTCTTGGACGGTCTATTAATAGGTAAAACTGTTATTTTGTAGTCGTTGTACTTTAGAAAGCTTTCTCAATAATTCAACTAAAAAAAACTGTTTCGATTAAGTTGATCACAGGCAAAATGAAATTCCTCTTAACAGAATTTCCAAAACAAACAAACGAAGAAGTACAGGCAACAGTATAATTCCAACATAAACGTACTTCCAGACCATGAATCTGAACTGCAAATACAAGGCTAGAATTCAGTTAATAAAAGATGATATATTCACATAATACATCACGAATGCAAGTTGCATTAGCAATAATTCCCTGGCCACCAGAGTGAGCCATTATAACTAAAACAACAGCAAAAGCAAAGTTAGAGAGAACACATTCAGGATTAAGCTCCACTTAGAAATTTGGATTTCACTTACTTATATCCAAATGCGCAGGTGAGGTTTGTGAGACACAAACCTCACCTGCGCATTTGGATATTTCATATATCATAACACTTTTATTCGTATCTTTAAATATATCTCCCTTTTAAATGGGTAAATCTCCAATGGCAGTTTAATAATTCAGAAAGTTTTGTTACAGCAAAAGAAGTTTTATCTGAAGTAGGTAGGTGATTGATACAAACCAATTCAAAATTTTCGATGTTTGAAGCTATATGTTAGCTTCAAACATCTAAAATTTGAATTGAAAAACTTGTAAAACGAAAACAATGTTGTATTAAACATGTTAAAATACGTTCAACAAACTAGTTAAAATATGTTCAACAGTTTCCTTAATATAAGTCACTTTATATCTTTATTGGTAGCAATGCATCTTAAAGAACTACAAACACACACAAAAGTTTGGAACTTAATTAAGTGGAACAAGTTTGACTAAACTCTAGTACGTGTTCTACTCGCATCTACAAGAGAAAACTACGTACAAACCAGTACAATTAAGTTAGGATGATTGATACCCTAACTTCACTCTGGTGATACACATTATTGACACTGGGCGTGATGGATAGCGAACAGAAACTGCCTTTTAAACTTCATAAATAATATCCTTTCGGGTCACCGCTAATAAATGACCGATATTAACGACGCACCATATATAAAAGCTGTAAATAACATGTGTTTTCTGTCAAAGTATCCTCGATAAAAAGTTCAATTATTGGGAAATACGAATATTGTATAAGCATAAAAGGCAAGTGATCAAAAGTTGTTTAAATGCTCCATAAAAAGTTACATTTTGCATTCATAACACTTTATTAACTAACAAAAAATATTTCCGACACTGCTCATACATAAATACGTAACTGAATAACGTGAAGCATATTTAGTTAGACCGTAGAAATCAATTATTTGCGCTTCTATAAATATACGTAATAAATACAAAGCGAAATGCGTGTAACAGCAGCACCCGCGTGACAGCGCGCGACAATTCATTCCCACAATCCCTTACATCTGAATTCTTAATGAAACAAAAATTGCAAATGTCATACCATATCTCCACCAGACCCATGAATACTAAAGACGCTATTGTGGATCGTTCACGTGCGCGAAATTGAGTCTGTTACACAAATGACACTGATATGTCATGCGACTTCTCGAAAAAATCATTACATGACTTCGGGCGTACCTATATCGTGTACGATACGACAATAAATCATAAAATCTGATTTAAAAGAATGATACACGTCGTCAGAAAACAATTGGAAAAACGTGACCGGAGCGTCGATCCCGCGACGGGGGCGATCGCAACACGTCGCGCCGCCCAATGCATACTAAGTAATGACGCCAGTTTCAATTTTACCTCCCCTTCTCTTCATAACATATTTTAAAGAAAAAATACTTATTGTAAAGGACTAAGAATTTTATTTATTTTCCGAAACTGAAATTTGCCATAACATGACGGAGTAGGAAAGAACGAGCCTGTGTTAAGAAGCACGTAGAACACGGGACGCGAGCCTTTCTGGAAGAGACTTGATATAAATAACTTATTACCGCCGCCAGATATCTGGCTTGACTGTTGGTTAACCCGTGTCTTGGTGCCGCTGCCAACTCAACACGATTTCACCGTCCTCTTACTTTACGTGATGTGTCACGGCTCAAAAGTTATGTTTACTACCTGTACCACACGCCCATGAATAACAATAGTATCATAGCATCTACGAGCAAGTTAGGACAGATAACTGTGATAGCTAACAACCCTCAATTTAACAATAAAATACAAAGTAGAACTAATAAGCATAAATCGAACTATTCAATTAAAGTAGCTTCAAACCATGACGTTGGCGGTACTTAGTATTCAAACGTATGCAAATTACAGACGTGCTATGCAATAAATGCCGACACACGGATCACAATTCGACAATTGGCATTTATGTCGCAATCGCATTGTATAGGTATTTGGCGGTTACGGGGTACGCCCCTAATTACAAAATTACTTCTGTATGAACTATTTATTGGCATGTACTTACCGCTGACCAGGCACAAATTGGCATTTTCATTACGAATTACGTCATTTGGTGCTGTTATTACTAATTTGAATTTAATTTTGATTTTCGGTTGTAAACCAAAATCCTTCAAATGTTTGCTGTCAAGTTTATTTTAAGTAGGAATTTAATAACACGTTTTATTCATATCAATAGCACAGATCCCTAATTTAATTTGATAGACAATCAGACTGGGTAAGGATTTAACATAAGGGAGCGTTTACCTATTTAACCCTTATGTGAGTGACAAATAAAACACCTTCAACAGAGTGACGAGGTACCCGGGTACCT
>NWSH02000050.1:8083541-8100817 GCA_002382865.2 Heliothis virescens | reverse complement strand
AATTCACGTAAACAGCTTAAATTTTCATCGATTTAGCTTCAAAACTGACGGAGTTTCATAGAAACTTACCCCTCCTTTTTCACCCCCGTTAAGGCAGAATTTCCAAAAATCCTTATCGCGTCATTCTTAATTTCTAACCAAATGGCCAAATATTAATTTTCATCGAATTAGCTTCAAAACTGACGGAGTTTCATACAAACTTACACCCCCCTTTTCACCCCCTTAAAGAGCGAATTTCCAAAAAAAAGATAGCCTATATGTTAGCGAGGACTAATAGCTATATAACAAAAAAAGTTTCATCAAAATCCGTCCAGTAGGTTTTGCGTGAAAAGCGGACAACAAACAGACAGACAGACAGACAGACAGACAAAAATTTTTTAAATCATGTTTTTGGCTTCTATTGGTTGTATGAAGATGCCCCATCTTAGTTTTTCTTTAATATCTATAATGTACAGACATGAGGTTGTTACAATTTTATTATATGTATAGATAGATATCCCATCTTCATCTTGACTTCAATGTTATTTTTATTGCAACTAATAAACGTCGGTCGTGTAGATCCTAGGTGAATTAAGACGTTGCAATTATGTTTCAGGTTACATAGTTGTTCTTAAAAAACATTGAAAAACCGTGAATACATATTTTCTGCTCTGTAAGCGCATA
The DNA here is from genome assembly GCA_002382865.2 of Heliothis virescens. Taxonomy (NCBI): domain Eukaryota; kingdom Metazoa; phylum Arthropoda; class Insecta; order Lepidoptera; family Noctuidae; genus Heliothis; species Heliothis virescens. The sequence continues at coordinate 8,100,154 of NWSH02000050.1, read as the reverse complement.
ATGTTGCGATACAACAAAGATTATTTGTTTTACTCTTTTTGCTCGATATTAACAACGCTTGAATTATTCACAAAATACCATACTTATTGCTGTGTTAACTACATTTTTGACAAGTTTCATTAAAACCAGATTTTTCATCAGATTCAGATTGGGCTATTTGCATGAAAGGAGACAAACATACACACAAACTTTCACCCTTATATTATTAGTGTGATAGTGTGATGGTACAGAACCCTTCGTGAGTGTGTCTGACTCGCACTTGGCCGGTTCTTTTACTAAACTTACCAGTGAAAATTTAAGTTCACAGAATTTAAATCATTACCCTGGCTTGCCTTTTCTATTTATCTTTTTGCGAAAACGCTAGGAAAATCAACTATAATTATAGTCTTATGAACCGATAGTTCGACAAAAATAGTATCAACGTAAAATCGCAGCAATATGAGGTAAGCAGTTCAAAAGTGGTGCATAGCAGAGCGAGCGGAGCGAAGCGGCCACCGCGCGCCGGCAGGTGGCTTAAATTACCGCATTTGTTACACGTTTACACGAAACTGTATCAATATTTCATGCGGATTTACACGAGCTATCGCGATGCTTTGCATTTTGCTATCCTTAAAATATCTACGCAGCTTTTGATTGCAAAGTGAGCAATAAACACCCTCCGCTTTAATTTATCGCAGCCAGAGCTTCACGATTTGCCAACTAGAAGTTATACGCTCGTACAGTCAACTATTATTTCAATAAGACAGCGCGCTGAATCCCTACAATGACAACTCACTCAAATGTAAACGCGAACTATTTCCATAAGAAAGGCATTGCGAAAGTTTTTCAATTTTCAAGTGACGCAGGTATGATGGAGAACTTTGGCTTCGGACGCAATGCCGCCGCACCGCAACCGCACCGCTCCCTCCGAATTGAAAGGTGATATTGTTTTATATGAATCACACTCAACTTGTATGATGTTCTTAATGGTGTGGAACTATTGAATGAGTTTGTTATTTTGTGTATATATTGTGATTTTATTTATTAAGTTTTTTTTTTACATTAATTTAAATAAACGTTACTACTGTGGTGGATATTAGAAAAAACTGCTATATGGTCATAAATGTAACTCTGGAGACAGTTATAGGCATATATATTGCTAAGTAACCAAATTTTTCAATGGGACGCTGGCGAAACCGTAAGAAATAGCTAATATCAACGAAATTCCACTGAACATCACGGTACCCATCTTCTTCAACCTATTAAAAATAGTGGGAACCCAACAATGTATCCGAAAATTGATTATTCGGTATTCGTTTCGAAATAAACTTAAAATTACACCAAAAATATGTTTTAATTCTGAAATGGGGTAGAATTGCACGACGACGCTTCTTCTTTTAAATATTTTTTCTTCGTTCTAACAATGTCGTGGAGCGCACTTTTATTTAAATTGATAATAGCTTGTAGGTCCGGGGTCCGGGGAGCGCCGACATTATGCAGCATCACGCGGGGATCACGAGGATTGTTTCCTAAAACAGGATCGAGTGGGAGCGGGGCCTGAATTAAACGGGACTGAAACAAATCGCACTTGCTTCTTTCCCCTTTTAGAAAAATCCCACATACAAATATTGAAAAACAATTTTATTTTTTAAACCCACTCATGTATTTAATTTTGACAAATAACACAATTGCTTCGACTATAAAACGACGAAAAAAATAATCTGAAGACCTTACTAACATTGCCCTTTTCTCTGAAAATGTCCTCGTAGTAGTCCCCGGGGTTGACATTTATCAGCTCAATAAAACTTCCATGAAAACATTCAGTGACATCCAATATGATTTCATTGCTGTTTCCAAAAATCCTCGAAAAAGGACATGAAATATTCCGTATTATTATTCGGTCGCTACTTTGTTATGGACACGTAAACTTTTATGTTGAACCTAAGCAGTATTTGAATTCTCTTTTATATTGGAAGGCAAACAGTGGTGTGTGACGGTCGTGATCGTAAAATATAAATATACATAAAATTTTGACTATCAAAATGTGTTTACGAATTCTTTATTCCAAGTGTTTGCTTTGACCAGTCGAAGACAAAAGGAAAATTCTAAAACATCATTCAAAACTGTACTGTGTATTTCGAAGACATTTAATATTCATTGGTAGACACTATACAAGCACAAACTGATGACTCCCACCGTATACCAAAATTCACTAGTTATATCTCAAGAACGTAAGACCGGTGCGTTGCGGTACGAGGAAGGCATCACAGAGGTAATTACTGTTGTCAGGGTCGTGTCCGCTTTAATTATTTACAAGTTATATGAACGTGTCAGTTAATGACACGTTAACGTTAACTAGACTTGGTAATAGAGAGGAGCCCAGCTGTATCCAGAGCGTTGTCGAGTTATGTCCCGCGCGAGACAGGCGCCCGATTAAAAATGCAACACTTCAAAACGAGCTGGATTCGGCAGCACCGTCGCTCGCGCAGCCAGTGTTGTTATGACGCTGGAGCAGACAGCTCGCTCTCACACCGCCATACGTATAGTGCGCCTGATGCAGTTGTTGTGTCGCGTGACAGCTCTAATGTGGCGCTTATCATTATAACGTCCGAAGTAAGTTACTATTTGAAAAGTGCATTAAAATACGGTGTTGATATGTGCTGTAGCAAAAACTTTTTGCCCAAATTGTGACACGTAAGCCAATTTGCTTAGTTTACAAATTCAAGCGTTGACGTGGGATAAAGCGCAGCATTTATTTTTAAACCATCAGATCGATAGCCACGCTGGTACCTACTGACATTCATAAAACAGAAACGCGGCTAGCGAGAGACAGGAACGCTGCAAACGTCGGTATTTTATTTACGTGGAGAACACAGCGATACCCGTTCCGCTTCTATTTTCGCACTATATCGTTTATTATGAGGGCCGACGGCGACGGCGGCATGGGCGCACTGAGGGCGGGCGCGCGGAGTCGAGCGCAGGCCACTCCACTGCCTGATATTATATTCTGGAGCACGCCGCCTCACCTCGCTTCGCGCCAGATATTTCGAGTGTTGCTTCCACCACCTATGAATTTACCTAGTCTCAGTCACAGCACACGCCCGGTGCAGCCGGCCGCATCGCTCAATTAATATTAACAATTCTCTTTGCTTTGGAGATATCTGGAAATATTACGGTTCACCATCAAAAGTTATATTTGGCAAGGTTGTGGTTTTAATGGCCCGACAACAAATGCAATAGTGGAAAGTTCACGTTTAAATAAAGTTCATTAGCTGTGTGCTTTATGATTGTGTTTAATTAAGTGCGTAAAACACAGCTATCATACAATTTGCATACTCGATGCCAGGCGTTAACCACAGCGGTCGACGAGACACCGGTATGTCTGACTGCGCGGGACGCGCTCATGTTTTATTTTACACAACATTATGCTTATGAAAGTACGTAATTTGTTAATCTAGGGTTTCTACGTGTTTGTTATTGTATTGGATGTTTGTAGAATAATGATAGATGTACACAAGTAAGAGGAGTTTTATTAATCCTATTTCAAGTATTTTTACTGGGACACAAAGGTACCGATACTTATATTTATAATTTGAATTAAACCACATTGATGATTAGGTATAATTCCTTACTTATTCACTAACTCACACAGCACTCGTGTGTACCATGTACCTTCTGTAGATTTGGTTGAACAAAATCAACGTCCACAGTAGATATTAATGTGGGGGAAAACTTAAATATAAAGGAATGTTCATTCTCGGCTAGAGTGGCCTATTGTACTGTGAACAGCTTCCTCCACAAAGCCTGCTACACCGGCGCTGACACAGGTGCAATGACATACTACACTAGGTATACTAACGATAGAACATGGGACATTCTTATTATAATGTACTCGTTTATTTAGGGTCGTCTAATATTATGCAGTAATTATGGCATGTTAATGTTACACGATGACAACCTTCATACAATTGAAATTAAATTAATTAATTTGAAGTAGGCGATACTTACTTACTGTAAATCTTACAACATTTAGACATTTTTACACAATCTTAATAACACTTACTGGGGGCGTCGTGCAAACATAATTAAGGAGTTATTAAAACCAATTGGTTGTGCACTTTTGTAATATTTAAATTAAGTGCCATATTAGTTTTGCAATAAAAATAAATTAAAGAAACATTGAACGCTTGTATTTAATTAAATTAACATCGATGAAAGACATTCCTCATAAATTTTCAAAGAAACTGGAAAATACCCTTCATGAATATAATGGAAGTAATAAGCGCTGCAGTTTAATTTTAGACTTGTGGAAGAATAAAAATGGTAACTGCAATTTTAAGGTTCGGACTACCAAAATGTAGGCGTGAAACAAAAGTGCATTTCTTAGTTTGAAGTCAATCATAATTATAAGCCAAACGCATTTGTTAGTTCATTTTAAACTAAAACGAAAATGGGTCAGACGGGCCGAGCCTGAGCACATAATCTATTCATCTCCCTATACCTAGTGCTAGAATTTATTAATTTATTGTTTCTATATTGGAAATATCTATATTGGCGGGTAATGGATGGATGCGGGTTGCACAAGACAGGATAGTTGGTTGATGGAAGCCTATGTACAAGACGGCAATTGGCTAATGGCTGATATTGGGAATAAAATTTAACACATTATAATACAATGTCAACTATTCAATCGGCACCTAATAGAATCTAGATACTGAAAGCATTTAATATTAAATCTACAGTTTTATCAAATAAAGTATAAAATAGTTATCTATATTTGCAACTAATACCCTTCTCGTAAATCAAATCTGCATTCAAGACCATAATTGGCATTGAACTACATTCGTATTTATCGACTGTGTAGCCAGACGGTGACCTCGAGCAATTCAGGTTTAACTTATAAATATTATATTGCGATCCAGAAACTATTCGACCCCAGTGGACCGAAACCGTTATTTAAGAACACCTTATATTTTGTAAGTATTAGATTCAAAACTGAATATCTTCTTGGCTACGACTATATTTGGTGTTTAAAATATTGTTTGTAGCTTATGAATAGTGGGTATAATGATGGTTGCTGTTTCTGAAAAAAATCCCGAATTACCTATATGGTTATCTCGAATTACCGAAGAATATCTAACCTACCTCAATCTGTCAAATTTCTTCAATAGATTTTCAATCTTATCGCAATAGCGGACGATTGGTATTCCATTGGTAAAATTTGACAGATTCGGGTAGGTTGACTTACTGACGTATGTTACAAAGTTATATTGGGATTTAGATGTAAGTGTTACGGTTAATCAACATGAACGTATCATTCACGTGACGTTGAAATGTCTTTATGAGTAATTGCCCTTGATCTTGCCTGAGAATAGAATTCCCGTCATCTCTTTGGTGAATCGATTTCTCTATTAAGTCGTAATTGTTTCATCGGTTGGTTAAAAAATCAAGAATTATGTGCCTAGTAATAATCCTTCTTGGCAGTTCGTGTAGTTGCTGACTTACGAAAAAAGTATCCCATCAAAAACATACTGTAAAAAACTAGCCAAGTCTCTATGGAGCTGCTTGTCTCTAAAAAGTAATGAAATCTAGACAAAGTCGTGCTGAGTCTTAGGTTCCTTACTGCGATTTCTTTATAGATAGTTAATGTGATATGACTGGCCGTTGAACATTCTTTATACATAAGTAGGTGCAAGTCAACGGCCAAGACAAGCAGCTCCATAGAGACTTGGCTAGTTTTTTACAGTATGTTTTTGATGGGATTTCACTTCTTTTTGTAGAAACGTGAGCTTATTGACATCAACCTAAGGCCTAGTTTGGTTGGGCTCCTGTGTTTTCTAATCAGGGTAACCAGGTACTCCAGATCTCCGATTATCCTAGTTTTTGTAGTTTTCCCTTTATGTGGTCATTAAACCCTAACTCTGTACCAAATTTCAGCTCTCTGAGATTATGGGAAGTACTAGTTCTATTTTGATGATCATGAGTGAGTGGGTGTCGTAAATACGAAACTTTGCTTTCGCTTAACTTCGGAACTAAACTACCTACAGACTTGAAATTCTGGTTTTTAAGTATGTTATTATAGCTTTCTGGATGACGAAAATTTCAGGGTTCTAGTCTTATCCAGAGGTTCTTGAATAGACGCCTGATAATGCGGCGAAATGGTTCCAGTAAAGGATGGTACGGCAGTGTTTGCTTTGCGCTCGACTTGGCGGGGGCACTGCCGTGCCCCCAAATTTCTTACAATATCAAGGAAAACATATTTACAGTTTAAAACATATTTACAGTTCTGATAAAATGAACTATTTGAAATTGTTGAAAATGTTCATCCTATCCAATGAAACTGCATCTAATCCATATTGTTAAGGTAGCGAAATGAAAATTTAAAGTGACAACTGATAAAAACATAGTTAATCCACACTGCAAGACAGCTAATACTGTAATGACATTCCTTTCCTAAAATCATTTCAGCGTTTCAGCGAATCCTTGGGTAATATATTTAATTTACCTACTTTGTATCACAATTTGTGAAACGACTTTAATATAGCCAGAGAGCATAGAACTCGGCAAAAATAAGCAGTATCTACCCGTCTGCAAGTTTAATTGCCTCGATAATTTTGCACTCTATTTTATACTCTATGATAATATTGAAATACTTTGCACACCCATTACATATTTCGTAACTTTTTTCATTTTTATGTAATGCATAGCTTCACACTTATAAAACAATGCTGTCTAAACGATACATAAATTTGACACAATCTCTGATTTATTATTCATTACTTAAAACATGTTCAACGAAGTCAGTCGTGCCTTTCAAGTAATGCTACTTGACAAGCCAGTAAATTAAATTAGCAGAAAAGATATCTGAGAACAGTTAATAACAACATTCGGCCTACTTAATGGATGTTTTTCGAAAAGCTCCAGTGTTATATTCATTAGTGGGTACTCGCTGTGCGCCGTTCATTAGTACTGCGCGCTTTATCTGCAACTTTTGTCTCTCTCTACCTTGTTTTTCATTCAATTACAAGCCAGCTAATTGAAAAATCACGCTGAAGAGTATGTAGATGTTATGCTTATATGATTGGCTATAGTAGGAAGAGACGTGTTCCCCATAATATAGCGATCTATGAAAGTATAAGAAATTAAATCTATCGGTATACGTAACTCCAGAATACTGAGATTTTCTCTTAGTAATTTGAGAATTAGACAAAACCTATAAGAAATAATGTATATGCTAGGTAGACGATAGCAATTTTGTTAATAGGTTCACCTATTTAGCGGCCGTGATAATTTATTTATCTAACTTGATTCAGTACCTAAGTAAAGCATTTACTAGGATGCTTACAAATAACCTGAGTTCGTTGCATAGCTGTGTATACTGTAAACGTATATTCCAAGACTTATAAAAGTTTGATTTATTTGAAAATCAATGTGCAATTTCTGCATTCGTGTAGAACAAAGACGGGGTGCAGGTGGCTATGTCGGGCCCCTGGGCACAACAGTTGCATAAGTCCTACCTGACTTATCGATCTTACATGTCTTACGGTGTTGTTTTACTAAGCGGTCAAACAAAATATTTGTGTGGTTGTGTGTAGGTGTTAATATTTTTACTTCAGAGTCCCTTAGCCTGTTATTTTTATTTTTTATCAAAATAAATTGTATTATCATGTTCCAAGTTAATCTCATCAATACATATATTAACGTCACTGTTTCAGTTAAATTCACACTACTTCAATAATATTAGTCTCATCCAACAATGAGCGTCGAGGGTACGAGCGCGAACGTCATCCGCGGATGGGGTTGCACGCCTACTGGTGAACCACCACCGGCAGCCGTGGCCACTGAGAACACTAACACCTCCAGTAAAGGCTGCCTCGCCACGATATTCACCAAAGGCTGGAGAAGAACCACTCTATATGCCATCCTAGTGTTTTTAATGATCCTCGTGTTTCTAAACATTGCGCTCACCTTGTGGATAGTCGGCGCTTTGAAGCTCAGTATGGTAAGATTTTTTAGTTGATTTTGCATATTAATCTACATATATTATTATACATACGACATCGCTAGAGCGAGCATTACATTTCAAAACGACAGTTGTGAGTATTTTGCAACTTTTCATTAATTAAAAATAAATGAAATCAGATGTCCTACGCAATTTTTAGGAAAAGCAAGGTTATCTTTATTTTTTCTAGTATTGTAAACTAGATAACTAATTTCTTTAATTTACGCTAGTTAGGTTAAGGATTGATAACATGCATAAAACTTTCTACTTTCAACATTTTATTTTTCAGAACGGAGTGGGAGCAATAAGAATAGTGAAAGGCGGTATCCACGTGGATGGTCAGGCCTGGGTGCTGGGCAGCCTGGTGGCGTCCACCATCACGTCGCAGGTTGCGCAACCCATCACTATTCACTCACACCGCAACTTTACCGTTCAGGTAGCTGAACCTGACAGCTCGGACCGCTCCAAATTCTTTATAAGTAAGTACTTCTTCTGTGTCTACATTACTAATCGCACAGATTCTTTTACATAGGCAGTGGTTTAAATTACCTATAGTTGAAAACTTTATTTTTCTTACTCAATATCATATTACTCACAAAAATGTTTACACTATTTGTTCTTTCATTCTATCTCTGCGATTCGTAGCAAGCAGCTACGATCGCTACGAGAAACTCAGTCTCGTAGCGATCGTAGCACAGAGGTCATATTTGTAGCCAAAACTAAGATCTGAAAACAATTTTTTGCTTCAGTGGTTTTAAAAGTTGGTTCAAATACCAGCTGAGGTAAAATTATTAATGACAGTTGATAAAAATGTTCCTTCAATAAATTTTAGGGCAGTGCATTTTTAATACGTTTCTAAAGGCAAAGGGTAATTCTATTAAAATAAAATATTCGTTGTATTAATTTCAGAGCGCGATCACCTAGAATTCAGTGGTCGCGCGTTACATGTTCGCGACGCGCGCGGCGGACCCGTGTTCTCGGCGGCGCGAGATGAGGTTCGCGTGTTCTCCGACGCGCTGGCGGTTGACGGGCCCGGCGGCATCAACGTTCGCAGTGCCGTGCAAGTGCCGGTCGTGCGAGCGCCTCCCGCTTTTGATCTGCAGTAAGTCGCGCCTATATTCGGTAAATAGTTTTAAGTCGTCATCAGTATTTTGGCCCCTTCCTATTAGTGATGCACTAGTTGATGCTAAGGCATACAAATCAATATAAAAAAAAAACTGTCCTGCAAAATATTTGTAGCCTCCTTTCTGTGCCAAATAAACTTATTTTCTTTCTTTCTTTCAATCTAATGTAAGTCTAGGCCAGAAAAGATGGTCAACAGTAGCACTTGCTATATAGCCAAAAAGATCTTTGAAACACTGATAAAAAATATGCAATATATTGTAATGAAGAATTTAATAGCGAATTTCCGATTCAGGTTGGAATCTCTAACAAGGCGGTTGGATTTGAGGGCGCCAGAGAACATATTCCTAGAGAGCAGAGCAGGGAAAATTGACATTACATCGCACGGCAATATCAAGTTAGACTCAGTCGTTGGTGCTGTAAGTTCCATATTTTCTTCTTTATTGAAAAATATAAAATTCCAATCTATCAATATCAATTCAGTTACATATTTATTCTAATTTCAGATCAAACTCAACGCCCAAAATATAGTGATCAATAATTTAAAAGAAGCTGTCAGAACTGACACACCTAATAAAAACGTGAGAAGTACTAAAGTGTACCAGCTATGTGCGTGTGCGACGGGGAAGCTATTCCTGGCCGCGCCGGAGTCGCCGTGTGTTGCGCACGACGATGACACCGAACTGTGCCGATGATGACCGAACATACACGATTGTGGTGCACCTAGTCATAGCCAATACTGACCATAGTGCCAAATAGATAGTGAAATATGTAGATAAGCTGAAAATTTTATTCCAAATAAATAAGAAACAAATATTGTTAGTTGAAAATACGTATTAGATATAAAAAAATCGATAGAGTAAAACAGATTTTTACATTTTGCACGTTGGAATTTTATAAAACTAAAAAAGATAAAGCATTTACATATTGTATTTAAATATAGAGAATATTATTAAAAATAGTGTTTAGTTGCACTTTTAGTCAATTATATACTTAAATGTATGCCTTTTACAAGCTCTTATGATTAGTCGCCTTATTACATTACAGTTATTATGTAGCAAACAACAAATCATTGTCATAGAATTAAGATCGTTATATCATGTAGTATCTATAAAAACTGGGAACATTTTCCAACTAGTCATTTTAGTGATTCATTATAGTTAATAAGTAAGATTTGTTACATTTTGATTTTCGTTTCGTGTCTGCAATAAAGTCAATAAGTAATTTAGAGTTAACTAGAGATGTGCCGTTGCCGGTAATATTGCCCAAAGTGGCAATATTGCAATATTACATCTCTAGAGTTGACTTAAGTTTATGATGCGTTAATTTTAAACAGTCAAAAACAAATATCAGATGTTTATTTTACTTCAATTAAGATAAAGTCTTCTGAGATGCGACCGTACATAATACTTACTAGTCGTTATCCCGCGGCAGGACGCGAGTATTACGGAACAACCATTGAAACGCACAAAGTAAATAGTCTGAAGATAAATTTCTCAGGCCATTTAAGAACATAGTCAATTTGTAGATCATGTTGCATGTTTGGTTAGTACGCATTTTATATTGTTAATAAATATGTATTCTAGAAACAGTTTGTTTTTCTTTTAGTATAATGAAATCACTTTAGATCTAATAAAAGGTAAATTATGACCTCTCTATCTATACAAGAGCTACCTAGAAACAACGTTAATTAAAATGGTAACTCAATGCATAGGTAAGACCTAGATAGAACAGAATTACTAAATATCATAAGCGAGCTAATTCCTAAATATCCGCACGGGTTAAAATCCCAAGCGAGTGATTAGTGTGGGGAGCATCGCAGCCGCGGCTCGCGACCGGACCGCGCCGCACCGCACCGCACCGCGTCCTCGGTAATTAGAGCTAGCCACCGGCCACCCTAATTGAAACCGCAACGACAACGTTTTGTTTCTGTCGCTTTTTTCCCGCGCTGCCGCTGTTAACGAGGGGCAACATTAGGATTGCATCTTTAGAATTTTGCTTACTTGGTACACGTCCTCGATTCAATACGGTGGGGTTTCAGTTGTTTGAGTAATTAACTAATTCCGGCTAGCCGTCGGCTTTGCGCAACTTTTACTGTTTCTTGGAATTGAATACACAAAATAAATGGGCATAGAGTATACGAAAAGTGGAATACTTTGGACGTAGGTACTATTTTAACAATGTCTGTCATTAAAAAATGTAGTAAATGAAATTCAGTAGATCTCTCATAACAAATAAATAAAATCATTCATTCGAATACAAGTGTAATCGCATGGTAACCTATCCGTTCACCCCAAATTACAACAACACCAATCAAGACCGCAGCTTCCCATAATCCTATAAGTGCGTAGATCCAGATACCTATATTAGATAATTGCAGCCACTCAACGGGAATGTGTCTATGCGTGCTATCTATATGTAAATCGTATTCCGTGCAAATAATAACGCAACGGCCATACTCAAAGGGAAGACGAGCCGAACGAACACACTCGTTGAGACTGAATTTTATTTGTTTACTTTATCCTCCGTGACATAAAGGAGCTGTGAACTGTTACATTTATTTCGCGACACTTTTTTTAGTTACGACTCAATAAACAAAGACAATCGAGTGCAAATATTTGTACACATTTTGATTTTTGTTTGTTTATCCAATCTTTTGAGCAATAAAATGTTACAGAACAATCGCGGGCGTCAAAGAGAGTGCCAGCAGATTTTCTATAAGGCAACTTTAAAGAAATTTAATTGTGTTTGGGTCATGTAGTGATGTTAGCATATCCCCAACGACACTGCTTACGTTTGTTGCGGAATGTTTCAAGTTTCCGTTTTCCCCGTTGTTTCATTTGTCGCTAAGGGCACAAGTTTCTTTACGACTCTCCGGATACCTTTTAAATGCGCTCCCTATAGCATCACGGCCTGCCGTTTTATCAGATCACCTCCCATTACACACGACATGCTCATATGTTTCGTTTTTTGTTTTCTGTTTCGTTTTATTGAGGTTATAAATTAGGATTATCTATTTGTAATGAAAAAAAAAATCCAGTATAAATTTTATTATTAACAAAATTTCAAAGTCTTTAACTTAAGTTTAAGTTTTTTACTTAATCCTGTAGATAAATTTTAATCCGATCCTCGTTAACGTAAACACCCATAATCATCAATTTTCCGAAAGAAAATAAATGTCAATATAAAATTGAAAAAAAAATAAAGGTATACCATGTTTAGAATTTTAAATTGTATTTATGCAATAATTTGAGCATCGATTTTAGCAACGTACGAAAGTCTACCTATAGTCTAACGATGCGAAACACTTAAAGCATCCTACACAAGACAAATATTACTCTACATTAATGTCACCATTACTACTAACCATTACTACTAATAAAATGTTGTCAGCGAATCTGATTCTGTCGGCGTTGCAGAACAAATGGAATGAGCTTTTGAGCCATCAGGTATTTAATATAATTGTAAAGAACTTTAAATGACATGTTTTTTGCTCGCCATGGACGAAATTGTTTAGAAATAAAATGTGGTCGACTGGCAGGTTGCAGGTTGGAGCAGAAAGTGTCCAGCTCGGAGTTCATCGACTTGTCCACATTATGTAGATGAGGCCGCAGGTGCTCGTTATGTGGCCAGGCGTACACAGTATAAAAACTTCGCCAAACAAAACGACCCTTACACTCACTATTTGTGGATGGCGCCCTCTGCCGTCTTCTGCGGGAAACTATACATAATGTTTGTGATTCGCCTTCAAATATATTTGCGTGATTTCATTTTAGTTTTGCTTGTAATTTGATTTTGTAAACCTTTTTTTATTGCAGAGTAAACATTTTAATTTATGTAGGTTTTAAGTATTATCGAAAATCTGTAGAATAATTAGTGAATATCATTTTCATATGAAAGAGAAAAGAGAGGCTAAGATATTTGATTTAACACCCAACATTACTCAGCCATTTAAACATATTACCTACAAACTTAAATCACATAGTATTTACAATACAAGAAACAGTAGATAAATATCAAATTTGTGATAAATAGGAACATTTGGGAGTTGGTGCGCGGATGACAAATACGGCTGTTAAAGCCACCTGGCCGCGATACCTGTCTGCAACCAGTATTTACGTAACGCGATGCTAACTGTACTTGTACTATGTAAAACAGGAAAAAACATACATTTGTTCATATTCACCAGTTAGGAAGTAACCTCTTTACCAGAAACAGGTGTTAAATGAAGTAAGTAAAATAATATTTATGGGCTACCCACATTAAAGAGATATACCTACGTACAATACAAATATAAAGCTAACCATTTTCCTGGAGGTATAAAAGTGTAATGAGGACGCACAAAATGTAATTTTAATTTTATTCTTGCCACTTTTTCCACGGCTGGTGGTGGCGCTTAATCATAATCACGGCGCGCGTGATAATCTCACGGCTCGCGCCAAGAATGAAGAGGAAACGACATACGGATTATTTTTTTTCTCGTTATCTCCATGTTAGCTCCTTTTGAATCGTTTACGTATTGAGCTATTTATATCAGAGTATTTTTTTCACGTCCTTAATTAAATTAAAAAATACATAAAGTTACGTGAAATGTGAAGAACAAAATACTATTACTTACTCTCAAGGATCTAAGGGATTACAGTTCTGGTTTCGAAACGATATTAATTAAGCTTTTGAGTAAATTTGAATTAAACCTTAATTTTGTATAAACACTACCATAAGAAATGAAAGCCCCGTACATAACGTCCAAAAATATAAAATATGTTTTACACGCAGCTTCAGGAAAAAATATAATGAACCTTATTTTTAAGTAAATAAATTACCAACCATCATTAATAAAATGTCAATCATAGCATTTTCCTGCCTCAGACCCTCACAAATGTCTATCAGTCTTACTTACCAGGTAACTTAGTTAATTTTGTTTCCGAAAAAATTACCGCTCAAGTGATTACGGTGAACATAAACTTTGATTGATACACATTGAAATTTGATAACCATAAAATTAAATATTTAAATGTTTAAAAATGTAATCTTTATTTTTGAAGTGAAAACTTCTTTAGCGGCGTTGAGCACTTTTTGTATGGGGAAAAATATATAAACTCGCGACAGGTATCACGTGACTGAAATGTGAAACCCAAAATTGTGAAACCCGAAATTCCATACAAATTCCGTAAGTACAGGTCGGTAAGATATTTTATGACATTTCAAACATGTGAAATTTGACAATAGTGTCAGGCTTAGTAATTATCGTTTAAAATCATAGATGGAGTTTGGGTTTTTATTTTTATAAAATGAAATGGTGCCGGAGTATCTTTAGGTTAGCATCCAGGCCAACCCAAACTGTATATTTAAATAATTTTAGCTCAACCAGAACCTTCAAAATAGAGAAGAGACACGTGAGAAAAAATGTGTTGCGCCATCTATAATTTTTCAAAGTCAAGTAGTTAGTCAAGTATGAAAGAATGAGTATAGTTTTTATTCTTCAAAATCATAGATGGAGTCGTGCTTAAATTTTGATTATATTTAATCGTGTTGGGATATCTTTAGTTTACCTTCCAGTACAGTCATAGGGCCAAAGATTTTTTTGAGACACTCTCAATATCGAGGGCAAGTGATGACAGTAAAAAGTAGTTGTTCACTTTCTTCATTCCATAATCTCAAAAAAATATCAAAAACGCATAAAGTTAATATTCATGTTTTCACTTCTGCCAGCACTCCCGGAGTGCAACCCGGAGTTTTTTTTTTTATTGAAGTATTTGGGTGGATTTGCACGATCTACGATTTAGCATGTTCGCTTATGCAAATAGTATTAGTGAGACAAGGCGAGTCGCGGCGCAGGAGCTTTCACTCTCCGGACTCCGGCATTATATGGCAATCCCATTGTCAAGGGCACCAAGACTTGGCTGTCTATAGCGGAATGTTAATCACCTGCAAACACACTAAACGGAACGTACTGTTAATTTAACATTTCACACAAGGGGAAAAATCAACTCGAAATATTGCGCATATTTGCCCCCAAAATGGAATTTCCTTTTGGTTACAAGTAACTATAAAATATTATATTGAACGATTGACACAAAGAAGAGAAAAAGCAACGAGTTTGCAGCCTGGCATCAAAATATTAAAGTTAATTATTCGAAAAATAAAAAGATTATAGTCATGGTGTTTGTAGACGGTTAAACAAATTGGCAGCTTCAATAAACTAAAAGCAGCGCAAGACAGTAAGAGGGTACTGTAAAATGTTTTTAAATTAATCAAGGCAAGATACAATCGGCTGATTTGCATTTATACGAGCTTACTCGCGCTCAAGACGCTCGGTCAAAACAGGCATCGAATATCTAAACGAGTATACAACCACTGACAAAATTCATACGGTTTCTTTGTCTGCAGATAAAGTAGTGTGAGTTCAGATATTCAACGGGTAACAAGTGCACATACTTATGAAATATCTAAAAAAGTAAAAGTAGTAAGTACCTACTGTAAAGTTTAAAACTTTTCAATAATGAGCCCTGCATCTGTGAAGCAGACCGGTATTTGTGCAATTTCACAGCAAGATTTTATTCAAAGACCCTGATATCACATGTTGTTTGTAAAATTACTGCTGCAGGTGGAAGAACGACATTTTCTATCTATAAAATCATTAGGTATACACAATGACGTGGCAAGTTACATAGGCATAAACTAAGAGTACAATAGCTTAGTGGTTCGTGAAAAGAGCGATTAAGATAATACCTCTTAATAGCCAGCGAGCTGACATGTTTTTGATTACTGGTATGTAGTCATACTCGCAATGATATAGTTGACTTAATTAACCGCATTATTAACTTATGAGGCGTCGTGTTTTCCCAGCATATGACTTATCTATGAGAAAGCATAATAAAAAAATGTATTCGCGATCGTTAGAGTTAAAATGTTAGAATAAATCAAACGAAGCAGGAAAGTATTTATGCGTCGTGGTAATAATCGTTAACGACTCGTGATTACTCCGAAACACTTATATTGAAAAATGTTTCTTAAGTGAGTGTCCTTTTATGTAGCTACTCCATAAATGTTAAATAGGGCCATCTCGGGAAATTCTCTGTCCCACATTCAGCAGAGGGCTGCAGTCAAATAAAAACTGGAATCACCCAAATATTATTCGGCGACAATTTTCCCCGTTCCTTGATGGAACTTTTATTTTATGCTCTTTACGATATTCTTATCAGAGAAGAGGACACCACTCGGGAGAGGCTTCTACATAACTGACTTAAATCCTTTCCCAAGAATGTAAGTTTGTCTTGATTACATTTCTTTCATCTCTTAAATATTATTATGTGGCATTTTAGGGTTTAACGTAAAAAAGGGACGATGGTACGATACTTATGGAATATGGAATAATCGTGAGTGAACAAAAGGATTTTTTGTTGTCTGTGCTGTAAAGATGGGTTAAAATTCTCAATATGTACTCTACCTAAATCAAATCGGTTTCCAACGCATACCAAAGTTGACACCAAATTTGTAACCCACCTCC
>NWSH02000050.1:8045061-8071019 GCA_002382865.2 Heliothis virescens | reverse complement strand
ATATTTGCAAAAGCAAGCATACTTGCATTTGCAAGTATGTAACTTCGCTAGAGAAAATTAAAATATTTGTATACATATCTTCATAACGAAATTCTTGTCAGGTAAATACGTCATTATTGTGTTTGATAAAAATTAGATAAAAATGTCAGTCATGTTTACGAGCTTATTTTCAATTCAATCTTTTAGAATAGATATTAGTATTGTTAAATCTGAAATTTAAATTGTCTCATTTTAAGTGATACAATTCCGGTAAAGTTTACCTTTGACTTTATCAAATGTGCAAAAAACATAACAACATTTAAACGGGGTAAAATAATCCCACCTGAATTTTACCAAAAAACGTGTCCACGCAAACAATGTTCTCGCAGTATATTTAGTAAGTATTGTGTAACATACATTTAATATTACAATTTTTATATTTAGTAACACTAAACAAAGTTATAATTATGTAAGCGTGTCGAAGTCCAACGACCCACTGTGCATGCGGACATGTTTGCACACGCACACAACGTTGTTAGGGTAACGTCAAAAAACCCAAATTTCGCGGCGCATGCCCGGAGAGTCTCCCCTTAAGTCGTTAACCCGCGACAAGATTTTACTCACTTTATTAAATTAACCAAGTTATGTATTGAAGTAACGAGGGATCCATAAGTTGGGTTAGAAACCCAGTTATAATTGTAATATCTTTATTACGGCTACCTACATTTTATAATTCAATTAACGTAGCTTTCTCAAATTGATGTTTGTCATCAAATACCTACTTTTTTAAATTGCAGACTTTTCTTAAAAAAGGAAGCGTAGAAGTAATCCTCTCTAAATGCAATACTGATGCGCATAGTAACGAATATTAATGATAATTTCTGCCTAAAATACGATGGCAGAAAACCAAAGTCTATGAAATCATAAAATCATCGTCTAACGACACGAAAACCCTTAAAAAATCAGATCCTTATATCCATAATATGATTGCGGCGATAGACACATGGATGAGGGTAGATAAAACAGCCGTAAGCACGTAGCTAATGCGAAAGGGGCTCATTACATTGTGTTGACACCGACAAATGCCCCTTTACATATTCTCACTGAGATCCCGAAGATTGAGCCATGAAATTGAAAACGATCCCTCTGAAGAAATTTATTCCAGGCACGAACTGCTCTCCCACTCTGGCGAGGAGATTTGCTCGTTTATTTTTATGAAATTATTAAAGATACAACTCATTTTTCTTTGTAATGATCGATTCGGAATTGAAAAGAGATATGTGGAACTTGCTTACGGGCCAAAGTTTGACAGAATTACGATATGAATACACGTTGCGTTAAGTATCTCACATAAAAGAGAAAAAACTTACCTATTTATCCAAAGATGATTAGAGTTCTACCTTTTTAAATTCTTCTTCTACCTGCCCCCAATTTCATTTGGAGTCGGCGCAATAGGTATATTTAAAGCTTCCGTTCCTTCCTATCACCTACACTTATCCATCCATATATTCTTCTTTTACCTCGATGTCCTTAATATTTATAATATCCGTCGATATTTGAAAATCTGTAAAAATAACTCATGCAATTTTCCATCCACAAAGAAACTTCAAAATAAAATTAAAAAATGTATAAAGTACTTACTAGCTACTATTTTAAGCTTTTAACTTGCATTTAAGTTTTAAGAAGAATTATGAATCGGAATTGAAAGGAAGCAAAGTTGTGCGGAGTTTTAAGAACTTATTTGAAGCTGAAAATATCAAACTTTTAATGTGTCCCTGTTAAAAATCCCATTCAAATAAGGCTTCCATTGGAAATAACAAACTACTTAGTTGAAAATTTTCAAAGCCGTTATCAAAACAGGAAGGCTCATAAAGTGATGTATTATTGCGGTATAAACACGTTTGTTCGCAGCTTGGTTTTAACGCGGGCGAACTCAACTTTTGTACTTTTTCACACAGCCGCGCCGCAGCTTGCCAACCACACGTTCTCTATTACTCGAAACTCGCGCTCTCCATTATCTCCACGACCGAATTTGTTTAAAAATTTCCTCACCACTTAAAAAAAATACGCACTCATGTGTATTTAGCACGTTGCTGCTAAAGTTTTGGAGGCACTGTACAATGTTTCATATCAGATGCAGGCTTTTCAGCAGATAGGTACAAGCGATGATTACTTTTCTAGTGGGTAAAGCTTTAATCAGATGCTATTCAATATTATATACATAAGTATTCGGAAGCCATTACTTTCCGGCCTTTAGCGCCGTAACTGACGCGTAATGACCTCATCGTATAAAGAAGCAAAAATATCGCGAGCGCAATTCGTCATGTCATTATGCAAGGAAAGGGCGAACTTTACGAGTATAATAACGTGAGATGTCTGACTCGGTGTGCCTCATGAATGGTGAAACGTTCTTTATTGTGCCGTGTTTTATGTGAACGATTAACCTTTTAATGTTAGCCGGCCGCTCGATATGAAATCCCCTATCAAAACTCGTATCTATTCGCTGCCGAAAATTCATTATATGTGTGCAGGTCTAAATCTGGCAGTAGGTACCAGAATACCTACCTATATTTTCATATTACACGCCATTACAATATTTATGAAGGAATTCTTTTCGTCACAATATGCTACAACTGTTTACTTACGAGTCGATCAGGGTAACATTCAAATAAACCATAAACCACACTGCAGGTAACGTGACGACGTAGACACTTAATTACCATCGAGACTAGTGGGCTCGCTCGAAGGATCGGGAAGTGTACAAGATGGGGAAGACATTGCCCAACTGCTAACAACAGAACACAATATATAAAACAAAAATTAATACATAAAATAAAAACGTATATAAATAAAAACTCTTTTTGTATGCTTAAACTCAATTTTAGGTACTGGACCTCGTCTAAGTAACAAAAATCTCATTCATAACGAATAAACAGCACGCATGTACGAGTAGGCACAATTAAAATACCTACATATTTACAACATTTTTCGGAGATTTGTTAATAAGTTTATAACGAGGTATTTTTATGTCGCGTAGCTCGTACAACTACTGAAATATTAAATTGCAATTTACGCGTCGACAAGCATTTTATAAAAGCGTATTATTTTCAGTTTACATGCGGCTAACGTTGTGATTACACGACATTTTCATGATATTACACTCGTATAAATCCTAAATTGTCCTGCAAATTCCTCGGGGAGGGCAGAACACGGCAACTTAATTTGTTTTTGATGAATACTGCCTAATCACGTTGTTCTTGTCAAATCATGCGGTTAATGAAGTTTCTTTACCCTTTCACAACGACCACTCCAGACAATACCAATTTGTAAAGCAATAGCCTCGCAAAATCTTCAGCAACAGAATTTAAAAATGTATCCTCTCGTAAATACTCAAAGTGATTTTGAATTTCATAAAATAACTGAGAATTCGCCGAACATGGCTGCCCAAGTTCTCCGTAAAAGTTCTCATCAAAGTGCTCTTGAGATGTCACAATACTAGCAATCACGTTTTCAAGTTTTCTCACAACGTACACGTAGGTAAGTGGGTATCTAGACTAGACCACGATGAATCAATAGTTTTGAGGTTCTCTATTTTTTTCATTTTTATTCGATGTTGTTTTATTTTTATCTTGACTTCATATTATGAGGAATGTTGATTTTTTTTCCTAATTGCAAGTAGTTACATGAACATTAAGTCCTTCTTCGGGATATTGTTTTCGGTAAACATGTGAAAAGGTTATTCAATATTAAAAAAATACGTCTAAATTATGTATGTACGTACATGTGCCATCATACTGAGAAAACTTCATTAAGCCGAACATGTTCAATTAAATCGTCCAGCATGGAGTGCAGCACGTTATTGGCTGGCCAGCACTGATACCGTGCAGTGTTCACGTTAACACGTCGATGGCGGCAGGGTGATAGCCAATGTTCGAAATAATTACCTCCTCCAGATCTCCGCTACGTCATAAAAACTTTGAGGACGTATTAAGTGCACCGGTTTAACGATCATTTCAAGAAACAAGTGACAAGAAAACATTTTATTTGCTTCGTTCGCTAGTCGCCGTGCGATTCATAAAGATAGCAAGCTCGTAAGGCTTCCTTTAATTGTTCTGTCTAGTGCTAAGTGCCTGGATAAACACCTTAGTGGAGTTAGTACTTAGTTAATTGAGGATGACTCGAGCCAATGATATTATAATTATAATTACCTACCTATAAACGCTTATTTATTTTCATAATGAAGTGTCTAAGAATTCATATACATCAAGATCAAATTCAAAGTAATGTATCCAGATCCTTACAACAAGTTCATCTTAGAACAAGTTTTTATTTACTTAAAAGACACTTTGGACTACTACATAAAAATAGGTTATCAAGTAGTTATTCGCCCACTATATGCGTCATAAATCTGTAGCTACAACAAGAATGTGACATCACTGTCGGCATCGCGATGTGTAATTTTCCGCTCCCTCGGTCGTCACATAGGCCCTGCACTGGCCATTCACAAAACTTGTTTATTTATCATCTGGAATTAAAACTTTTAGTACTCTAATTAATGCTGATGATTTTATCAATATTGCAACTGAGACGTATTCTATGAGGAAAAATAGAAATTGTTTTAGGTATGCAATGAGGAAAAATAGATATTATTTAGGAATTAAGTTCCATGTATTTGGTCCATTTCTATGATTCTTTTCCTCACGACTTTAAATTATGAATATACAGACGACAGCAGGTCAACGTAAACGAATCTGTCAAATTTTACCAATCGAATATTAACCTAACATTATTGTGATAAGGTAGAAAATCGACTGCAGAAATTTGTCAGATTGTGGTAACTTGATTTGCTGTTGTCTGTACATACTTATTAAAATATCATCGAAATAACCTACCTCTAGAAATTTAAGAAAAACAGGATCTCTATCATTTTATGAATCGATATATTTTTGAATTTATTTTCAAAAAGATATCGAGATCGAGACTTGAGGCATCAGCTGTCTATCACCCAGCTACATTTGTAACTGTCACCGTACGTAAGTAATATTTTGTTTTATCTTCGTAGACCTCACAGGGGATCAGGACAGCAGCACAGCAACAAAACAGCTACGGTTTCTTTTCCACATAGAAATCACAATAAACAATTAGTCCCCGTTACAAGTTTCTCTACAGTTTAGTTACTTGACAGTTGGTCACCGCCAGTGAGCTAAAGAACAGTTTCCGTTCATGCATTAGAAATTAAAACTGAAACTAAGTAATTCTTAGAGGTTTTACTTCAGCAGTGGAACGTAGCTACTGTAGATCTTTATGTCAACTGTGCAGTCTAGTCTGTCAAGTGGTAGTCGTATCATGATAACAGCCTTATCGGCTTCATCCGTTCATCGGCTCAGGTAGCCAATATATGTAGTTGGAAAAAGGTTAGGCAATTGACGATGATATATGTATATTGTAGCGCATGTGCCCCTTTCTGTCGCCACCTCCACCAAGAGTCCCCATCGGATAAATAATTCTAGTCGCGCTTATCCACTTCAACTAGTACTAAATTACGTTAGTAGTGGGTGTCTCACCGCTCGTCCCTCGCCGGTGCAACGTACGATACGACGCAGCGACCTGAGCACTTTTTGCTTAAGTCAAGCTAGTTACGAGTAGTTGACCTATCTGCAAAATAGTATTAAAGTGCTCTCGCAATGTATGTGAATGTGCTGAAAGCTAACAGAGTCTATATTATTTTGTTGAACAATAACGGGTTTTGTTAAAGAAATATATTTTTGGAAATAAGGTAGGTACTCTAACGGTGAACTTATTCTTGTCAAAATAGAACAAGTTAATACCACGATCGCGGGCTGATCACGAAACCTGAAGACAACGTCCTCCCGGCTACGTCACATATTCAATAACCCTCCGTAGATGGGTACTCCATGCTCCCGATCATAGAATTCTTTTAAATATTTGACTTGGTTGCGGAGCTAAGGTATTTCAATAAAGCCAAGATGATTTTAGTCATTTATCTCATTGCGGCGGGGGTTAAAGGAGATATATGTTACTAAACCCGATTACCCCCTTGGAGTTTCCCTTGTGTTCAAAGTGGATGTATTGGAGCGGAATGTTCCACGTCAGAGGTAAAAGCAAGTATTCATGTTTAATTTCATCCCGTATGAGAGGCACCACGTAAAAAAATCTTTTATCTGGACCCGAATTCTTAACAGTGAATTGTTTTATGAGTACCGAATACCGAAAGATATTTTGCAGTGCCGTATTGGTTGATTTTAGGTTCTTTGAAGTGACTGCATGCAAAATGTTTAATCAAGTAAATATAGAATATGCTATAAGTAAGTAATTCATCAAATAGCAATGTTAAAGTCTGACTGCCAAACTTAAGAATGTTCAGATTTAATTTTAACTTTTTTTAAATTGCCTCCTTGCATCGAGGCAATAAGCTTGACACTATGTAAGTAAGTACGTAATCCCAATTCAACCACACGTAACACGATTTTATTGCAAAACAAAAGAACAAGCAATTGTAATCCCGTAGGTGCGTGCCACGCTGTAGGGAATTAACAACTTAGATTGGTACACCGGTGCTAATAAGACCAACTCTTTTATCCTGCATGCCTTTCACTATTTTGTTAGGATTGCATGGCACTGTTAGCAGTAGAGAAGCGTGTCAATATGTTACAACTCAGTACTTACCTATAATCTAAATTATACCTAATAGTATGTGATAGGTAGGTATAGGCAAGTATCCTTAGCTTGTGCCGGTTACTTTTTCCTGTGGGTGGTTGAATCGATAGTCTAATATCTAAATCGCTGAGTAAATGAGAGCACATGTTTAGAGCTCCGCGATATACCTACCTACAGTATAGCCAGAACATTCCCCTAACACTTACGGTAGGTACAGACGACAGCAGGTCAACGTATACGAATCTGTCAAATTTTACCAATCAAACAATAACCTACCCCCATTGCGATAAGGTTGAAAATCGATTGCAGAAATTTGACAGACTGTGGTAACTTGATGTGCTGTCGTCTGTACAATATAACGGTACCACAATACAATGGTACGGTAGGTACGGTACGGTACGGTACGGTACGGTACGTAATACGAAAGAATAAAAAAAAGGATAAAACAGCTTTATTATAAAATCAGCGCACCTACATGAACAGTGTAAGATAAGTACCTAATTCAATATTAGGTACCCATATTTGCGAATAAATTTATCTTTATCCTTGGAAAATTAAGCTCCCAAACTCAGGCTACCTACGTAAGTTCTTCACGAGTACCCGAAAACTTATAATACTTTAACATACCGGCCTTTATTGAACATTGGAAATCAAACCCCTTTTTATGTTCCTACTAGTTCCCTCTGTGCGCAGGGTCGCAGTAACTAGCGAACAATCCCTGAGGCCTCCAAATGTGCTCAGTTCTCTTTGAGACATGCGTGTGATCTGCTTTACCTGCCGACTGGAATATTAATTTGTGATAATTTGTGATTGTAATCTATACTATTCTATATTTATACTAATCTATATTATACAGCTGAAGAGTTTGTTTGTTTCTTTCTTTGTTTGAACGCGCTAATCTCAGGAACTACTGGTCCGTTTTGAAAATTTTTTACAGTGTAAGATAGCCCATTTATCGAGGAAGGCTACTTTTTATCCGGGTGCGCGCAGTAGGTCCCACGGGAAAGCGGGTGAAACCGGTGGCGGAAGCTAGTATATTTTATATAAGTTAACATCGGATTGAGTTTGTGAGTTTTATTCCAGGTACCAATGAAACTGATTAAAGGTGAAGAAAAACATCTCGAAGAAACCTCGACTGTAAAGTCTGAAATCACCAACCTATATTGAGTCAGTCAGTATGGTGATTAACGCTCAATCCTTCTCTGTGTAAGAGGCCTGTGCCTTGCAGTAGAACTATAAAAAAAAAGTCTGACGATGATGAAGGTAGTCAGGCTTATACATACAG
The DNA here is from genome assembly GCA_002382865.2 of Heliothis virescens. Lineage (NCBI taxonomy): Eukaryota > Metazoa > Arthropoda > Insecta > Lepidoptera > Noctuidae > Heliothis > Heliothis virescens. The sequence continues at coordinate 8,063,077 of NWSH02000050.1, read as the reverse complement.
CCTCCATACTACTGAATACGAGGAATGTGGAGGGGCACTTTTGCGACAAAAACCAATCTTCACTAACATGGAAAATTCTATTTTTTTCTTAAAATTATAGATTTTTACGTGTCAACAATTGCCTGTTTTTAAAACGGTTTAATGCTCTTGACTACTAACTCCAGTCTGAATTCATTCTCCTCGTAGATTCTTTTTGTCTGTCATTGTTGTCACTTGTCAACGTCAATGTCATATATGACATGCTACCACCGGATGGACTCAGGACTGATGAATTCTGATTTCTGAAATTCATTGCTAATAAAATTGGGAACAAAAGTTTAATTTATTACAGTGAAAAATGATTTCTCAATCATTTGCAGTCATAGCTCTCCTGGGATTATTAAAATATGGGGTACTTATTTTACTCCTTCAATAAGTTGCTACATCAAATCCTCAAATAATTGGAAAATTAATCAGATCGCACGATCTTCTATTACAGGCTTGTATTGATTATGATGGATGGTTGAATATAAAGATAGAACACTCATTAAACTGTGGAAATGAGTTATATTGTTCAAGGGGTAATATAGCTTTGAAGAGTATACGAGCAGGTGCCTCAGTCGTAGAACAAATTCCATTTGCGAAGGAGCATATAGAAGAATTAAAGGTATGTATTATTCGGTCCATCCTCCGCCACTAAGATGACCCACTGACCGGTCCATCATTTGCAAACCATCTCTGATGTTAAGATTAGTGAAACCACATTTTCTGTGGACAAAAAAATATGTAGTGTTCAATAATATTTATGATCATGAGACAATTTCATTCCACACAATTACAGTCACACCATTATTGAGTGTTTAATGTGCATCAATAAATCTGTCCAAAGATTGAAACAAGTCACCAATATTTTACACTAGCTTCTGCCAATGGTTTCACCTGCATCCTGTGGGAACTACTCAGCGCACCTGGATAAAGATATAATATATATAGAGGAAGGCTATAGGCTACATAAAGATAGCCTATAGCCTTCCTCGATAAATAGGCTATCTGACAGTGAAAGAATTTTTCAAATCGGACCAGTAGTTCCAGAGATTAGCGCATTCAAACAAACAAACAAACTCTTCAGCATTATAATATTAGTATAAATTTGTTTAATTGCTACACTTTTACCAGTGTAGACTCTGTTGTGTTGACGATGTTCGCCTAGAAATTCTAGTATTTTTAGTCCTTCATATATAAAGGATGATTTTCAGTAAATAAAATGTTAAATATTTTTGCAGAGAATTGCAGAAACTGATGGGTTCTACACCATAAAAACAATTGTAACATCTGCTGAAAATAGCCTGGGAACAGAANATATAACGGTACCACAATACAATGGTACGGTAGGTACGGTACGGTACGGTACGGTACGGTACGTAATACGAAAGAATAAAAAAAAGGATAAAACAGCTTTATTATAAAATCAGCGCACCTACATGAACAGTGTAAGATAAGTACCTAATTCAATATTAGGTACCCATATTTGCGAATAAATTTATCTTTATCCTTGGAAAATTAAGCTCCCAAACTCAGGCTACCTACGTAAGTTCTTCACGAGTACCCGAAAACTTATAATACTTTAACATACCGGCCTTTATTGAACATTGGAAATCAAACCCCTTTTTATGTTCCTACTAGTTCCCTCTGTGCGCAGGGTCGCAGTAACTAGCGAACAATCCCTGAGGCCTCCAAATGTGCTCAGTTCTCTTTGAGACATGCGTGTGATCTGCTTTACCTGCCGACTGGAATATTAATTTGTGATAATTTGTGATTGTAATCTATACTATTCTATATTTATACTAATCTATATTATACAGCTGAAGAGTTTGTTTGTTTCTTTCTTTGTTTGAACGCGCTAATCTCAGGAACTACTGGTCCGTTTTGAAAATTTTTTACAGTGTAAGATAGCCCATTTATCGAGGAAGGCTACTTTTTATCCGGGTGCGCGCAGTAGGTCCCACGGGAAAGCGGGTGAAACCGGTGGCGGAAGCTAGTATATTTTATATAAGTTAACATCGGATTGAGTTTGTGAGTTTTATTCCAGGTACCAATGAAACTGATTAAAGGTGAAGAAAAACATCTCGAAGAAACCTCGACTGTAAAGTCTGAAATCACCAACCTATATTGAGTCAGTCAGTATGGTGATTAACGCTCAATCCTTCTCTGTGTAAGAGGCCTGTGCCTTGCAGTAGAACTATAAAAAAAAAGTCTGACGATGATGAAGGTAGTCAGGCTTATACATACAGCCTCCATACTACTGAATACGAGGAATGTGGAGGGGCACTTTTGCGACAAAAACCAATCTTCACTAACATGGAAAATTCTATTTTTTTCTTAAAATTATAGATTTTTACGTGTCAACAATTGCCTGTTTTTAAAACGGTTTAATGCTCTTGACTACTAACTCCAGTCTGAATTCATTCTCCTCGTAGATTCTTTTTGTCTGTCATTGTTGTCACTTGTCAACGTCAATGTCATATATGACATGCTACCACCGGATGGACTCAGGACTGATGAATTCTGATTTCTGAAATTCATTGCTAATAAAATTGGGAACAAAAGTTTAATTTATTACAGTGAAAAATGATTTCTCAATCATTTGCAGTCATAGCTCTCCTGGGATTATTAAAATATGGGGTACTTATTTTACTCCTTCAATAAGTTGCTACATCAAATCCTCAAATAATTGGAAAATTAATCAGATCGCACGATCTTCTATTACAGGCTTGTATTGATTATGATGGATGGTTGAATATAAAGATAGAACACTCATTAAACTGTGGAAATGAGTTATATTGTTCAAGGGGTAATATAGCTTTGAAGAGTATACGAGCAGGTGCCTCAGTCGTAGAACAAATTCCATTTGCGAAGGAGCATATAGAAGAATTAAAGGTATGTATTATTCGGTCCATCCTCCGCCACTAAGATGACCCACTGACCGGTCCATCATTTGCAAACCATCTCTGATGTTAAGATTAGTGAAACCACATTTTCTGTGGACAAAAAAATATGTAGTGTTCAATAATATTTATGATCATGAGACAATTTCATTCCACACAATTACAGTCACACCATTATTGAGTGTTTAATGTGCATCAATAAATCTGTCCAAAGATTGAAACAAGTCACCAATATTTTACACTAGCTTCTGCCAATGGTTTCACCTGCATCCTGTGGGAACTACTCAGCGCACCTGGATAAAGATATAATATATATAGAGGAAGGCTATAGGCTACATAAAGATAGCCTATAGCCTTCCTCGATAAATAGGCTATCTGACAGTGAAAGAATTTTTCAAATCGGACCAGTAGTTCCAGAGATTAGCGCATTCAAACAAACAAACAAACTCTTCAGCATTATAATATTAGTATAAATTTGTTTAATTGCTACACTTTTACCAGTGTAGACTCTGTTGTGTTGACGATGTTCGCCTAGAAATTCTAGTATTTTTAGTCCTTCATATATAAAGGATGATTTTCAGTAAATAAAATGTTAAATATTTTTGCAGAGAATTGCAGAAACTGATGGGTTCTACACCATAAAAACAATTGTAACATCTGCTGAAAATAGCCTGGGAACAGAATTCTTTTCATCAGTCAAGGCCGGAGCCTTCCTTGCAAATGGCTTGTCAGATGTAATTAATGCTTGGGTGTTGCCCAATGGGGCAGTCATAGCCGTCAGTTTCCAAGTAACGAACTCCTCCCAGCCATTACTCAGAGAAGGCAACAATTATAAAGTTAATTCTAACTTCTACTTACGCTATGTGGAACAAGCCCCTGTGTAAGTTGTATTTTTGATAATTATTGTATTAGGAGTTTACCATTGATATTACTTCATTATTTATACTTATAAGTAGCCTTCCTCAACAAATGGTTTGTTTTGTAAGTACCAAATGTTCTTTTTATTGGACCACAATAGTTTCTAAGGTTTGTGCATTCAAACAAACTCTTTAGCTTTAAAATATCAGAACAAATTAAGTTAAACCACATTTCTTTTCCCATCAGCCCTGACACAGCCTCATACATCCAAAAACTAGAACGTGAGAGAGAAGCAAGAGAGAAGGGAGACATGAAAGATAACAAATCATTCTTAGCCAAATATGTAAGTAATTTTTGAATAAACTATGCAAAAAATGTTCACCAGATATATAATTCTCAATTATACTAACTAGTAACTGAACACAAATCTATCATTCTAAATAACCAGTTATATGAAGTAATAGTGAAATACTTATTAATATTTTTTTTCATTTTCAGTGGATGTACATTGTGCCTATTGCAATATTTGTCATGATATCTGGAGCAAGCAACCCAGAACCAGCAGCTCAAGGGGCACGATAAACCAAAGTAGAATACTACAGTACTTTAGACATAGTATCTAGAACACTTTTACTATTAAGACTAATCATATAATATCACCATGTGAGACTACTGTCTACAATGAAATTCATCAACACATATTCATCTGCTTAGCCTGTTCCCAAACTATGGGTATGTTGAGTTGGCTATACATAAGAAAAGAACATTGTTGCCAGGAATTAAAAGGTGGTAGGCTAAATTGGGTAAGGTTATGTGGTAAACCATTATATGTCATAGATTTCATTTTTGTGTTTCGATTTTGTGTAATCTACAGGTATAAATAGCTTTTGCCATTAGTGTTGTGTGGAAGAATATTACTGTGCCAGTAACTTTCACATTGCAAGTTACCACATTTACAAATAAAAATAATGCTATTTTAAATGTCTGTCACATGTGGTGCATTTTGTATGCATGGTGTTTAACTATTTATTAAAAATGTAATATGAATGTTTCTGATTTCATTTTTTTGACCCCTTCATCATATCAATTAGCAATGTTGTCCTCGTCTTCCCTTGCCAATATGTATAAACTCATGTTTTTATAAACCAACTGTGAGAAATATCAACACAAAACTCACATATAATACAAAATTAATTATTTATTCAAATATGTTACTGTAACAATGTAGTACTTAAATTCAAGCTTCAAGCAATCTTAATAATCCTTATGATAACAAAACAAATGCTTCTTATGCACCTATTTTTTCTATTTCTTCTGCATCTTCAATATCTAGCAATTGAATTTTCTTTCCAAAATGAGCTTCAATCTCTTTGCAAATATTCATGGTTTGTGAGGAATCAATTAAATTGATTGCAATACCAGCTTTACCAAAACGACCAGTGCGCCCAATTCTGTGCAAGTAAGTTTCACAATCAGCTTTCTTTTCCATATCCATAGGCATGTCAAAGTTAACAACCAGTGTTACTTGTTCAACATCTATTCCTCGAGACAAAACATTTGTAGTGATCAGTACCTTTTCTAAACCAGCTCTGAAACGATCAAGTACTGCTATTCTTTGTTCAACCGTCAGTTCACCAGATAGCACAGCTACAGAATGTCCATCTTTGGACATTTTCTCAGACAGCCAGCTAGCCGTTTTTCTTGTATGACAAAATATAATTGCTTGACCAATTGTTATTACACCATAAATGTTACAAATAGCTCTGTACTTCTCTTCTGGATTCTTGCATTTAACATAATATTGCTTTATATTATCCAATGATTCCTCTTCACGCAACAGTCTGATTATGATGGGATTTGGAACAATGATTTCTGCAAATTCCATGACAGCAGCATCATAAGTAGCAGAAAAGAACATCATCTGACAAGTTGAAGGTAAGCATTTGTGGATCCGAATACACTGGTCTTGATGGCCTTGTCTGTCAATCATGACATCAGCCTCATCAAGTACAAACACTCTAATTTTTGTCATATCAAACATGCCAAATTTGACACCCCAATCAAGCATTTTCCCCGGTGTTCCAATTATAATGTGATCGGTGATCTTAGTTCCTCTAGGTACCTCTTCACCTCTCACAGCATACTTCAATTTGATCTCAGGGCAAAATTTTGCCATTTTGGCAGCAACTTCTCCAGTCTGAATTGCTAGCTCATAGGTAGGACTCAAACAAAGCACTTGAGGGTAATTTTTGCTGGAATCTACTCTGCTTAACATTGCTAACACAAAAGCTGCAGTCTTACCAGTACCTGACTGTGACTGAGCAATCATATTTTGTGGAGGGTCTGCTAACAATGTTGGTAATGCAGTCTCTTGAATTTTAGAAGGAGCATTGAAACCCATAGCATATACACCTTTTAAAAGATTGGGTTTCAAGTGTAATGCTTCAAATGTCTTTACAGAATAAAGAGGAGAGTTTGGATCTTTTCTCTGAACTTCTATGTCCAACTTGGATTCTACTAAGCCTTGCCTTATAATTTTCATCAACAGCGATGTGTCGGCTGGGTTTGCGGCATCAGGTGATTCATCAGAGTCAGCAGACTGATTTAGAGGTTTTTTATTTAAACCAAGGCCAGCTATTTTATTTGAAACCTCCAATTCCTCGGCTTTTTGTCCCCATTGATTAGCCATCTTGACAATCTGCAACAACATTATGTTTTTTATCGTTTTCTTGTAATTATCAACAAAATGTAATGCAACTTCATACAAAGATGTAACAGTTTATAATTTAGTACTACAAAAAGAGCAATTACTTTCAGAAATCAAGAATGACAACGTGAAATCAAATTAACAGTCACGTAAACTAAAAGTTTTCCGGTAAGAAACACTGTAATATAAAAAGTTAACACAATCACTATAACTTAACGTAACTAAGTTATGCAACGTAGCTAGTCGAATATATAAAAGAGTTAACTTGACGTTGCGCTTACATTTTAATTACTTCAGTGATATTAGAAAACAATATCCAACGGCCATTCAACTATTACACCAAAGAAAGAAATGTGCACAGATTTCTAGAACCACTGACAGATGGATAAGGACAGACAACAAAAAGTAAATGACATTTAGTTTGACAAGCGCGGCGCGGCAACGCGGCTGCGGCTCAGATTAATGAAGTACATAGATAAAGAGTATTTTAGCAGAAATCAACAACTGTAATGCCATCCCAGTCCCGCAAAAAGGAACTCGTATTCGATAAAACAAGATGGCAATGTTTTTATCAACATGCCAAATTCAAGCCGCCAAATGCCCTCGTTGTCAAACGAGTGTCATACGCTGTCAAAAGCTATCTTATTTGGTAGGATGTTACTCAAGTCTTATATATCATTAGATGATAATTTTGACGTTTTGAGTAGTAGGTCATTTCGACCCTTAGGGATAATCTATTGTGTCATTTATCTAAGGGCTGCGGCCAGGCCACAGTGTATAAAAGGCTCAGGCTTCCTTTCAAAAAGCATAAACTAAAAACTGTTTTTGATGGCAAACGGACAGCACATATTTTTTGGTATCAGCCGGCTCCTAGACCTACAATAACATTGTGGAACGATACAATAAAAATACTATGCAATGAAAATTGTCGCTAAAAATCATCAGCAATTTTTATTCAATTTTGCACATTGCGCAATCTTGTTGATCGTCTAGGGAACGCCTTATGCAAAAATTATCAATAGAGCGGCAGCCAGGAGGAGTATACATTGAAAAGCTAACATTTCTCAAAGTCGACATTGTAAAATGATTGTCAGCCAATAATTAAAAGTTACCGTGCTTTTATCAAAATTTCTGCAACTACCACTTGACTTCAGAATGCACTTCCGGGTTTTTTTTACTGTATATCCGTTACAAACAAACATCAAATCTTTCATATTGACTGATCTTCTTTTAAATGTTTCAGTAAAAAGATGAAAGATTTGATTCTTAGTATGCTTGATTGCATCAAATAGGCTCCGGATCTACTGAACCGATTTGAATAATTATTCCACTATGAGGAAGCTACCCTATCTGCGCTGAAGATTGATTCTATCTGGGTACGGAAAAAGAGTTTCCTCGGGAAGCGGGTAATTAGTAAAAACAAACTGAAGTTCTTTTTCTTGGTGGTTTAAAAAAAATCCAATAACTTAAACCGACCCTCTCCGGATGGCCTTCATTCTTAGCTCGTTGTAGTTAGCCAGTTGCCTAGTTGTAATATTGAACAAATCAGTTTGCTAAAGATCACTTAGCGGCTAAACAATGAATGGCGTTGTTCAATCAAAGGGCTAGCTGTTTGATTTTACGTCTCTTTCAACCAGTAGGCTGTGACATAGATATACCTAAGTGTAATAATGTCTTTGAGGTCAAAAGCCTATCCTATACCTATACACTCAGATACAATATTGGGAACTGTGCTTGTATTATTCCGTTATAACAAAATAGAGTAAGTGTTACGGACAAATTGCTGATTAAAAATACAAAAGCAATGTAAATATTTAGATACTTTAATAGATTAATACAAGGTAAAAGACATATTCACAAGACAGTCATATTTTCACTTTTTTTTTCTTTCTTTGGAACAGTCGTAGGCAGGTTTTTACAAATCCTAGTCTTATAGCTTTTTATGAATAGTTGGCGGGAATTTTGTCGTTGCTCCAGTCGATTTCTACAGATTGACCGGTGCGCGCGCTGTGTTCTGCAGCTGTTGCAATCTTACTGATGGCGAGGGTCTGGTAGTCAAGGACTTCCATTGGAACTCCACCTGTTGAATTAAAACAGTTGTTTTACTAAAACGAGTCATCAAATTGGGTAGAAGAGTTGTGAATGAATAAATTAATGAATTTACAAAAAACAATGGAGAGAGAGAGAGGTTAGGATAGATATAAGAAGCGACAATGAGGGTTTTCTAAAATGGTCTTCACCAGATGGCAGCACTGTAGCGTCAGGTCCAAACACAAATCAAAACTTGTATTTTTCGATCGTTTTTTGATGTAAATACATTCTTAGAATGTTTGAAAAATAATATATTTTCCTTTACTTTAATTTTATAGTAGTTAGACTAATCAAATTGCGGTAATAACCTTTCAAAAAACTTTTCCTTGTAGCAATGACTATTGTACCTCTTTTTTTAGCTGAATCTTCAGTTTGGCCTTAATTAACCTTAATAAATCAATAACACTACTAAATGCGTAAAATTTCACGAAAAAATCATTCGATCAGTTGGAATCTGTACTATCTGACAGCTATTTGGACCTGACGCACATGAAGCGCTCTCTGGTGGCAAAAAAAGTTTTGAAAACCCTCATTGCGACGATAGGTACTTACGTGTAACGACGTCTAAGAAGTGTTCCAATTCGTTAATGTAGCTTAGCTTAAAGCGCGACGGGTATGAATAGTACATGGGAGTCTTTTTGACTCCTTCGTGTCCGAGGATCACCTCAGTTGAGTGGCAAGGTCTCTCGTTTTCAACCTTGATCATGCCTAGAAAAAAGATTAAAGTTAAATTAGAAAAATAAATAAATATTTTCCACTCCCCTGCATTAAATACTGATTTCTAGAAGCGTGTGTTAATGTTAAACAATTTGGTGGGTACAATTTTAACCTAGTGGTGTTTCTAAATAGTAAACAAAACGAAAAGTCTTACTAACCTTTTTGTCCAAAAACTTCTAATCTTTGGTCATATCCATATGCACAGTATCGACTGTTGTCACCTAGTACGACAGTTCCAGACGGAAATGTGAGCAAGAACGCGACGGTGTCGTAGTCATCAATAGACTTAATTTCGGGGATATGGGCGGTGGCGGAGGCCTGTACGCGGCACGGCAGCTCGCCTAGTACCCAGCAGGCCATGTCGAAGTCGTGCACCAGGCAATCGTGGAACGTTCCACCTTAATAAAGCAAAAAGAAACGTTAGATCTATAACTACAATAGCGTCTTTAGAACGTTTAAGAATTTAATTGCGAAAAACATTGAATTGCATGTACATACAAAGTCAGGGCCAGTTTCAGAGTTAAACAAGGACATCAGAAATTACTTTGTGGGATATTATAACCGCCAATGATAAGATCACGCCTCATATTGAATGTTAACTTAGGTAAAACATGAAAAAAACATTTTCTATTTGAATTTCCCGCTTCTAGTCGTCGCATAAACCTTAACAATATCTGCAAACTAGTGTTTGATGTCGGCATTGCCCACAAAAGCGCTTTATGTTAAGACTGGGTAATATAAAATATCATAAACATCAAAATAAATTTTTCGATAACTCCTTTGGGCTAATGCTTTACACCAGTACCAGTATCTATTATAATCGACATACGTCGAAGTCGCTTCATTAATAAAGTAGGTTTCACCCGCGTCACGTAAAAACGAAGCATACTTTGCGCATCCGGGCAAAAAGTGAAAGAATTTTCTAAACCCTGGAATTAGCAACCAAACAATGAAAGCTTTATACATATTAAAGTCCCTAGGGACTTTTTTATATATAATATATCGATGGGAAATCATCAGTATGACCCCTCCCGCTGTGGGTGACAGCGGGAGGGAGTGTCAGACTTTTACTGACTAAAACCCACCGTGTTCCTTCGGGAGCCCTTTGTGTGCTAGGGTAGCGGTAACTCTTTCGAACAACCCGCAGCCCCGACGGACTCTAGCCCCGCAGGGCTTTGCTGACACTCTCTGGGGAGCGCGTGGAACAACGCGCGCCGCCGACACGGGCCTGTTAGGTAGGTTTTTATTTAAATCTTACATGATGTTTTCATGTAGTCAAAAGACGGCGTCGGTGAGTCCCTAGCGGTAACTTTCAGGATTTGCACGTGTCCAACATCTCCATTCCTTACTCTTTCTTTCAACGCCCTGTAAGCGGGGTCAAAACGGCGGTTGAAGGCGGAGAAAAGAATGCGACCCTTGGCCTTGGCAGTTTCGTAGCACTTCTTGGTATCCTCGATGTTTTCAGCGACAGGCTTCTCACAGAACACGTCCTTGTTGTTAGCGAGAGAGTTGATAATGATGTCGAGATGTGTCCATGTGGGAGAGACGATGAACACAATGTTGACTCTATAAGGAATGCATTTTCGATGTTAGAAATACCCAGTCAGTCATAAGTGATTTTTTCAAAATACAAAGAATATTTAAAAAATACTTATTCTGGAAATACGCATATTGTATAAAATGTAAGCGTAAAGGCCCATTTACACATTGTGATTTCATTGCCAGTTGCTTGCCTATTGTACGATTACGTTTACACAGTGCAAGTAGCATCTTGCTGCAATAAAATGGCAAGCAACGGGCAATGAAATCGCAATGTGTAAACGGACCTTTAGTATCAGATATAGGTACTTACACAAATATATTATACCTATACGTAAGTGGGTGGCATATGGCAAGATTTTGGTTAACTGATTACGAATTCATCGAAATACTTACTCTTTATCATTGTAGACGCGCTGTGCTTCAGATGATGGGATCAGAGTAACTTTGTCGCTGAGGTTCCAGTATTTCTTGAGATCGGCATACTTCTCCTCGGTTCTGTCATCGACGATATATTTGAGTTCGATACGTGGGCTGTTGATGATGCTAGACAAATGGATGGATCCAGCGCGGCCGACCCCAAAGATAGCGGCGACTAAAGGCTTATGTTGGGGCTTGACATCAAGGTTCAAGGTTACATTGTTCACGTACCTGCAAATTAAACATTCCATAATATTAATTTAGTCTCCAACTACCTAAGAAGAAATACACATCATAGATAAGTAAATATCCGCAGGAAAACACTTCAATTACTTGCGACATAATTATCTCAATTGTCAATACCGTGATCGGCCCCTTCCTGCAGGCGTTTAATATATTAACAGAACACAAATGTAACTTACTCAGTGTGTAAGTAGTCATCCTTCGGGTAAGTTTGAGGCAGGGTGTAAGGGGAAGGACCGGCGAACTTTTTTGTTGCCATGTTTATACTGAAAAATTAAAATAAATCAGGATTACAAATCGTCTTCTATTATTTCTCTATTGGCATCACTTAATACTCGAAAATCTCGGAAACTACTGAACCTTGCTCAGAGGTAAGAGTGGCTTAATTTGTTGCTCTTGGGCCCTTCTATTATCTCCTTCCGGATATATGTCGAATTACAAGTAACCCTGTATATATGTCGTAGGGATATGATAAAAATAGGGGTTTGGTCAAATCGCTAAGGGATTTGATCAAATCACGGAGGATGTCAAAATAACAACACGATTTTATCATTTCCCTAAACAAATCTGGTGATTTGAAGAAAACTCTAAACTGATTCAGTGAAATGACAATAAAACATGTCACATGACAATAAACATATATTTGTCAGTGACTGCACTTCCTGCTCCGCTAAAAGTTAGGTTTAAATGGCAGAAACAAATCGCTGTAAATCCGACTCCACGTACTTGGCTTAATAAAGTAGAAGAATGTGCGGAAATTTACGGATGGAACGAACGCGAAATCATACATTTTGCACTTCCGAAGTTATCAGGCATCGCAGACGTGGTATCATCTTATAGAGTCGTTTCCATGTAGGACTGATTATGCTGAACTATTGACGGAAATGTTGGCTAAGCGTGCGCGTTACGGCAAGTCACTTGAGCAATACTATTATTCAAAAATAAATCTACTTAACCGCTGCGATATTCGGGGTAGGAAAGCAGTTGACTGCTTGACCAGAAGATGTTTTGAAATATTTAAAAACCGTGAAATTCCTAAACCAAATCACTACAAGTAAAAAAGACTGACATCCCCAGTAAAATAAAGTGCCATAACTGTAACGACGAAGGTCATAAAAGTTTCAAACGCAGCAAACCTCCCAATAAATGCACGTTTGTGGTAGAGTCGGACATTTAGACGTATATTGTAGAACTAAACAAAGTAACGAGGCCAGCGAAAGAAGAGTAGGGACTGACATTCGACTTGAAAACAAATGCCAAGTATCTCATTCAAGTAGAAATCAAAAGCAAACCGTTAATTTCATATGTGGACTTAGGTAGCCAGTGTACTCTCTGCACTGCGGAGAACAATTATTACCTGAAGAAAAACTCCGTTTACAAAAATTACTTGCAAATAATTTGGATTGTTTTTCATCAGGAATGAAAGACCTGGGCTTCACAACTGCGGGTGAAATGAAGATAGAACTCATCAATTCCGAGCCAATGGTATATAGACCATATCGTCTGTCGTATGGCAAAAGAATCCAAGTTCGTGATATGGTCCAAGAAATGCTCGGTGCCGGAATTGTGAGGGAATCTTCATCGTCATACGCTAGTCCAATTGTGCTGGTCAAAAAGAAAACTGGCGAGAAACGGCTATGCGTCGATTACAGGGCCCTCAATAGACGAACGAAGAAGGACCATTATCCGCTTCCCCTTATTGAGGATCAATTAGATAGACTTTCTGGTAACACCTTGTTCATCTCTTTGGATTTGGCGTCGGGTTATTACCAGATTCCAATAGAAAAAAAATCACAAGATAACACCGCCTTTGTAACGCCTGATGGCCAATATGAATATACCAGGATGGCTTTTGGGTTGGTTAATGCTCCATCAGTGTTTCAACGGACCATTAATAAGATTCTGTCAGACGCCAAATCCAAATTCGCTCTCGCATATATGGATGACGTCCTAATACCAGCTCGTTCTTTCGAGGAAGGGATGGCTAGACTCGAGGAAGTGTTGACTTTATTGAGGAGCGGTGGCCTTACTGTTAAACTGGCAAAATGCAAGTTCAATATCACTCGTTTGAATTAGAGACACTCGCAATTTGTTTGTTTGAACGCGTTAATCTCAGGAACTGCTGGCCCGATTTGAAAAACTACTAGGCTACTTTTTATCCGAGTGCGCGGAGTAGTTCCCATGGGACGTGGGTGAAATCACTGGGAGAAGCTAGTATTAGAAATTCTTAATGTTCGAACGGAAGACTGGATATCGACGGTTCAATAGAGTGATAGCGAAGTTGCCCGTATCAGAGACATACTGAATGACCCCGAGGCTATCAAAGTCATTAAAATTTTGAAAAACTATATACTCAAAAATGGCAAAGTATATCGTACTGTAGGAGATATTCGTTGGTTGATACCCCAAGCTTCCGCTGGCAGATTGCAAAAATGAATCATAATGACTTAGGGCATTTCAGTTTCGATAAAACTCTCACTAGAGTACAACAGTCGTTTGGGTTCCCAAAGACGCGAGAACTGCTTTTGGTTACACCATGGCAAATCAAATCTCAAGACACACAATAGAGAAAATCGCATCTACTTGGTTTAGCCATTAATTTAACAGACCGATTAAAAATAATAAAAATATGTTGTGTTTGCTTACCAGAAGGAGACGAAGGAAGAAGCACTTACTACAGCCGTGCTGAGTATTGTGACATCTAATATAGTGCGATCTTGTTTTTATAGTTACGAGAGATTCAGATATTAGCGATAACCGATGGGTCATCAAGACCATTGTACTGAGGGGAGCAAATCTCTATCAAATATAATAAACTCGTTGGATAAGATAAACTGATAAAGTAAAACTTTTGAATCAACCTAGACCATGTATGCATGAATGTAGGTAGGAAATTGCTATCAAATCGAAACTAATAAATTTCCCACATTTTTCGATAACGATGGAAAATAATAACTGTAATAGATTAAACGCCTACGTAATACCCCACATTTTGTAAATAATTATAGGTTGGTATGTACAGACGACAGCACATCAAGTTACCACCATCTGTCAAATTTCAGCAAAAGATTTTCAACCTTATCAATAGTGGTAGGTTATTGTTTGATTTGGGAAATTTGACAGGTTCTGGTACCGTGACCTGCAATTGTCTGTACCTAAATATAATAGCTTCAACTGCTTATATTTAGATACGACGGTGTTGAGTGGAAGGTGGAAAGTTGAAAGAAAGAAGGCATGAAGGCATAAGTGGTATTCTTCATATTGAACACCTCTGAAGGCGCTAATATAACTACAGATTTGGCTTAAATCTTTTTACCGTCGTGACTGATCTTGATGGAACTACATAATTATTACCAAGATATATCTGGAAGTGAAAGAGAGTTTTTTTCTTCTGCCCAAAGGAGCACTTCTTACTCCAAATAGACGGAGTCGCGGGTGAAATCCTCTGTAGCTACAGTAGCCCACATACTAAGTGGTTTCATAGTCTTTGATAACAATCCTTTTGATCACTTCGTTCCTAGAGAACTACTTACAAACTTTATGGGCACCTTTTTTTCTCCTGACTACATCGAACAAAACAAAAAATGTCGGAATCGGTACAGCTGTTCAGGCTGATTCGATGACCAGAAGAAATAGGGGATGCTTTTATATGCGATAAGGTACCGTATCTAAGTAACTGTTGTGATTGAAGTTATTTCTTGATTATTTTAAAGTTGTTTTGCAAATATGGTTATGTTTATGTTAATATATTAAATAATTCGGTTGTTATAGTGCTCACTGTTTTTATATAAGGTTATCATGGCCATAGATAGCGTAAACAATTTCCAATGACGGTGAAGCAGTTAGGATCACCAGCCGATTCGTATCGAGCTCGTTTCTAACGCACTGCTTAGGTACAGACAACAGCACACACACCACAATCTGTCAAATTTCTGCAATCGATTTTTAACCTTATCACAATGGAGGTAGGTTAATGTTCGATTGTTAAAATTTGACAAATTCGTATACGTTGACCTGCTGTTGTCTATACTTACAATGTAAGTATAATCGCGCTACCTACCTAATACTATCGCAGAAATGCAAATTGAACGTATGAAATTGTTTGGGAGTGGGCGCACTGCGATAAGTGATTGCTATAAACAGTGTTAAGTATTATAAAATCGTGTGACTCGAACAATATCGTCGTGCGCGTCTAGTCTGAAAGAACAAAGCTTTGAAGGTAGGCAAGGACCGACCAACTGAATAGTCAAAGTCCGAGTATGCGCCCTGGTATTACGATTTTCGGGGCCAGTTTCTTAAGAAATGACCTTATACGTATAACAACCCATTGTTGTCCGTCCATCTATCGCCGACCTTTATCCTTCCTCTCCTTCCTCCACTAAAAGTTATCAAAAGTCATCGGGTTGGGTTCCGTCGTCCTCAAACTCTTGTTGGCAAGTAACGTCTAGTATGGTCTATTAGCAAGTTGTACCTACATAAAAAATCTAAAATCAATAGTTTTCCAATGAAATAAATAATAATTTTATATTTCCTTCAAAATGTCAACAATAAAAAAATTAATTACATTTTAGTATTTCAGTGTTAGTAGGTATCACCCATCTGAAAAACAGAAAAGACGCGAATTCTGCTACTATATAGTCCCTAGTGGTTTTTTCCCCCAAACATATAAAAAATCACGGTGTTTTCGCTCGCGCCTTCAGAGGCTATCCGATGTAGGTATTATTATTTTTTCGATCTACCAAAAACCAAAACAGTCCTACTAATAACAACGCGCATAATACAACGGTAACATTTTCATAAGCCTATCGACGGTGAAGACTTAATAAAACATGTCTCAAATCCACACGATCTTGAGATGATAGAGCTGCTACAAGTCCAAAATTGACCGCAAAGCATCAACGAGCCCGCTTACAGTTTACTTGCGATCACGTCAATTAATCCCTTGTGCAATGGAGCGCTGTTTTCTTGTTGGATAAGACGAGAGTATGCCCTTACTGCAACAAAAAATTCAAAAGAGTGTACAGAACAATTATTAACAGTGGGAACGTTTTGCCCAAGCCGGCATCAAGGAGACGGTGGAATACGGGGTGTTTCCTGTATGTTTTGGGGTGGCATGTCAGCTGACGGCAAAACCAACCTTGTATGCATTTCCCGTACTGCAGGTGCTCGCGGGCAGGGATCGCTGACTGCTGTACATCACAGGGATCCTGGAAGAGAATGTGGTCCCCTATGCCGGTTTTGTTGGTGAGGGGTTCACATTAATGCACTATAACTCTCGCGCTCACACTGCATTAATTGTGCGCGATTATCTTCAAGAGGTCGCGATTATCTGTCATGCAGTGGCCAGCGAGAAGTCCAAACCTGAACCCAATAGAGCACCTCTGGGACCATTTGAAACGCAAGGTTTGGTCTCGTGGTCCCACTCCTACGACTCTCCAGAAACTTGAAGAGTCCATCATTGAGTAATTCATCTGTTTTTAATTTTGGCTTAGTTAGGGTTTTTTATTGTTTTGTAAACTTTATTGTTTTTTGTATTATTTTAATAAAATAAAGAATTTATTGAATTGTATTTATAGGTTTATTTAATAGGCTTCCAAATGACACCAATATTGGTGGGGGTTTGTTTGAACGCTCCGATTTGAAAAATTCTTTCAGTGCTAGATAGCCCATTTATCGAGGAAGGCTATAGGCCACTTTTTATCCGGGTGCGCGCAGTAGTTCCCACGGGAAAGCGGGTGAATTGCTAAATATTGCTCTAGATGATGAAGTAGTTACGATCGTGACCGACGACGACGCACGAAGTGACGCATACGCAGCGGACACACGAACGGGTCGGGGCACGCACGGGGCGGGACGTCCGAAACATCGTTGACGACGATATTTTTCCCGCCCCATCCGTGCCACGTGCCCGTCCCGTCCATGTCTCCGTGACATATGCGCTTCCATATAAATTTTATATGAAACGATATTTTTAAAACTTTTTACAAAAAAAACAAAACCGACTTCACAAAAAAACACTGAAAGGGATAAAAAAATAAAACTTTTCACATGGCTCTAGAAGTCGGTGTCTGCAGGTCTGTTGAATGTGTTTATTTTGCCACCGACTTCTAGAGCCATGTGAAAAGTTTTATTTTTTTATCCCTTTCAGTGTTTTTTTTTTCCACCGACTTCTAGAGCCATGTGAAAAGTTTTATTTTTTATCCCTTCAGTGTTTTTTTGTGAAGCTCGGTCTGTTTTTTTTGTAAAAAAGTTTTTTTATTTTATGCTTTTTCAGTTTTCGCTCTAAATAAAAACTATATCTTTAATACCCATACCCACCCACATGACAGTCGGGCCGGACTGTATATTATCATTCGACGTAAAAAAGCGTACGAATTTGAAGAGTTCTCTCAATTTCCCAGATCCATCAATCATCCTGTCCCTTCTACCATGGACCACCTGTGAAGAACACCCTTTCAAACAAAAAAAAGAATTTGAATACGTCCAGCCATTTCGAGTATCGAACATTACTTACATA
>NWSH02000050.1:8023987-8045036 GCA_002382865.2 Heliothis virescens | reverse complement strand
GTGAAAGTCGTTTGTTTTTTTTGTAAAAAGTTTTTTTTACTTTTATGCTTATTTCAGTTTTCGGCTCTAAATAAATAACTATATCTTAATACCCATACCCACCCACATACATGCCCGGACGTATTATCATTCGACGTAAAAAAGCGTACGAAATTATGATAGAGGTTCTCTCAAATTTCCCAGATCCATCATCGAATCCTGTCCTTACCATGACCACTGTGAAGAACACCCTTTCAAACAAAAAAAGAATTTTGAAATATCGTCCATCCATTTCGAGTTCAACTATATAACTACATAAAAAAAAAAAAGAGAAAAAAAAAAAAAAAAAAAATACGGCAATTGGAAACCTCCTCCGTTTTGGAAGTCGGTAAAAATTTCCGTTCCACCCCGTTTCCGCCCGTCCGTGAAATTCCGGACGCGTATCGGCAGCGCCTTTAAGTTGCTGTGTAACTCCGTCATAAAAAATATAACATTATAAAATACGAAGTACTTTATTGGATCAATACAAAGTAAAAGAAAATATTCACAAGCACACTTAAGGCCGCTGCATACGCGTCCGAATTTTCACGGACGGGACGGAACGTTGAACGGAAATTTTAACCGCTTCCCAAAAGGAGGAGGTTCTCCAATTCAACCTATCTTTTTTTTTTTTTTTTTTCTTTTTTTTTATTTTATGTAAGTAGTTCACTAATTCTCGAAGATGCTGACCGATATTCAAAATTCCTTTTTTGTTGAAAGGGTGTTCTTCAAGGTGTCCCATTAGTAAGAAGACCAGGGATCTGATATGGGATCTGGAGAATAGAAACTCTTTCAAATTTTTCGTACGCTTTTTTCTACGTCGTGATACTATAAAACGCCCGCTGTCACTGTGTGGTAGTATGTATTATACTAATGAATTTTATATTAGAGCACCAAATACACTGAAAGCATAAAATAAAAAAAACTTTTACACAAAGAAAAAACAAAACCAATCTTCAACAACAAAACACTTAAAAGGATGATCAAAAAACTAAAGAGACTTATTCAAGTACTCTAGACAGTCTTGTCTGCAAAAAAAAACACATTTCAAACAGAACCTCTGTACACGACTTTCTAAGAAGGCGCATTGTAAAGTTTTATTTTTTTTTATCCCTCATATCTCATAGTGTTTTTATTTAGAGTCGGTTTGTTTGTTATTTTTCGTAAAAAAGTTATTTTAAAATCGTTTTCATATTAATATAATTTATTGAGATTGGAAGCGTTAGCCACGAGAACTGACCGAACGAGACCATCGTTGTGCACTTAAATTTTGGCTAAAATTTTACGTCAGTCAACGAAGTTCGACCGTCTCACCTTGCCGTCCCTTGACCCTTCGTGTTTAGATGTCCGCTGCGTATTGCGATACACTTCGGTGTGCGTCGTCGGTGAGTCCATGGTCCACGTACAAAACTACATTCATCCAAACATAGCAAGTCAATTAGTTTTAAGCAATTACCTGCTTCCCTGCGAGGAACCTACTATGCGCTCCGCACCCAGATAAACAAGTACCTATAGCTATCACGATAAAATGGCTATTCTAAGCACTTTGATAATAGAATTTTCAAATCGAGAAGCGATTCAAACAAACCCCACCAATATTATGGCGTTCAATTGAAGCTCATTTAAATGAAATCTCCAGTGAAACAATCTAATAAAAAATTATATTTATATAAAAATAAATACCATAAACACACAACCACCACACACCACTACTAAGCCAAATTTAAAAACAGTATGAATTTACTCAATGATTGATCTTTCTGTCAAATTCTAAGGAGAGTCTTAGACAGCGTCCTGGACACTGAGACTAAAACCGGAGCGGTTCAAATAGAAGCCACATGCCTAGTGATCTATAGTGTTGCGAACGTTCACGCGCCATGTGCATTAGGAGCAATAATCCGCGCCTCTCTTGGTAATATATTCTCAGCCGGCACATATAAGATGCAAGCTATTTTTATCCGGTGTGCGCGAGATTTAGGCAGGAGCAATTAATGTTAAACCCCTCAACAAAGCACAAAAACCGGCTCTAGTGACACGGACTTATCTGATCCAGGTAATCCTCTATGAATGTACAGCTCTAGGTTCTAAGGCAGATCCACTGCCTAGCGAGCACCTGTGCATGTCACTAGATAATGCATATACAAGAGTTGTTTTTCTCGTCCACGCTGAACATATGTTCCACCCAAATATACAGGGAAATCACCCTATCCAACCGTACCACTTGATCCCGAGAACGTTGTCATACACGTTTTCCACTGTATTTGAATTATTATTCCATACACTCTTTGAATTTTTGTGTGTCATAGTAAGCATCTCTTCTCTTTATCACTACAATTATTAAACATTCTTTGCCATTTCATAGATTAATTTGACTTGATCGCAAGTAAAACTGTAGCTGGGCTCGTTGATGGCTTTGCGATCCAACTTTTTGACTTGTTCAATCAGCTTCTCTCTATACTCAAATTCTTGTGGATTTGAGACATTTTATTAAGTCTTCACCGTCGATAGGCTTATGAAAATTTACCGTTTATTATTGCCGTTGTATTGTTTCAGGATATTATCTTGAGTTAGTGTGTAATCGAAAAAATAATAATACTCTACCCGGATAGTCCTCTAGTCATTCGATAAGTGATAAAACACCGTTGATTTTTATACATCTTTTGGGGGAAACTAACCCCACTATCTGGACTATATAGTAAGCAGAATCGCGTCTATTATCTGTTTTCATAATTGGTTGATATCCTTACTAACACTTGAAAATTACTCTATAAGATGTAATTTAATTTTTATTTATTGAACATATCTTGAAAGTTATATTTAAAAATTATTATTTATGATTCATTGGAAAACTATTTTGATATTTACTTTTTTTTTAAGAGTCTACAATCTTGCTAATTAGACCACATACTGACGATTACTTCCTCAAACATAAGAGTTGTTGAGGACACGAACCCACTCACGTATACTTTGATAACTTTTAGTGGGAAGGAAAGACAAGATAAATTGTCTGGCTATTAGGAATTAACGTGACAAACAAATGTGTATTTATACGCTCAAAAGTTTCATCTTGCTAAGAAAAAAATGATTCCTCGAAAATACAAATACTAGCCCGCTATACTCGACTTTGTACTCTAACTTCATGTATCAGAGTCCTTGCCTACCTTTCAACAGCTATTCGTTCTTCGTCGACTACCACGCCGCACGACATAATGACGAAGTTCACTCTACTATTTATGAATTAATACTTACACTTTATACAATCACTTACGCAGTGCGAACCCACTCCCAAAACAAATTCAAACGTTTCAATCGCGATTTCTGCAAGATAATTAGAATAGTACACTAGCGCGAATGTTATACTTACGATTTAATTAATAACAAGAGCGAGATACAACGTATACGAATTTGTTCAAAATTTAACAATCGAAACATTAACCTACCTCCATTTGTGATTAAGGTTAAAAATCACAGAGTTTGCAGACGTAACTCCAGTTTTGTAGACGAATCGTTTGTGTTTCTATACCGCTTAGCATGTTGAGACGTTTAAAACAGAGCTCGATACGAAACGGCTTTGGTGATCCTAATACTCCTTCACCCGCATGAAAGATTTTTACCGATTCTTTATGCACATTGATAAACCTAACGTAATTATAAAAACCAGACTGGCACCCTTTGAAACGATTTTTAAAGGTTATAATCACAAATGCGACATTATTTAATATTAATTAACATTAAACATAACCTGTGTGCAATATCGAACTTTAAAAATAATCTAAGATAAATTAAATTCATCCAATTCACAACAATTACTTAGATTCGTTACTTGTTAGCTATCGCACTATATAAAAGACATCCCCTATTTCTTTCTTCATCGAATCACCTGAAACAGCTGTACCGATTCCGACATTTTGTTTTTTTTCGATATAAGTTCAGAGAAAACAAAAATGCGTCCCATTAAAGTTGTAAGTAGTTCTCTAGAACGAATGATCAAAAGATTGTTATCAAGACTATTAAACCACTATATGTTGTAACTTATCCACGAGATTTCACCCGCGACTCCGATCTATATTAAATAAGAAGTAGATCCTTTGGAGCAGTAAGAAATAAAAACTTCTCTTCACTTCCAGATATTATTTTGTTAATTAATTATGTGTTCGCTATCAAGATCAGTCACGACTGGTAAAAAGATTTTAAGCCAATCTGTATTATATTAGCCTATACGAGTGTTCAAATGAGAATACCAACGGATCGCCTTTCATGCCTTTTATTATCAAGACTTTCTCACTCCTCTCACTTTAACACCGTCGTATCATAAAATATAACAGTATAAGCTATATAATTTTAGGGTACACTGACCATTGCAGTTCAACTACACTAGAACTGTCAAATTTCCCAAATCATATACTAATAAACTTACCTACTATTGATATAGTTTGAATATCTTATTGCCTTAAATTGACAGATAGTTGTAAACATTTAGATGTGTGTCGTGCATTTATATTCTCAAACCATATAATTATATCACAAAAATGTGAGTTATTACAGTAGTTCGTTTAATTCTATTACCTTTATGATTTTCCATACGTATCAAATCGTGGGAACATTTATATTAGTTTCCACTTTGATAGCATAGTTTCCTTCCACAATTCATGCATAACAGTCTAGTATTTCAAATGTTTTTACTTTATCAGTTATTCCTTACAACGATTTATTATATTTTATAAATTTACAATTAAAAAAAAAAAGAAAAAAAAAAAAAAAAAAAGATACGGTCGAATTGAGAACCTCCTCCTTTTTGGGAAGTCGGTTAAAAATTTCCCGTTCCACCCCGTTCCGTCCCGTCCGTGAAAATTCCGGACGCGTATGCAGCGGCCTTAAGTGTGCTTGTGTAACTCCGTCATAAAAAATATAACATTTAAAATACGAAGGTACTTTATTAGATCAATACAAAGTAAAAGAAATATTCACAAGACAATCACATTTTGAACAGTCGTAGGCAGGTTTTTACAAATCCGAGTGTTATAGCTTTTTATGAATAGTTGGCGGGAATTTTGTCGTTGCTCCAGTCGATTTCTACAGATTGACCGGTGCGCGCGCTGTGTTCTGCAGCTGTTGCAATCTTACTGATGGCGAGGGTCTGGTAGTCAGTGACTTCCATTGGAACTCCACCTGTTGAATTGAAACAGTTCTTTTATTAAAACAAGTAAAACTGGGTAAAAGAGTGCATGAATAAATAAACCAATTTACAAAAAACAATGGAGAAGTTAAGGACAGATATAAGAAGCGACGATCTCGGCGATACTTACGGGTAACGACGTCCAAGAAGTGTTCCAATTCGTTTTTGTATCCTAGCTTGAAGCGCGATGGGAATGAGTAGTAGATGGGAGTCTTTTTGACTCCTTCGTGTCCGAGGATCACCTCAGTTGAGTGGCAAGGTCTCTCGTTTTCAACCTTGATCATGCCTAAAATAAAGATTAAAGTTAAATTAGAAAAATAAATGAATAATTTCCACTCTCTCGCATTAAATACTGATTTCTAGAAGCGTGTGTTAATGTTAAACAATTTACGATTTAACAAACAAACAAGGTACGATTTAACCTAGTGGTGTTTCTAAATAGTAAACAAAACGAAAAGTCTTACTAACCTTTTTGTCCGAAAACTTCTAATCTCTGGTCATATCCATATGCTGAGTATCGGCTGTTGTCACCAAGCACGACAGTTCCAGACGGGAATGTGAGCAAGAAGGCGATGGTGTCGAAGTCGTCAATAGCCTTAATTTCGGGGATAAGGGCGGTGGCGGAAGCCTGTACGCGGCACGGCAGCTCGCCTAGTACCCAGCAGGCCATGTCGAAGTCGTGCACCAAGCAATCGTGGAACACTCCACCTTTATAATGCAAAAAGAAACGTTAGATCCATAACCAAAATGTCGTCTTTAGAACGTTTAGGGAGTCGGCATTGAATCGCGTGTACAAAGTCAGGGCCATCGGTTATCAAACCGGAATGTTTATTATTTATAATTATTAATCTATACCTCCTATCTATACTAATATTATAAAGCTGAAGAGTTTGTTTGTTAGTTTGTATGTTTGAACGCGCTAATCTCAGGAACTACTGGTCCGATTTGAAAAATTATTTCATTGTTAGATACCCCATTTATCGAGGAAGGCTATAGGCTACTTTTTATCCGGGTGCGCCGAGCAGTTCCCACTAGGGGTCGCAAACCGGTATACCGAAAACCGAAAATACCGGGATACCGGACCAAATTCAGGTCTAACTAATACCGGTATTCATTTCACAAAAACCGGGATTTTCGGTATTAGTAAAATAAATAGGTAACAGACAAACACAAATAGAAAAAGTTACACGCCATTTAATTAAAATTACACGCGGGAGCTCATCCTCCTTTTTGTGAAGTCGGTTTAAAAATACTGGTCACATCCCGATGGAACTTAACCCGGGCAACTCGATACCCGTTGGCAAGACTGGTTGTCAGACTTTCTAGCTTCTGACCATCCGTAACGATTGCCAAATATCATCAGTTTCAACTTTTCAAGTCTATTGGAGGGTGGGGACAGGTCCCACAAAAAATCCGGCATTGTGTGTTTGCTAACTTTGGCTTAATCTCGGAAATACCGAAAATACCGGTATACCGGTATTGGTCCGAAGCCAATACCGAAAATACCGGTATTGCTTAAATGGTCCGGTATTGCGACCCCTAGTTCCCACGGGATGCGGGTGAAACCGCTGGCAGAAGCTAGTAATATTATAAAGCTGAAGAATTTGTTTGGTTGTTTGTTTGTTTGAACGCGCTAATTTCAGAAACTACTGGTCCGATTTGAAAAATTCTCTCAGTGTTAGATAGCCCATTTATCGAAGAAGGCTATAGGCTAGTTTTTACCTGGGTGCGCGCAGTACTTCCCACGGGAAAGCGGGTGAAACTGCTGGCGGAAGCTAGTTAGTTATAAGAAGAGAGAGGAAGAGCTCGTGGCTAAGTCAAAGCCGTGCGGATCGATCGATCATAAGGTTAAGCAACGCTTGGCGCGATCAATCCGTGGATGGGTGACCATCTTGTCATAACGAGNTGGTTACAAAACCTATGAAATTAAAAAAGTCACTTTTACGTATTTCACTGTTTTTTTTGGAAAACCACTTACTGCAACTAGGTAGAAACTACTTAAACCATGTCTTTTTTGAAGTTCTAGACTATCTGTGTAAGTAGGTATTCGATGGCGGGAAAACATATTTATCCGCGTGCGCGAAGTAATTCCCTTTATGTTTCGGAAGGCACGATAAACTGGTGGGTTCCGGCTGTCATTTGACTATCTTTGGCAGTCGTTACGGGTAGTCAGAAGCCAGAGTCTGCCAACCAGCCTTATCAATGGGTACGGGTTGCCCGGGTAACTGGGTTGTGGAGGTAAGACAGGCAGTCGCTCCATGTAATACACTGGTTCTCAGCTGCATCCAGTATGACTGGACACCAAAGATAGTTGGGAAAAGGCTAGGCAGATGATATTAATTAGTTATAAATAATACCAGACAATAGAAAGGTTTTTTTTTCGGTTAGTTTGTACTTAGGCACTGTAGAGGCAAAACTACTGAACTGATTCGAAAAATTACTTCACTTTTGGAAAGCTACACTATCGTCGGGTGCGACATAGGCTATATCTTATCTGGGTAGAGAGAGAAGTTCGCCCGGGCCGCTAGTGAATCCGCGAGAAACGGCTAGTGTGAACTACATTCTTGCTTCTGCTAACGACGCGACGTAACAGCATCATGATAAGCTAGCTTAACATTATCTGCACACTATTGTTTGATGTCGTTATTGCCCACAAAAATCGAATTCTTTAGTCATGGTGATTTAGCGATTATGTTAAGAAAAATTAAATAATATTCATAAACAAAAAAATAAATGTTTTGATAACTCCTTTGGGCCAATAAGTATCGACACGCGTCGAACCACACACGTTCCGTGAGAACGAAGCCTACTTTCTGCATCCAGATAAAAACAGAAAGATTTTTTCAAATCCTGAATTTAGCAACCAAACAAAAACAGATTTATAAATATTAAGTCCTTAAGGACTTCGGTAGGCTTTTATTTAGATCTTACCTGATGTTTTCAAGTAGTCAACAGACGGCAGCGGTGAGTCCCTAGCGGTAACTTTCAGGATTTGCACGTGTCCAACATCTCCGTTCCTTACTCTTTCTTTCAAAGCCCTGTAAGCGGGGTCAAAACGGCGGTTGAAAGCGGAGAAAAGAATGCGACCCTTGGCCTTAGCAGTTTCGTAGCACTTCTTGGTATCCTCGATGTTTTCAGCAATGGGCTTCTCACAGAACACATCCTTGTTGTTTGCGAGGGAGTTGACAACGATGTCGTGATGTGTCCATGTGGGGGAGCCGATGAACACAACGTTGACTCTATAAGGAATGCACATTCGATGTTAGAAATTCCCAGTCAGTCACAGGTGATTTTTCCAAAATACAAAGGATATTAAAAAAATACTTATTCTGGATTCCGTATTGCATAAAATGTAAGTGTTAGTCTTAGATATAGGTACACAAATATATTATACCTATACATAAATGGGTTGCATATGGTTAAAGACTTTGGTTAACTAATTACGAATTCATCGAAAAACTTACTCTTTATCAGTGTAGACGCGCTGTGCTTCAGATGATGGGATCAGAGTAACTTTGTCGCTGAAGTTCCAGTATTTCTTGAGATCGGCAAACCTCTCGGTTCTGTCATCGACGATATATTTGAGTACGATACGTGGGCTGTTGACGATGCTAGACAAATGGATGGATCCAGCGCGGCCGAGCCCGAAGATAGCAGCGACTAGAGGCTTATGTTGGGGCTTGACATCAAGGTTCAAGGTAACATTGTTCACGTACCTGCAAATTAAACATTCCATAATATTAATTTAGTCTCCAACTACCTAAGAAGAAATACACATCATAGATAAGTAAATATCCACAGGAAAACACTTCAATGACTTGCGACATAATTTATATCTCAATTGTCAATACCGTGATCGGCCCCTTCCTGCGGGCGTTTAATATATTTCGTAATAGAACACATGTAACTTACTCAGTGTGTAAGTAGTCATCCTTCGGGTAAGTTTGAGGCAGGGTGTAAGGGGAAGGTCCGCCGAACTTTTTGGTTGCCATGTTTATACTGAAAAATTACGATAAAACACGATAAAAAATTGTCTTCTAAAATGTATCTGTTAATTATTAATACCTAATTAATATTTACACAACACATAAGAAAGTATTGAATAAAAATCCTAAGCAAAAACCGGCCAAGCGCGAGTCGGACTCACGCACTGAGAATTCTGTACTGTATGTTCGATTGTATATGGGAGCTAAATCATTAATTCTATTCCAGTTTTGTTGGATAATTTATATAAATAATAAAATAATTAATCGTCTGTGAAAATTTCTTCTTTTTAGACGGTGAATGGCGATTCAGTCCCGGCTAAGGCCGGGACTCCACCAAAGCGGAGACGAGACGAGCGGAGAGGAGATGTTTTTTAAACAACCAATAGAATTGAGTTATTGACACGTCTCCTCTCCGCTCAGCTTCAGTGGAGATCGCTGTGCGGAGATGTGTAATATTTGTATGTCGCGATGGAAGCGGAGATGTGAGCTGTGCGCGGACGACGCGCAGTGGAGACGAGAGATGTGAGCGGCGTGCAGTGAGCGATGTCACCCTCCCCCCTCTCGCCCGCTAGCAACCCGCAGAACCCCGCGCGCGCGCCGGCCGGCACTCAACGCCCCGCACCCGAGCTGAAAAACATCTCTTCTCGCACAGCACACAGCACACCGCACACATCTCCGCTTTGGTGGAGTCCCGCGAGCTGAAAAACATCTCTTCTCGCACAGCACACAGCACACCGCACACATCTCTGCTTTGGTGGAGTCCCGGCCTAATGGGATACAGCCTATAAGTGACAGACGGATGACGGAAAGACGACGCGAAGTCTTTCCTAGTAATGGGGTCCCGTTTTTCCCTTTGGGTATGAAAACCTAAAGAATATTTTACCGACAAGCTTAATTGATTCTGAAATATTAATATGAAGCTATTAAATAATAATATTAATATAAGTAATTATGTTTAAGAAATTAGGACTTTTAGTTGGAGCATTAACAATTTTAAAAGCGTCCCCTAAATTCTCCATTATAAAATATGAAGATTTTGGGGAAGTTAAGTATGCCACCATTAAAACCAGAACTGTTCATATTTATAGGTAAGTACCGTGGCGAGCCAAATCTCAAGACACGCGATGCAGAAAATCGCATCTACTATGCTTATATAATAGACCGATTAAAAATTATAAAAATATGTTGTGTTTGCTTACCAGAAGGAAACGAAGGAAGAAGCACTTACTACAGCCGCGCTGAGTATTGTGACATCTAATATAGTGCGATCTTGTTTTTATAGTAACGACAGATACAGATATTAGCGATAACCGATGGGTCATCAAGACCATTATACTAAGGGGAGCAAATCTCTATCAAATATAATAAACTCCTTGGATAAGATAAACTGATGAAGTAAAACTTTTGAATCCACCTAGACCACCTGAATGTAGGTAGGAAATTACTATCTAAATCGAAACTTATAAATTTCCTACATCTTTCGATAACGATGGAAAATAATAACGGTAATAAATTAATGCCTACATATCACCCCACATTTCATAAATTATTATAGGTAGGTATCTACTTATAATAGCTTCAAACGCTCATACTTAGGCACGACAGTGTTGAATGGAAGGTGGTAGGTGGAAAGTTGAAAGAAAGAAGGCATGAGGTGTATTGAAGAACACACAACGAAGAATACTATGTACTTATACATCTGAAGGTGCTAATTGGGGAACTACAGATTTAGATTATATCTCATACCATCGTGTATTGATCTTGATGGTAAGTACCAACGTACATACTTATTCCCTAGGTATATGTAGAAGAAGAGTTGTTTCATCTGCCCAAAGTAGCACTTCTTACTCCAAACGGGCGCAGTCGAGGGCGAAACCCTCTGTAGCCACATAGGTAGCCCACATACTAACATACTAAATGGTTTGATAGTCCTTGTTCTTGGTAACATGATTTGACATCCTTCTAGTTATTTCACCCGTGTCCCTAAAGAAGTACCTTAATATTTTCTGGGCAACTTTTTTACTATCACAATTATGAACCTTCTCCTGACAACATCGAAAACAACAACAAAAAAATATCGGAATCTGTCCAGCTGTTCAGGCGTGATGCGATGACCTGAAGAAATAGGGGTTGATTTTAGATTATTATCCTTTGCCCTTTAGATCCTTAAGTAACTATTAAGATTGACATTATTTCTTAATGATTTAAGGTTGTTTTGCAAATATGGCATGATCTTATTAAATAATTAGGTAGTTGTTATAGTGCTCACTGTTTTTACATAAGGTTATCACAGCCATAGATAGCGTAAACAATTTCCAGTGACGGTGAAGCAGTTAGGATCATCAGCCGATTCGTATCTAGCCATAACCGATCTAATATTCGTCGTACGATTTGTGGAGAACTTTTATTTATTAAAAAAGTTCGTACCGCACTACTTCCAATGTGTAATCGCGCTACCTACCTAATATTATCGCAGAAATGCAAATTGAACATATGAGATTGTTTGGGAGTGGCCACATTGCGATAAGTGATTACCATAAACAGTGTTAAGTAGATATTATAAAATCAAGTGAATCAAAAAATATCATCGTGCGCGTCTAAGTAGTCTAAAAGTATTACAAAGTTTTGAAGGTAGACAGGGACCGGCCAAGCGAATAGTCGACAAAGTCAGAGTAGGTACACACCTGGGCATTACGATTTACAAGACCAGTTCCTTAAAAAAAGAACCTTACAGATCCTTCGTAGCCCGTCCATCTGTCACCACCCTTTATCCTTCCTCTATTCTTACGAGATCGTAATATAATCTAATGTTCTCTTAGTTGCAGCAAAGACGCACATTTCGACACTCGAGAATATCAAAAATTAGGGTTGGGTCTCGTCGTGCTACAACTTTTTTGGCAAGTTACATCGAATATGGTCTATGAGCAAGTTGTACCTATGGTACGTACATAGGTACATGAAAAAATCTAAAATCAATAGTTTTCCACGTAAATCATAAAAAGTAATCATGTCTTTCCTTCAAAATACCAACATTACAATAATTAATTACATTATGTTTCAGTGACAACCCATTTATTGAGAAAGGCTATAGGATACTTTTTATCCGAGTGCGCGGAGCAGTTCCCACGGGACGCAGGTGAAATCGCTGGCGGAAGCTAGCGTATAGATAAAGTTGAAGAGTTAGATTGCTTCAACACGCTAATCTCAGGAACTACTGAATTGTTTTGACAAATGATTTCACTGCTGGAAATCAACACTATTTCCCTGAGTTACATAGGCTATGTTTTATCCAGGTGCGGAAAAGTTACCTACGGACTCGGGTGAAACCGCGGAGAACAGCCAGTAAGATATTGTAAGGATCTTGGTAAGTAGTTATTTTTCTGCCGCACAGTGCAGATACTCATCTACGTTCCTAATTATATTAACCTTCAATTTAAATATAATACTTACACATTAAAAGGTCAACTGGCAATTACTGATACCTACAGACCTGAAGTGACAAGTGGTTATCAAATAGACAGTCTAGCTAGAATGATAATAGACTATGATATAATGATAGATATGATGTTAACCTACAGACAGGAATGCAAAAATCAGTTCTTATAATGGTAGAAGCAATGCGCACGTAGACGGCTACACTATATTTGCCGCACATCCCCAATTAAAAAAAAAACGCCAGAAGTTTAAAATAGAAGAAGATAGAAAGTAACTCGCCAAGTAAAATAGAAGTATAGAAAGTAACCCTGACTGTCTCTCCAGCTTTAACGCCAAAATTAAGAATCAATTTAGGTAAATGGACAAAAAATCGCATTAAAATATAAAAGTATTTGGTACTTATTTATTGTTTAAGCGGCAACAGAAATACATCTGTCACAAAAAATCAGCTCTCTAGCTAGCATGGTTGGCGACAGACAGACGGACGAACAGCGAAGTCTTAGGAATAGGGTCCTGTTTTACCTTTTGGATACGGAACCCTAAAAAGAAAGTAGGTGCCCATATTATTGGAATTTTCATTCACAAATTTTACATGACCGTGACATCACAAGCCATAACCCCGCTTATAGGTAATATGTAGGGTATAGTTTACTTTTGAGTGTTCTCAAAAGAACTCAAGCTATTTCGTTTCTACGCGCGGCGTCCCGGGTAAGCATGTGTCCCATTCCCATGGAACGGTTCCATCACTGCGATTGTTTTTATCTTTTTTGACGTATTTGGGGTTGTTGTTTTTTAAATAATATTTTCTGTTTAACAAATCGCTTAAAATAAACAATTAATTGGTTATATCTTGGAGTTAAGTGATAAACGTGATAACTGTAACCCTATAACATAATAAAATTAAATATAATTTGATAACAGACAGCTACGTATAACTATAGCTATTCCATATCAAAGAACAACATTTTATGTGTTTATGTGTTCTGTAAGCTATATTGTAAACAACGATGATAAAGTGCTATGCGATTGTCGAAAAATAATGGGAAAAATAATATTATCACAATATTTTTTTACTGCTGATAATTTCAAGGTTCACCATATCTGCACCAATAGCCAAACATCTAAAAGCAGAATTATTAACAAGAACTGAATACCAACTTTGTTGGGATCGGCTTCCAGGCTAACCGGAAGGAGCAGAGTAAGTAAGTATAGACAACAGCAGTCAAATTCTACCAATCGAACATTAACCTACCTCCAATGTGATAAGGTTGAAAATCGAGTGTAGAAATTTGACAGATTGTGGTAACTTGATGTGCTGTTGTCTGTACATAAGTACACAAAATAAATGGGTTCCCTCTATCTAGCAGAATCTTGATGCTCCAAATTTTATTTGGCATAACACACTTGGCATAATCTTATTTAAAAATGATATGTTTATTATGGTGAATGCGACCACTAGAAGCGGGAAATTCAAATATAAAATGGTTTTTTCATGTTTTACCTAAGTTAACATTCAATATGAGGCGTGATCTTATGATTGGCGGTTATAATATCCCACAAAGTAATTTCTGATGTCCTTGTTTAACTCCGAAACTTCTTACAATTTAAATGTAACTAAAAAAAACTTTTTATTGCGAAATATCATAGTTTCGACAGTTACATTGTTAACTTAGGTAAAACATGAAAAAACCATTTTATATTTGAATTTCCCGCTTCTAGTGGTCGAATGAACCTTAACCAGACTATGTGTCGATCACAACCGCATGAAAATATGTTTTAAACTCATCTAAATCTTTAAGCAGAAAACTAAGTGGTAACTGCCTCGTTGGTCTAGTGGTCGCATAGCTCGACTGCCGTACCACGGGTCTCGGGTTCGATTCCCGGGTCAGGCCGAAATCGCTTTGTGGGTTTTAGAAACTTTCACAAGGCAGCCTGGAGTTTGGAAGTTGGCGGTGTTACACCCCCGTGCCTGGGAGGGTACGTAAAAAGCCGTCGTCCTCGATTGCTACTCAGTAGTAGTCGTAGTTATAATTCCACGTCAGAGGCCGTCAGGCGGATTTGAGAAAACTCTGACACTAGGGCTTGTCAGGTGATTAATTAAACCTGCAGCTCACTCGATTAGAAGTAGAAGAAGCAGAAAAAACTTCAAGCCGAATCACTTCTGTATAGCATTCCTTCTATTGTTTAAAAAATATTTTGTCGTATGTTGTATTATTAAAATTCACCATATTAGCATCCAACATCTTTCTTATCCTGGAAGCGGGAAATTCAAATATGAAATGTTTATTTTCATGTTATAACTAAGTTAACATTCAACATGAGGCGTGATGTTATCTTTTGCGGTTATAATATACCACGAAGTAATTTTTATTGTCCTTGTTTAACTCTGAAACTTCTTACAATTCAAATGTTCCTCAATATACTATGATATTTCGCAATAAAAAAATATTGAGGACATCAGAAATTACTTTATGGTATATTACAACCGCAAAAGATAAGATCACGACTCATATTGAATGTTAACTTAGGTAAAACATGAAAAAACCATTTTATATTTGAATTTCCCGCTTTCAGGCGACGCATTCACCCTAAGGCATCCCTAAGGGCTAATGACTAGATATACCTAAAAGTTGGTAGACATGGCAATTGGCAACACTGAATTGAGATATGTCACTAGTCACTGTCAATGTCAAGTGTCAATTTGACACTGTCAAAGATTATGGATGTTGTCACGACGGGCGATTAACGTTTTAAAGTAACCTAAAATTGTTATATTTACGATATTTTTGCCGAATTACTGAGTGTATTTAAAATAATTAATATAAAAACTATTCCTCACTATGTTACGTAATTGTCGAAATGTTTTTATGAAGAATAACATTTGTCCTATTTTTATTCAGAAAAAGAATTTCTTAACTAAAGAATACAAATGTACCGATGCTTGGAATAGCATGAATTCTTCACCTGTATTCGATAAAATAATCATCCATGATTTTTACAACATACTCGATCAAAACTATTCTTCGAAAGGCGTAATCAGTGCAATAGATGTTGATATGTTTGCCAATGCGATTAAAGATCCCAGCCACCTCGAAGAACTCAAAGACCTGCTCCATAAACTTAGGACTACTGCCGAGACAGGTAACATGCTAGATTCGACACATCAAGCCACTATAAGGCATTTTTTGGAATTTGGTGATGTCAAAGAACTTATAGAAATACTAAAAGATCCTCTTAACTATGGAGTTTTTCTTGATTATTACACTGCAAACATGCTTTTGGACAAATTAATTACCATATCAGACTTCGAACTTGCTGCCAGAGTGGCTTCATTAGTAATGCTTCAAGAAGAATACAACAATGAAATAACATGCACTTTGTGTCAGTATGCTTGCTACAAGTATATCTCTAGCTACACTCCCCCACCACCAGAGCAACCACCAGCAGAGAAAAGTAAAAAGGTTGAAGAAATTAAAATCAGAGTCAAATACCTTCGCAACCCATACTTTGATGATCATTTTGACATAAATGACACACTCACATTATCTGGTAAAACATTAGCATGGATATCAGAGAGAGCTTCCAACAATTTAGACAATAACTTGCAACTTATTGGTTGGCTAATCTACAAAAAGTATGATAAATTATCAGTTTTCTGTGAAAAAATAAGCAATGACAAATCTTTCAAAGTTTACAAAGAAGTTGTAGAACTTGTACAAAAAGCACATGATGCTGCAGAAGCTGAAATCATGCCAACTTTAGAAAATGTTCTTTCAACACTGGGCAAAATTGAACAGAACTCTGATGCATTAGAAAAGTCATTAGAAGTTGCTATTGAGAATGCTATCAATAAATCACATAATAATGATGTATCTCAACAAAAACAGGTAAATACTGATACCCTTCACAAATAAAATTTAATATTTAATCAATTAACCTTTTACCAGCTTATGTTTGCCATATATTTCCAACAAAAAAGCAGCTGAACTTCATATTTCACTTCCTTCTTCATTGTAGGTATCTATATACTGTATAGACTGGAGCTACGTCAATTGATATATAATTGGGCAGTGAAAAGGTTAAACTAATATATATTACTTAATTATTTTCAGCTCTTCCAATCATGGGCCAAATTAAGAGATGAAAAACTTGAAGAACAAGCTCAAAGACTGGACAGAGCACGCCGCATACAAGTCATCCAGCAAAAACAAAATGAATTGAAGGATCAAGAACAAAAATTATGGTTCTTTGAAAATGAAGATAAAATAGACCTTCAAATAGAAGAAAAGGAACAACTAGTTGACAAGTCTACTGTAAAGAAGACTGCAACTAAAATATCTGAGGACAATTATATTCCACCTGAGATTGTACCAAAAAGGAAGTAGTCATAAGATTATTAGAATAAAAATGTAGAATATGTTAATATTCATTTTATTTCTAATTACTAAATATAAAATATTAGATAATAGAATTATAGTTATAGTACACATTAAATTTGATTTGGCAGATAATTTCTTAAGATGAGTTATGTCTAAAATCTTTATAGAGATCAAAAATTCATGTTTACATAAAATTATGCTTTAAAATTTCTTTTTCATTAATTTTTGCCAGTGGTTTTACCCACTTCCCGAGAGAACTACTTCCCGTATCCGGATAAAAAAATTATGACATGCAATTCTGATGTATAAGCTGTAAGTACTGGCTAGTTTATTCGAGTAGTTTTTTCATGGAAAAGTAAAAAACATACATCTTCATGAACTTTTGCATTTATAATATTAAAAGTAGGATTCAAACCCATATAAAGTCTTACTTTCCTTTTTACTGTGAACACAAACATACACTCTTTCTCTTATAAATAAAAAAAGGGAATATTTATCAGCATATTAGCAACTACAAAATATTAAAGCTAATATAAATAACCTTAGTAATACAAATACCAGAGAATGTTGCTTGAGTGAAATTAAATGCTTCTTCACAGTTCTTGAATTGGAGTGTTTTTCATGTTATCCCTCTTCCTGTATCTTGGCAAGATCAAGTTGTATTTTCCTAAGAGTATCCTCAGTTCTCTTAGCTGTCTCAGTCTGAATGTTTTCTTCTAAATCAACTATGTCCCTGGCCAAAGTGCCAGTATCATTGACAAGGGAAACAATAGTATTACACTCAGAATGTAACAAGGCCAGCAGCTTGTATGCCTTTTTTGCTTGGTCATCTTTTTTAGCATCCTTAAATTAAAAAAGATAAAATTAATACCCATTTATATTGTGAAGTTATTCCTAATAAATAATACTAACCCTAAATAGAGTCTCATCAGCTATTGAGAAGCATCTATCAAGTTGACCTTCTAAGCTATTTATTTCTTTTTGCAACTGTCTTGTATCATCAAGTATTTTCTTAATCTCCATGTTCTGCTTATCCACATTACTTATAATTTCCAAAATCCTTTTTGTGTATATTGACCTAGAAAAATACAGTGTATGAAAAAACTAGCAGGGGGTATTTGCCAATCAATAATTGTGTACATCCTACTGCCTACCGTTGTCTTGACAAACCTTTTATTTCCCCCTCTTAGTTTGGAATAACTCTCCTTTAACTGGTTTCCTAATATTTCTTTCTTGTCGTGTTCTTCTTTTAATGCCTTAGCAGTCTCTTTCAAGGTACTCAAGATTTTTCTGCACTTACTCCTTTCAGACTGAAATTTTAGTTTATTGTTCAGTATGTTATATGACTATTATTTATAGTAAAATAAACGTAAAAAGCAGAAAAGTAGTACATACTTCTGTCAAGTTCATGCTATTAGTAATTTTGTCAATTTCAACCATAAAAGACAAGTTTCTTGATGTTAGTTCTTCACTCTGTCTGTGTAAGCTAGCAATGTTCATTTGTTCTTTTTCTATCAGACCTGCCACTCCATCAGCCTCAACATTAGTTATTCCAATACTATTGAGAATGTTCATCACATTTTTCAGGTCAGCATCAGCTCTCTCAAATGACTTTTGTGCCTGTTACATAAATAGGTTTATATTGATTAAAAAAGCAACATTACTTAATTAATTGGCCCATGTAGTAAAAAAAGGCAACATTATTTTACTTAACTATTAAGTAGGAAACTATTACCATACCTGTGATAACTCTACTTCCATCACATTCTTATCATTCTCAAGGGTATCCAACTTTTGCCTTAAAACAATAGATGTTTCTTTTAACTCTTTAAGACTTTTATTTGAATGCTCATTTATTTTACAAGCTTCAGGTTCTGTCATAGTCATCTGTTGCTCTGTTTGTTGGCTTTGTTGTTCATTAGGAAGGACTGACACATTAGTTTTGCTAAGTTCTTTAATTTTTAACAGCTTTTCTATCACTTGTTCATCGGGTAGACTTGTATTGCTACAGCTAGAAATTGTATCTGAAAAACATTGGCCATTACCTATACAACTTCTTATTATTTTTTTGCAAAAAAGAATATATTATTTTAAAATATCACCTATTGCACCAAAGTCACCAATTTTATTTGAATTAGGCTTGCAGCATGGTGTGATCCAAATAGATTTGAGTTCTTCTCCAATTTTATTGCTAATATTTCGTTTAAGCAATGACTTTCTGTTAGCAGATTGTATGTTTGTTGGTGCTTGTTTTCCTTCATTTGGTAATCTTTCTATTAAAAACATAAACACTTGTCTCAATTCACACTCATTGTGGTATAAAAAAGTTTGATAACCAACATCATTCTTGTATCCAAGGTCCTGTAAAGAGATAATGTAATTAAAATCCTTGTAACAAAACTGAGACCAATACATAGATATTATCATTTTAATATAATTATAGTTATGGGTAGTGAATAATTACCTTACAAATAGAAGCAATCTGAGAAGCAACTTCTATTCTATGGGATATACCCGGTGGCAGATTTTTTGATACTTTTACAGTCGGATTAATAGCGCTTAAACATGTAGACGCAGATTCAATAATAATATGAACAGGCAATTCATTGATGTTTTTGATCTCATCATCTATGTTGCTGAAAATAATCCAAAATTAAGATCGAGTGGCAAGCTGTGACGTGATTACATTGAAGACATTATAATAAATAATTACATGTTCAGCTGCCGAAGGAAATGCAAAATTATAGAATCCACTTCTTCCATTTTAAACAAGCTCACGTTATAAATCTCGTCTTAATTTCTTATCGGGAAACAGAAAAAAGCTAGCTCGATTTCTACAAATCTTTTATTAACTTGCTCTCTAATCTTCTGTATTTTTTACTGTGTATTTTCGTGTTATTAATTTAAGTTCCTATTGCCTGACAGTTCGTTCATATTTGATAGTTGTAGTGATGAACCTAACGAAATGTAATCGATTTATTTATGATATCGAATCAGTTGGCAAAGAAATTGGAATCGCAATGGTGAATTTGAATATGGCCGCTACCGAACATCGATTTTTTTGTCAAATCAAATCAAAATCAAATCAAAAATCTTTATTGCGAACTAAGTGTAGGTATACAATGTTGAGGGTCTTACAACTAGGTGTTCTTAGAACTTAGTTGCCTGTAAGGCATTGCAATTTATATTGTTATAAACATTATACATTATTAAATACGTTATTAAATACATTATACATTATTAAATGATATTATATGTAATGAGACAATTAATCAATACATAATTTAAATTCTAATTACCATAGTCACATTTTTATTTATATTTTATCTTAATTGTATTTATTATTATAACATATATATATTTAATAATTTTAGTTATTATTTTTCCTCAAGGAATTCTTTTATAGAATAATAAGCTTTTTGAATAAGGAAGTCTTTTAGCTTCCTTTTGTATATATTAATTGAATTTAATTTCTTGAGGTCGGCGGGTAGCTTATTATATATTTTTATGCTCATACAAAAAATACTATTCCCATATACTGCCGTGTGGGATGTTTTATTGCGCAATGTTTTCTGTAGTCTACTGCTTATTAATGTATCGTAGGTACTGATGTTGAGTTTGACTAAAACGCAGGCCTCGTATATGTATAGAGCGGGTAGGGTTAAGATCTTGAGGTTTATAAAATGGGGTTTACAGGACTCTGTCTGGTGTATTCCACAAATTGATCTGATGCACTTTTTTTGTGCCTTGAAAGCGGTTTCTCTATCAGTTGAGTATCCCCAATAAAGAATACCATACGATAGAGTGGAACCCACATATGCATGGTAGGCACTTAGCAATGTAGTTTGGTTAGACACTTTTTTAAGCATAAAGAGGGCATATGAAAATTGACTCAATTTGCTACAAATACTATTCACGTGTGTTTTCCATGACATATTTGAATCTATGTATATACCTAGAAATTTTGTAGTTGTGACCTCAGATATAGATTCATTATTATATTCAATAGAGATTGGCACTGTTCTTGCGTTTTTATTTTTAAAGTTCATGTAATG
>NWSH02000050.1:7984456-7997404 GCA_002382865.2 Heliothis virescens | reverse complement strand
ACATGAAAAAAACATTTTATATTTGAATTTCCCGCTTCTAGTCGTCGCATTCACCTTAAAGAGGAAATTTTCTCACTTTAAAATTATAGCCAAATTAATTTTTATTTGGCAATATTAGTTTCGTGAACGAGTTGCTTGGAAGCGGGAAATTTAAAAATGATTTTTTTCATGTTTTATCTAAGTTAACATTCAATATGAGGCGTGATCCTATGTTTGTGGTTATAATATACCACAAAGTGAATTCTGATGTCCTTGTTTAACTCCGAAACTTCTTACAATTCAAATTTAACCCGATATACTATAATATTTCGCAATACGTAGTCAAACATGTTACTATTTCACTCAGTGCGGGCAGTATTGCGTGGTAGGAAAATATTGAATAACAAAGTTATAATTTGCAGTTTCACACGTTTATTTTATGGGGGTTAATGAGATACAGCCTGGAGACAGACAGATAGACCACGTAATCTTAGTAATAGGGTCCCTTTTTACCCTTTGGGTACGGAACCCTAAAAATATAATTATTATACTGTCGGTAAATAGATCTAAATGAAACAAAACCCCTTTAAATTAATTTTAACTATATTTAATTATAACAAGTATCTTTACTATTCTTAAAATCTATTATTTATTCTTTGAGAAAACCGGTAGTAAAAAATAAACTACGATTTACAAAAAACCGGAACTCGGTTACTCACTAGGAATCATCAATTTGACATTATTTATTTCGGAGTTTGACATTAAAGATTGTCACATACTAATAAATTAAGACTTGAGGAGTTTGAGGTTATGTTATGTTATTTAAAGAACCGTGTATAAGTAACTAATTTAGAAATTACTGGCGTTACTGCTATATTAACTGCGAAAATGCACCAGTTATTCAAGAATTTATGTCTTATTAGCTCGAAAACAAATCTAACAAGGAATATACATAACAGCTCATCGGCCCTAGCATGGTCAAAATCAGATGCACCTCGAAGATTTCTCGAGTATAACAAAAAAATATATCCTCCACAATCACCCGATGAAGAACCTAGGCCAGCGGTGAGTTTACTAGTTTACTATGTGGTGTAGACATTGAATAAATGTAATATTAAAGGAAACTGACTAATAATGCCAGGATACACACAATAATTCTACTGTTACGCCAATATTAACCTATGTTCTTAGTTAAATCAAATTAAACTCTAATATACCTTGTTGGGGGAGGCTGCCATTCAGCAGTGGACGGAAATTGAAATATGAATACATGAATGATACAGGCATGTCTTGGAACAATTATTATGCCTCTTTAAAATTTCTACTTATATTTAGAATTTGTTTCTAATGAAAACTTTAGTATAAAGTAAATTCTTAGAAATATAATGAGTTATACTTATTGTTTATAGTCATTATTAGTCAATCTTGATGTCAAATCTCAATATTTCTCTGCACCACTTTTATATTGTTCCTGAAATAATAAGAATAAATTTTTATAGGGTCTGTTCTGGAGCACACATCTTAAGAGGTTCTGGCATACTACAACTACATATATTATACATGTAGTTTATCAGTTTTAAAACAAGCTTATTTTTTAGTCTCCAATATTATTCTTACTAGCTAAAATAAAAACGAAACAAGTAATCAATTATTTTATATAAAAGAACTAACAAAAGAAATTATTAACAAAGTTTTTATTTTTAGTTTGTATGCCATCAGAAGACCAATATAAAGTACAGTCCTGAGAAGCTGTGGTATATTGCTAGTTTTGTCAGAGGAATGACAGTAGACGAGGCTGTAAAACAACTCAGTTTTGTTCATAAAAAAGGAGCTATATATGTTAAGGAAGCCATACTTGAAGCTCAAGATTTAGCTGTAAAAGAGCATAATGTAGAATTTAGGAGCAATTTGTGGATTGGTAAGTACTAACTCAATAGCCTCAACATTGTTTGTAGATGACCAAGTATTTTCTAACACCAAAGCTAAAGATGATATAAATACATAAACATAAAAAAATGTTAATGTACAATATCACTATGCTACCTCTACCCAAATAAACCTTTACCGTACAGATTATATGTTTATCAGTTAGCTTTATTTACACTGCACACAAATATAGTTAGAGGTAAAAATATGATTAAAGTGATCAAATAATTAAGACTTCCTGTTTCAGCTGAATCATTTTCTGGTCAAGGGATGGTGATTAAAGGAATAAGAAGACATGCCAGGGGGCGTATGGGAGAAGTAAGATACCAATTCAGTCATTATTTTGTGAGATTGGAGGAAGGAAAGCCACCTGTAGACTTTTATAAACGGAATCCACAAACTCCTCAACAACAACTGGCTAATTGGCTGGAACAAATGAGGAAGAGAAAGATTATAAATTCATATTAAGTTGAAAATAATTTATTAACATGTTTACTTCTTATAAATATAATATAGCATAGATTCTGATTTTGATTCATACTCAATTCTTACTTACCATTATGAAAATATTTTAAATGCCATAAGACATTTTATAAAACTTAATTAACTTATTATAGTTATGTACCAAAAATAGTAAAATAGGATATTATTTCACAAATTGCTAGTTATTAAATAATTTTTATTGTTAAAAAATTAAGTATCCGTTTAAATATCAGCTAACACACACCCTCTGATTATTATTTGAACATATTTTGAACATTTCCTGTTTAGGTGATGGTTTAAGTTAAAAAAATACATCAACTAATAGTTTGCCATCAATTCATCGTTTTTTAGTTGTACCTATTAAAATCAATAATTGATATTTGCTAGGGTCCACTTTATATTACCCTGATAATTCTTAATGATTATTTATTTCAAAGTCTTATGTAAATAGGCAAGCTTAATAGACAAGCAATGATAAAATACTTTAAATAAAAAGGGTACTTAATTTAGGTATAGCACAGAAATGATCATACATTTAGAGATGTCCGTGGCTCAGGCTTCTTGGGTACATAACCATACAGGAAAATTGATATGATAACAAACATTGTGCCAATAGCAAACTGTACAGTTAGGTTGAAATCAAATATGTAAATTGATGCTATACAGGAAATTATGATTGCAACGGAAGTTGCAAAACCTTTTAGGATATTATCTGCATATTTGACAACTACAGCAACTATGAGGCCTCCTGCTGCTTGTAATATGACTAGATACCAAACAAAACCATCAAAGCCTTTGAGCAAATTATTTTTTGTTCCTTCATTTACAAGATAGGTAATGGTTCCAAATGGTAATGACAGTAAACTCAATTGTACATTTCTCATCCACACCTGAAACAAATAAGCAAAATAGATTCAATACAAACATCACATCTTTTGTTCATTCATAACATAGAAACATGTTGGCCCTGAGCTTTGTTAAACATGTAAATTGAAATTCTTAGCAAACATTATTTTAATAAAGGTAAATAACAGTTTAGAATTTATTGTAATATTGTTATCCTAAGCTGTAGGCAAAATCCAATAAATTATTATAAGCTAATTTTTATAATTGGGCCAGATTAACTGTCTGGGCCCAATGTGGGCGGGAAACCTAAAAAAGACTAATATTAAATTTATGGAACAGGTACTATTACATTATGTGAGCAAATGAACTTACAGAAATGTCGGATTCTTTCAGTACTTTTTCAAAGTATATTCCTGCAAAACCAGATATAAAGCAAGCTGCCAATGCTGCACTAAATCCTAATATTTTGGACTGCTCTGGTAAATGTGGCTTGGCAACATTCGCTTTATCAGTAGAGGACAGCTGTACGAGAGCTACTCCAGCTGCCAAAATTGCCAATGCACACCACTGCCACTTCTTCAGCTGTCTTTTCAATACAAGAACAGCAAAAAATGCTGTTGTCAGTATTTTTAATTGATATGTGACCTGAAAAGAACATATTTACGTATCAATATTATAGTTTTCTTAAAAGCTATTTTATTATGTTCTTTACGCATCAGTTGTATTCTTGAGAATTTATAAACTTGTGAATAAGGGACTTTCTCTGTGAAAGGTAAATAAACTGGTTTATTGATGCATCACAATATGAATGATTTTTTTAAATGAATATTTAATTTATAGTATGACTGTATTACCTGATAAGTGGCTGCATCTAAGTTAGATGCTGACACATAAAGCAAGTTATTTTGTACAATGTATAAAAACGATGGCACACAGACTCGTAATGTGTCTCTGACATTTAATATTACTACACTATACATTGTGCGTGCACCCTTTTCAACCCCACCAGACTCTTGCATAACAAGGCACACACATATTATTAATTTAAATACTTCTGCCATTAAAACAGCTGAAAAGAAAATTACAATTGGTTAGCTATGTCGCTGATAAGGGTGAATATCAATTCAATGATAAAAAAATATAGTGAACATAATTATAAAACCTAATGTTTTTTACCTGCTGCAGATGAGAACATTTCCACATCTCTTGTGCGAGCATACCGCATACTTAGACCCAACGCTGCATTTTGCAATGTCAATATCACCAAGCTTACATATTTTATATAGCCTGAAAGTAGCATAAATTATTTCTTAAACCAATTCAGCAATGTTTGAGTATTGTTTCTTACAGACTTATTCTTTACCATAATTATTCACTCTTCTGTTATGTGCATAGGATTGTGCCTTTTTCGAGTCACTGTCCATTTCTTCTGCAATATTTAGCGGTGTGTCAACAACTGTGAGCTCCTGTGGACCCTCCGGCTCAACTTCACTGACAAGATCTGTGTTTACTGAAGGTTCTCCAACTGTGTCAGTAGACTTCATAGGAACTTTATGAAAATAAAACGCAACTTAAGATAAGTAATATGATTATCTCAACAAAAAATTGATTTTAGTTAAGATATCTAATTACATTGCTTTTAAATTCTAATTAAAGATACAAATGAAGCATTACTAAAAGGAAGTTCGATAACAGATGGCAGCGATTTTATACACTGATTATATATTTATTTTTTAACTACAGAATTAAACACACTGTGTAAGTACTTACAACACCGTTATCATTTTTATTGTAATTGTAATATTGAGTATATAAGTAGCAGATACCTGGGTAAATAAAATTGTATTAATCAAATAGGTTTTTTTTTTTTTAAATATTAGTAAAATTATAAAGAAAATTTAAAACTAATGTTACATACCAGTTCCCTTAGGGTCTCAACATAAATCCACAAAAAATACTAATTTATTCGAAATTGCATCGGAGTTGCGGTATTTCTTATAACATTGCTGTTAAAATACCTAAGGTTCGAAACATATTACTTTTTGACTCACAATCACAATAAAATTTTATTGTTGACGTCGGCAAGCAAAGCCAATGAACTGTTGACAGTCGGTCGTCAAATAAGGCAGTATCTAGACCTACTACAATATAATTTCGCAATATTGATACATGGTGCTAATGGAAGTGCCTGTGTCTGCGCAAATGCTTGGCACTATAATGTGGCGCAAATTTATTGACGTTTAAGAAGACCAGATTTAATATTGAAGATTAATAAATAATCATCAACATTAAATTGAAGATTTACTCAATGATCTTAAGCGAACAAAATATAATTGCACAATACTTTTATCGTAATATAGAGCAATTATATTGCAGGAAAGGCGTGGCCTTAGATTCATCCTAACATCGCCTGCCGTGGCGTTTTAAAAGTGTGGTCCCGGCTTTATAGTCAAGGCCGTCCTAGAAGTATCCAACATTGGCTATTTTATCACAATGCGTGGAGTGCAAAAACAAACAAAAAAATAAGTATCCAAGAATTTTCGACCGGGTGTTCCTATTGGATGCCAAACTCTGAATGCGACGCCTTGAAGCGGGAAATTCAAATATAAAATGG
The DNA here is from genome assembly GCA_002382865.2 of Heliothis virescens. Lineage (NCBI taxonomy): Eukaryota > Metazoa > Arthropoda > Insecta > Lepidoptera > Noctuidae > Heliothis > Heliothis virescens. The sequence goes on along the minus strand of NWSH02000050.1, from coordinate 7,991,556 downwards.
TTTTTTCATTTTTTACCTAGGTTAAAATTGGCGTGATTTAAGGTTTCGCGATTATAATACACCACAAGGTAATTTCTGATGTCCTTGTTTAACTCCAAGATTACGCCTCATATTGAATGTTATCTTAGGTAAAACATAAAAAAAAACATTTTACATTTGAATTTCCCGCTTCTAGTCGTTGCAACAGCTGATTTGCTAACGATAGCAACAAAACTCTGAACAACAAAAGCGTAGACATAGTGAGTGCCATCGAATATTTTGTGCAGTTGACAGCTGTCAGTTTTCAAGAGAACTTGACATATTTGCACTGCCTGACAGACACTGTCAACGGCACCAAAGACTGTCAAACTACCCACTTTTTATCCAATGATTAATCAATGGGAGTCAAATAAAATCAATAAATGGGAGTATCGTCACGTATAACCAAAAATTTTTTTTCTCAATCTAACAATGTACAGGTGACTACCACCTTGTTAGACAAGGGTTACATTACACGATCAGTCTGGCGTCATACCATTCCATCAGTCTGGCCTGGCTCAGTCTGATGCCAGAATGACGGACGAAAGACACGGTATATTCTGGATNCTACCACCTTGTTAGACAAGGGTTACATTACACGATCAGTCTGGCGTCATACCATTCCATCAGTCTGGCCTGGCTCAGTCTGATGCCAGAATGACGGACGAAAGACACGGTATATTCTGGATCATCAGTCCGTCAATCAACCGGTTACACGATAATTCTCCCATCATTCTGACCAGACTGATGGAATAATCTTAGTGACCGTTAACGAAGATATTTGACGAAGATGTCTGTACATTTTTATTTTGGATTTGATAGAAGTACCCGGATGCTTGATGCAGCTGAGCACAATCTGTACAATTTTAATAGGGCACACTATATCTCAATCTGATAATAAAATAATAGATATATGATTTTACATATTTTAATTTAACAACTAAAACATAAATATTGAATTATTATTGCTTAATTAACATCTATTTATTGATCATTTTCAAAATCAGCAGGATTCTTGCGTGCTAGACGAGTGTGTTCCCGTTCAACTCCCTCGTAGACTAGGTAACCAATGATGAAGGCTGGAACAATGAAATAAATTTATACTTGTATCTTATTCATTAGCTAACTAAGTACATACCTATTCTGAAAGTTATAAGAATTACAATTGCAATTGCCCAAAATGTATGCACCAAATACTCTGTATTGATTGAAACAATGTATGTTTGGTATGGTAGGGTGACTGTATCTTAAATCTTAATTAAATGTATAATTTCATAATGTGGGTAGGCATAATGTAGGTAGGTACAGACAACATCACATCGAGTTTTTCACATTAGATTTTGCGCCTCATCACAATAGACTACTACTACAAATACTGTTTTTTTTCGTGTACAGACAACAGCAGGTCAACCTATACAGATTCGTATACGTTGACCTGTTGTTGTCTGTACATATTTTTCATTCAAAGATATCACATACTAGCTTACTCAATTACAATTTGTAGTTACAATATATTTTTTTGTAGGTAGGGGAGTGTGGGTTCCCCTACCTACCCTATTTGCATGGGGCTAATGTCATAATTCTATCTCTAGTAAGCAAATCCAGAGATAGATAGTTTTAGTTTTGGGAACTGGCATTAATAAATCAACTACAAAATTCAAACCACATCAAATGTGATCTAATTTATAGATACATTTACATTAGATTTTTAAACAGAGCTTTTAAATAAAAGTCATTTCACGATTTTCAATATTTCAATAAGTGCCTACCCAAATAGAGTGAAGAATTTGCGGTTTGATGTCAACTTTTGGACCACACACCCAATATAAGTACTTTTCAGTCATTACAATACTTCAAAAAATACGGAATTGTTGATTATTTCCTTATGATTAATAAAGATTTAAGAGAAAGCTTCATACCGCTAGTAACAGTATATGAAATAATGACAAATTAAGATGATATCCTTGTCAATTAATTGAATGTAAACTAAGCTCTACTGTTTTACACACAAAAGTAGTATACTGATTATTTTTAAGAGAAGTAGCAGTTTTGTAAGAGTTCTGGAATAACTTTACAACACAATGATATTATTTTACTATTTGCTTACATTAGGACAGTGGATAGTACTACAATTGACATGGTGACTTTATAATATTCCACTTTGCATGAAACATTCAAGATATTGCATAACTGACAGGTTCAATAAAGCTCTCTGAATATACACTATATCTACACACTATATTTTGATTATTTAGTTCTTATACATACGTGGGGCCCACTTGAACACGCCTTCACGGAATCTACGGAATATATTGGGCAATCCAACGGAAACAGCATTAGCATAAGCACGTTGTTCATGGGGCGATAACTTGTACGTTATCAATCCTCGGATTTTAGCAAGTTCCCCAAAGTGCTTTCCCATTTTTTTTGGTTTAAGGAATCCTCACTATACAATGAATTATATAATCAATTTTTAGGTCTTGCACTCCGGGTAAAATACTCAAGTTGAAGTGTCAAATACAGTGCTGCCAATATTTATTTCTCGATTCCCCGCATCGGTGTTGACAAATCCTCGAAATCCCCGCTTTTTATAGATCGTTCCCCGCAAATTCTCCGAAATCATAGTTTAGCAAAGAAAACACGGATTTACATATTTTTTTATTAATTAGCTAAAGTTGTACTTCATGGGTTCTACAAGATGGCTCTACCCGCTTTAACTCTCAATTCCCCGTAAATCGAGCAAATTCCCGCAGCAGAATTGGCAGCACTGGTCCAAATTGCCAAAGACGGACAGAATGACAGACAATGTTTTTTATTTATTTGCCCATAAGTAACGCTAAAGTCTGTCGACCATACCGCCTAGTCTTTCGTAAAATGTTTTTCTTTTCGTAATGCGACCTTGTAGAATTAGGCTGGATGTAAACGTAAGAAAGACCAAACTTTATGGGAACCTTAATGGTCCATACGACAGCAAATCAAATTACCACAATCTGTCAAACTGTAATAGATTTTCAACCTTATCATAATAGTGGAATGCCGGAATGCCCATTCTTTACTTAAAGAATTATCCAAGCGGCTTGTTGACGCTTCCCGTGACCAAAAGGCTGGCTATTACCTGGGACAACGGATCAGCATTGCCATCCGGCAAGGCAATGCTGCCAGCCTTTTGGGCACGCTCCCAATCGATAGCGATGGGGAGAAATTTTTTGATGCGTTTTAATAGTTTTTCTAGATTTAATTTGTATATATCTCTTTTATATTTTTTTATTATCCTGTAAATAAGTGTACATACGTATTTTATAATAACATACACATAACGAACATTAACCTTCCACGGTTAATGTTCGTTATGTGTATGACGAACATTAACCTTCCACGGTTAATGTTCGTTATGTGTATGACGAACATTAACCTTCCACGGTTAATGTTCGTTTGGTGAAATTTGACAGATTCGGGTACCGTGAACTGCTATCGTCTGTACCTCATGGTAGATATCGATTCAGTGATATCGATACTTTTTTGCATCACGCTACCTATAATAAATTTAAAAATAAATCACGTTTTAAAAACAAATGTAAACTGCATTGACGTTTCAATGGTATAACACCATTTTGTAAGTTTGATACAATTCTTTCGTTGTTGAAAATCAGTCACTAGTTTTTATTGATTAATTAGATATGGGAAGGCATTTCGGTGATTTAGCTGTAATTCGCGGGATTATTTATTATAAATTATCGCCACACGAACAAAAACCTTTTGCTACTGCTTTTGCATATGGCATACCTAACTTTGTACCAAGGACTTTAGCAACTATGCCCACCTGGTTGCCAGGTAAAATCGACTGGATTTTTACCTAATATAACTCTTTAACTGACTTCCAAAAAAAAGGAGGGCGTTCTTAATTCGATTGTTTTCTTGCGCCTGGACAGATTTGGAAAATTCTTTAGTCAGGATCTGATGATGGAAACCCTGGGAAATCGAGTGCAACTCTCGAAAGTCAAGGTATATGGGGTACCTAAGCCTACATGATCGTAAAACCACGTTTTCACTAGGGCGACACTGTTGGGAAGCTACATTATTCTCGAGTAACATAGGGTACATTTTTATCTGGGTACGGGCGGGAGTTCCCCCGGAACGAGGGTGAAACCGCGAGAAAACAGCCAGTTTATTATTATGAGCACGTCAGCACAGTACGGTACGGTACCACAGACTATAAATGTACGTACAGATAATCATAACGGTCCAAGTGCCATTGAAACCCCGGTAGCTTAGTAGCTACCCTTAGGTAACTTTACAATCGTAGGGCCAGGCCACAACAGTGCGTTGCGGCGTCGCATCGCAAAAACAACATTGCACAGCTATTTTCGTTGTTCGTCGTTGATTTTTGCGATGCGACGCCGCAACGCACTGTTGTGGCCGGGCCCCTATACCGTGCTGTTTATCGTCGCATTCACCTCTTGGACACATGGTCTGCTCATTTGGCTGGGATTTCTAGTGAATCTAGTCTGTCCCAAAAGTCACATTCGTTCATGATAAGTACCTAATAAGTAATCACGTTTTTCAGTTTTCATTTTGGGTTACCTCACTTATATATCTATTGAAGAAACTTACCGTAGATCGCAAAGAAAGAACCCAAGAGATTTTATGTTTGAAGTTAACCCCGAAGACCCACCTGTATGTCGTCCGAGATAAAGCAATCTTATACTCACCTATTCATGTTTTGTAATATTACCGAACCGTATTAAAATATTTTTTGTTACTCAGAACTTATTTTTATTAGATCTAGGTTCTTCACCTGCTTCCTGAGGCGAGCTTTTCAGAACCCTGATAAAAGGTAGCCTGTTGTTCCATTCTGATGTGCTACCTACCTACATTGCCACGTTTAGTACCTAACTGAAACATACACACTCAAATCTACATAGATGTAATATTGAAAACTAGAATTCACTTGAGATATTTTAGGGGGCTCCCATACAAAAAACCTGATTTTTTATATGTGTTTAATGGTACGGAACAACGGAACCTTTTGTGCGGGAGTCCAACTTGCACTTGGCAGATTTTTTATAACATCAAAAACACTGCCTCATTAATTAGCTTCCGCCAGCGGTTTCACCCGCTTCCCGAGGTAACTACTTTCCGTACCCGAATAAAAATTAGCCTATATGTATGTTATTCTGACATATAAGCTAGGTATATTACTGCCAAGTTTCATCAAAATCCGTCCAGTCGTTTTTGTAACAAACATCCAAACATACATTCTCACACACTTTCGCATTTATAATATTAGTAAAATTAGTATAACTACGTACTATAAATTTCATGTGCTCCTTGAGAGAGATCCTCGATAGTTTGTAGGTTTTCTTGACAGCGAGCGGTAGGACGGTGACCATGTGAGTGTGGCAGTGGTGTAAAGTATTAAAAGAAAGTGTTCTGTTAAATTATCTATTTACTAAGCTTTAATGCACAAGTAACAGTAGGCAATGGTTGAACCATTAATATTTGCTAAATTAAAATACCTATAGGCCAGATAAACATATAACCAAATAGCAGATATTACATTGACTTAAATCGGCGAAATTACCTCGGTAAAACGGAATCATTAGGTTATATGGCAGAAACCGACAATTTATTCAGGTGTAGGACTAGGGAAACTAGTAAATAAGGCTGAATACAAGATAACAGTTTTGGAAAAATGAACATTTAACCGCGTAACCTTTTTTTTAACGTAGATCGACCAACCTATGACTTAGGTACGGTCAGCGTCAAAAGTAGCTGAGCAAATCAACATTTTAAAAGTGCCTAATAACGTCGAGGACCATAATTTCTTAACAACTCAAACGCCAAAATTTGCCTAACATCTTAAGCGTCAATTCACACTGAGACGCGACGCTGCACGCAGATTTTACATAGAGCGACTCAAAATATACTTTATTCACTACACGAAACGATACACATTTGATTGTGAGAATTCAGTCGCGCGGCGTCTCGAGGTGCAGCGCGACGTATCAATTCTCACAATCAAATACTGTTTAAAAAACTGTTTATTGCGAAATATCATAGTTTATACAGTTACATTTGAATTGTAAGAAGTTTCGTAGTTAAACAAGGACATCAGAAATTACTTTGTGGGATAGGTATTATAACCGCCAATCATAAGATCACGCCTCATATTGAATGTTAACTTAGGTAAAACATGAAAAAACCATTTTGTATTTGAATTTCCCGCTTCTAGTGGTCGCATTCACCTTAAGGCCAAGCTTCGGGAATGCTCGGCGCGAAATTTGGGTTTTTTGACGTTACCCTAACAACGTTGTGTGCGTGTGCATACATGTCCGCACGCACAGTGGGTCGTTGGACTTCGACACGCTTACATAATTATAACTTTGTATAGTGTTACTAAATATAAAAATTGAAATATTAGCATATAATTGAATAAATTGAGGCATTAATTAATTCCCAATTTTATTTATATTTGCATGCTAATAAGGCAGAATGTATTATTATTATGTATTATGTAATTTTCCATCCTATTTCATGCATCTACATTCAAAGCAAATAAAGACCTATTCTATTTTATTCCCCCATTGAAAATTCTCGTCAACAGGAATAATAAAAGCCCAAATACGAAGTTGTTAACGGTTACCGTTGCAGTGTTCACTCGACTCTCTCTCTCTATTGTCTCCATCATCAGGCCAACAGTTTTATGAAGCATCTGAATATCAAGTTTTATCCCATGTGTGCCCTAAATTTTTCAAGTTTTCCATCTTCAGATCTTGGACTCGATAACAATGGGACCATTTGGGAAGGAAGGAAGGAAACAATAAATACTTTTTTCAAATCGGTTGGTAAACGAAAGAGATTAGTGAGAACAAACATAAGAAAAATAAATAAACATCTAAATTGAGAACCCTCTCCTCGTAAAGTAGTTTAAAAACTGTAATACCCACACTCTGTCTAGTTCGTTCAACACTAGCCATAAGATCAACCATCATGACCATCAACTTCCACGAATATATATTAGAAAATATTAGAAAATAAAAAAATAATAATTTCGAGTCGACAACGTGTATTGGGAAAATTCG
>NWSH02000050.1:7909115-7978226 GCA_002382865.2 Heliothis virescens | reverse complement strand
CGTTTACTATATAAACTTATGGAAATGCCGACCCTCGTTCCGTCATATAATACCCTTAAAATAATGTCAACCATAAATGGTTTTACAACATATTTATTAACGTTGATTTGTACATACAAAATGAAATCGAATTTATTATTTATATTATACTAGCTTTCCGCCCGCGGCTTCGCCCGCGTGGAATTCGGTTCGACACACAGCGCCATCTACAATCCATCCATCAAGCAAACAATATTTTTGTTTTCCCGCGGGAATATCAATTTTGTTGGGATAAAAAGTACCCTATTATTTAATCCGGACTTCTAACTTTACGTCTGCAAAATTTCAAAGCAATCGGTTCAGTAGTTACGGCGTGAAAGCGGAACAAACAAACAAACTCACTTTCCGATTTATAATATTAGTAAAGATTCGACATGAGTGTATTGAAATACATCGTTCGGCACACGTGTGGATATTATCATTAGTCTCTACTCGCCTCAACTGTAATGACAAAGTTTTCTCATTTGCTACACGATGTTTTTGCGTCAAAAAAGCGGGCTAGTCGCTATAGGACTGCGCTGTTGCCGCTCTTATCATCGACTAGCTTCTGCCAGCGGTTTCACCCTCGTCCCGTGGGAACTACTTGGCGCACCCGGATAAAAAGTAGCCCATAGCCTTCCTCGATAAATGGGCTATCTAACACTGAAATATTTNTTGCGTCAAAAAAGCGGGCTAGTCGCTATAGGACTGCGCTGTTGCCGCTCTTATCATCGACTAGCTTCTGCCAGCGGTTTCACCCTCGTCCCGTGGGAACTACTTGGCGCACCCGGATAAAAAGTAGCCCATAGCCTTCCTCGATAAATGGGCTATCTAACACTGAAAGAATTGTTCAAATCGGACCAGTAGGTTCCTGAGATTTGCGCGTTCAAACAAACAGACAAACTCTTCAGCTTTATAATATTAGTAAAAGGTGCTACATTCAGTTTTATGCCTATAATAGTTTGTATGAAATGACAAATTATGAAAAAGAAGACCACATCATGGCTCGACTGCTCGGACGTAGTGCAGTTAGAGCCGTCGGGTACTTTATACCTAACATTTTAATTTCAGCTACCTTAGGTTAAATCAGAAGCTGGATGAGATGTTCAATCAAAATGTTTCGATTTACCCGAGTATTAGTTCTACACGTTGTATGAACCTACAGTAAATAAATTGGTTAATTTCTTAAACCATGGGGTTTCATCATTAGAGAAGAAAAAAATAAACAAATATTTTGTAGTGAGTGGCAAAATTAATTTATATTTGAGAAATTACTTAGTGTATGTATTCTGAATGTCCCTCTGGTCTTGACTTCTGCAAAGATTGATGAACATAGTATTCTAATTGTAACACGTGCATTTTGTTCGCATTAAGAACACAGCAGAAGTGATGTATTTTTTTTTCTACTTATGACTTTGCCAGTATTACCAGCCAGAGAAGAAAATTAAAAGTGTATGTTATGTAAGATGAATGATTTAACTGGTAGAGTTACAATTCAATTGCAATCTGAAACATGTTACATTTTGCATTAAAAAGTTTATCGGATTGTAAGAACTTTCGGAGTATAACAAAGACACCAAAAATTACTTTCAGGTATATTATGGCCGCGAATGATAAGATCACACCTCATATCTACAGTTAGCTTAGGTAAAACATCAGAAATTTATTTTATTTTGAATTTAACGCTATCAGTCGAAACATTCACCTTAAGGCTCTCCTCTTCATATAATCATGTAATACAATACACATGTAGTCTCATCCAATACCAAAATGCGAGATTGAGAACTAATTACCTAGATAACAATTAACTACAATGATAACCAAACCATAACCAACCTTAAAAAAATTGTCGCCCTTTGGTCCAATTGGCGCTTTCAGCCGTTTTTGGTTCGGTTAACGTTATAGTTAAATGGTGCAATGCACCATAAGGTATTAAAAAAATAGCTGATACAAGTGAATGTTTAATACCAAAATCTCCAGCGGCAGTAATGAGGGGAAATAAATGTATGCAGGATACAGCTATACCATACAAATCAGCAAAAATGCCTTTAGACATTTGTAAGTATTGTTATAGGTGTTTTTATTATACCATTTAAACAAATAACACAAAAACCTTAATTAAAGTCTAGTACATGAGCACACTGGTGGAATTAAAACTGTAAGGGTGTGTCCTGTGCGGGCGTATCAATGCCAACGCGCACGCCAATGAAGAGATCCTAAACGAACTCATGGATGTATTGCTGAGCCATGCTGTCCGTCACGTAGGCATTTTTTTAAATGTACTGTTTTCGCATCGAACCGTTTCACTTTCGCATCCAGATCCTTCATATAAGCCGCAGCGTTAGTCATTAATAATGCTGTTTAGAAGTAAGTTCAACAATTACTCAGTTATTACTTACGACAAATGGTGTTATTACAAAAAAGTTATACAGACATTTTGACACCTAGTTATAAACACATCAAACATCTGTTTAACTGTTTTGTCATAACATTGTAAAATTTTAATTTCACCGTTTTATTCAATATATGCTCATGTGTATTAATTTATTGGCTATACATGTATTCACTAAATTCAATTTTATCACATTACATGAAATAAAATTGCAGTAACCGCACAAAAATGCAATAATTAGGTGTACAAATTGTAACCAAAATATAAATTACGTTAATACTATTTATTACTCCGATTATATGCCTAGAATTTTAAATGCGCTATTAATCAAGTTATTGGCCTGCAAAAAATATATATGTTAAAAAGTAGCATATTAGAAAATAAGATCAAAGTTACCAGACATTTCATCATTTGAATAAAAATAAATATTCACTATAATTTAACTGTGTGTTCTTTTAGGGTGAACATCGCGGTTTAATCATAAAACTAAATAATAACACCAGCTGAATGTTGTCTAAATGCAGTTAATGATATCGCTGCAGTTTACATCGACGACAGAGCAATTATTTAGTGTCATGATTCAGTATTATATGTGCAGGTAGGATGAAGATGTGCTTGACGTTCATTCGACATCCATTTGTTCTTGTGTCTGTTGCGCGTCAGTCGGCGCGGAGCCGGCGTCAGGCTGTCCGTCGCCAGCCGTGGGGTTGGCTGGGGGTGGGGTCTTCTCTTTAGGTTTTGGTTTGTTTAACACAGGGTTAACAGTGTTCTCAAACGTCTGTAATTTAATAATTATACTTATAAGTCGTATTACTCGCACTTAAAAAAGTATAGAAATCATTGGATATAGATTAATTTTATTATCATTAACAAATAACACAATATATAATTTTGCCAAATAACTAGTCTTGGTTTAATTGTGATTTTAGTATAATAACTACCGTTACACTGTTGAAACTAAAAAAAAACGTCGCGTAAATAAAGTCTTTGAAAGTTGATTTCTACAGTTATTGCGCAAATATTAGGCAATTAATTCGTCATTTGATTGATGTGATGTGAACATTCACATAAATTACAATGTGCAAGCAAGCGGGTACCGATTTGTACGGTGCGTCCGTAATTTTTGTGAAATAGCTCTTAATTTTTTTGTTCTCTCAAACATCTCTGAAGCCAAAAATATCCTACACTAAGCGCACCAACATGCATGCCCAGCACGGTGAGTAAAGGCATATCCCATATGAAGGCGGCCTTTGTCCAGCAGTGGCCCAGCCCTGGTGATGAATCACCAATTGGTGCCTCAGATGTTATCCACATATCCGTATTGTAAGAAGTGAAACTTGTGGCGAGCGCAATATGTAGTCGCTGACCTGGCGCTCCTGGCGGATGTGGTGCGTGGTGTGCGGCGGCGGCAGATGGCGCGGCGCGTGCGCGAGCGCCTGGCGCGCCGCCTCCAGCCAGCCCAGCGCGCCGCGCGCCGCCTCCGCCACCTTCTGCACGTCCGCCTCCGACAGGTGGCTGTACCCCGCGTCATATCGCGCTATATATGTGTATACTAACCTGGCGCTCCTGGCGGATGTGGTGCGTGGTGTGCGGCGGCGGCAGATGGCGCGGCGCGTGCGCGAGCGCCTGGCGCGCCGCCTCCAGCCAGCCCAGCGCGCCGCGCGCCGCCTCCGCCACCTTCTGCACGTCCGCCTCCGACAGGTGGCTGTACCCCGCGTCATATCGCGCTATATATGTGTATACTAACCTGGCGCTCCTGGCGGATGTGGTGCGTGGTGTGCGGCGGCGGCAGATGGCGCGGCGCGTGCGCGAGCGCCTGGCGCGCCGCCTCCAGCCAGCCCAGCGCGCCGCGCGCCGCCTCCGCCACCTTCTGCACGTCCGCCTCCGACAGGTGGCTGTACCCCGCGTCATATCGCGCTATATATGTGTATACTAACCTGGCGCTCCTGGCGGATGTGGTGCGTGGTGTGCGGCGGCGGCAGATGGCGCGGCGCGTGCGCGAGCGCCTGGCGCGCCGCCTCCAGCCAGCCCAGCGCGCCGCGCGCCGCCTCCGCCACCTTCTGCACGTCCGCCTCCGACAGGTGGCTGTACCCCGCGTCATATCGCGCTATATATGTGTATACTAACCTGGCGCTCCTGGCGGATGTGGTGCGTGGTGTGCGGCGGCGGCAGATGGCGCGGCGCGTGCGCGAGCGCCTGGCGCGCCGCCTCCAGCCAGCCCAGCGCGCCGCGCGCCGCCTCCGCCACCTTCTGCACGTCCGCCTCCGACAGGTGGCTGTACCCCGCGTCATATCGCGCTATATATGTGTATACTAACCTGGCGCTCCTGGCGGATGTGGTGCGTGGTGTGCGGCGGCGGCAGATGGCGCGGCGCGTGCGCGAGCGCCTGGCGCGCCGCCTCCAGCCAGCCCAGCGCGCCGCGCGCCGCCTCCGCCACCTTCTGCACGTCCGCCTCCGACAGGTGGCTGTACCCCGCGTCATATCGCGCTATATATGTGTATACTAACCTGGCGCTCCTGGCGGATGTGGTGCGTGGTGTGCGGCGGCGGCAGATGGCGCGGCGCGTGCGCGAGCGCCTGGCGCGCCGCCTCCAGCCAGCCCAGCGCGCCGCGCGCCGCCTCCGCCACCTTCTGCACGTCCGCCTCCGACAGGTGGCTGTACCCCGCGTCATATCGCGCTATATATGTGTATACTAACCTGGCGCTCCTGGCGGATGTGGTGCGTGGTGTGCGGCGGCGGCAGATGGCGCGGCGCGTGCGCGAGCGCCTGGCGCGCCGCCTCCAGCCAGCCCAGCGCGCCGCGCGCCGCCTCCGCCACCTTCTGCACGTCCGCCTCCGACAGGTGGCTGTACCCCGCGTCATATCGCGCTATATATGTGTATACTAACCTGGCGCTCCTGGCGGATGTGGTGCGTGGTGTGCGGCGGCGGCAGATGGCGCGGCGCGTGCGCGAGCGCCTGGCGCGCCGCCTCCAGCCAGCCCAGCGCGCCGCGCGCCGCCTCCGCCACCTTCTGCACGTCCGCCTCCGACAGGTGGCTGTACCCCGCGTCATATCGCGCTATATATGTGTATACTAACCTGGCGCTCCTGGCGGATGTGGTGCGTGGTGTGCGGCGGCGGCAGATGGCGCGGCGCGTGCGCGAGCGCCTGGCGCGCCGCCTCCAGCCAGCCCAGCGCGCCGCGCGCCGCCTCCGCCACCTTCTGCACGTCCGCCTCCGACAGGTGGCTGTACCCCGCGTCATATCGCGCTATATATGTGTATACTAACCTGGCGCTCCTGGCGGATGTGGTGCGTGGTGTGCGGCGGCGGCAGATGGCGCGGCGCGTGCGCGAGCGCCTGGCGCGCCGCCTCCAGCCAGCCCAGCGCGCCGCGCGCCGCCTCCGCCACCTTCTGCACGTCCGCCTCCGACAGGTGGCTGTACCCCGCGTCATATCGCGCTATATATGTGTATACTAACCTGGCGCTCCTGGCGGATGTGGTGCGTGGTGTGCGGCGGCGGCAGATGGCGCGGCGCGTGCGCGAGCGCCTGGCGCGCCGCCTCCAGCCAGCCCAGCGCGCCGCGCGCCGCCTCCGCCACCTTCTGCACGTCCGCCTCCGACAGGTGGCTGTACCCCGCGTCATATCGCGCTATATATGTGTATACTAACCTGGCGCTCCTGGCGGATGTGGTGCGTGGTGTGCGGCGGCGGCAGATGGCGCGGCGCGTGCGCGAGCGCCTGGCGCGCCGCCTCCAGCCAGCCCAGCGCGCCGCGCGCCGCCTCCGCCACCTTCTGCACGTCCGCCTCCGACAGGTGGCTGTACCCCGCGTCATATCGCGCTATATATGTGTATACTAACCTGGCGCTCCTGGCGGATGTGGTGCGTGGTGTGCGGCGGCGGCAGATGGCGCGGCGCGTGCGCGAGCGCCTGGCGCGCCGCCTCCAGCCAGCCCAGCGCGCCGCGCGCCGCCTCCGCCACCTTCTGCACGTCCGCCTCCGACAGGTGGCTGTACCCCGCGTCATATCGCGCTATATATGTGTATACTAACCTGGCGCTCCTGGCGGATGTGGTGCGTGGTGTGCGGCGGCGGCAGATGGCGCGGCGCGTGCGCGAGCGCCTGGCGCGCCGCCTCCAGCCAGCCCAGCGCGCCGCGCGCCGCCTCCGCCACCTTCTGCACGTCCGCCTCCGACAGGTGGCTGTACCCCGCGTCATATCGCGCTATATATGTGTATACTAACCTGGCGCTCCTGGCGGATGTGGTGCGTGGTGTGCGGCGGCGGCAGATGGCGCGGCGCGTGCGCGAGCGCCTGGCGCGCCGCCTCCAGCCAGCCCAGCGCGCCGCGCGCCGCCTCCGCCACCTTCTGCACGTCCGCCTCCGACAGGTGGCTGTACCCCGCGTCATATCGCGCTATATATGTGTATACTAACCTGGCGCTCCTGGCGGATGTGGTGCGTGGTGTGCGGCGGCGGCAGATGGCGCGGCGCGTGCGCGAGCGCCTGGCGCGCCGCCTCCAGCCAGCCCAGCGCGCCGCGCGCCGCCTCCGCCACCTTCTGCACGTCCGCCTCCGACAGGTGGCTGTACCCCGCGTCATATCGCGCTATATATGTGTATACTAACCTGGCGCTCCTGGCGGATGTGGTGCGTGGTGTGCGGCGGCGGCAGATGGCGCGGCGCGTGCGCGAGCGCCTGGCGCGCCGCCTCCAGCCAGCCCAGCGCGCCGCGCGCCGCCTCCGCCACCTTCTGCACGTCCGCCTCCGACAGGTGGCTGTACCCCGCGTCATATCGCGCTATATATGTGTATACTAACCTGGCGCTCCTGGCGGATGTGGTGCGTGGTGTGCGGCGGCGGCAGATGGCGCGGCGCGTGCGCGAGCGCCTGGCGCGCCGCCTCCAGCCAGCCCAGCGCGCCGCGCGCCGCCTCCGCCACCTTCTGCACGTCCGCCTCCGACAGGTGGCTGTACCCCGCGTCATATCGCGCTATATATGTGTATACTAACCTGGCGCTCCTGGCGGATGTGGTGCGTGGTGTGCGGCGGCGGCAGATGGCGCGGCGCGTGCGCGAGCGCCTGGCGCGCCGCCTCCAGCCAGCCCAGCGCGCCGCGCGCCGCCTCCGCCACCTTCTGCACGTCCGCCTCCGACAGGTGGCTGTACCCCGCGTCATATCGCGCTATATATGTGTATACTAACCTGGCGCTCCTGGCGGATGTGGTGCGTGGTGTGCGGCGGCGGCAGATGGCGCGGCGCGTGCGCGAGCGCCTGGCGCGCCGCCTCCAGCCAGCCCAGCGCGCCGCGCGCCGCCTCCGCCACCTTCTGCACGTCCGCCTCCGACAGGTGGCTGTACCCCGCGTCATATCGCGCTATATATGTGTATACTAACCTGGCGCTCCTGGCGGATGTGGTGCGTGGTGTGCGGCGGCGGCAGATGGCGCGGCGCGTGCGCGAGCGCCTGGCGCGCCGCCTCCAGCCAGCCCAGCGCGCCGCGCGCCGCCTCCGCCACCTTCTGCACGTCCGCCTCCGACAGGTGGCTGTACCCCGCGTCATATCGCGCTATATATGTGTATACTAACCTGGCGCTCCTGGCGGATGTGGTGCGTGGTGTGCGGCGGCGGCAGATGGCGCGGCGCGTGCGCGAGCGCCTGGCGCGCCGCCTCCAGCCAGCCCAGCGCGCCGCGCGCCGCCTCCGCCACCTTCTGCACGTCCGCCTCCGACAGGTGGCTGTACCCCGCGTCATATCGCGCTATATATGTGTATACTAACCTGGCGCTCCTGGCGGATGTGGTGCGTGGTGTGCGGCGGCGGCAGATGGCGCGGCGCGTGCGCGAGCGCCTGGCGCGCCGCCTCCAGCCAGCCCAGCGCGCCGCGCGCCGCCTCCGCCACCTTCTGCACGTCCGCCTCCGACAGGTGGCTGTACCCCGCGTCATATCGCGCTATATATGTGTATACTAACCTGGCGCTCCTGGCGGATGTGGTGCGTGGTGTGCGGCGGCGGCAGATGGCGCGGCGCGTGCGCGAGCGCCTGGCGCGCCGCCTCCAGCCAGCCCAGCGCGCCGCGCGCCGCCTCCGCCACCTTCTGCACGTCCGCCTCCGACAGGTGGCTGTACCCCGCGTCATATCGCGCTATATATGTGTATACTAACCTGGCGCTCCTGGCGGATGTGGTGCGTGGTGTGCGGCGGCGGCAGATGGCGCGGCGCGTGCGCGAGCGCCTGGCGCGCCGCCTCCAGCCAGCCCAGCGCGCCGCGCGCCGCCTCCGCCACCTTCTGCACGTCCGCCTCCGACAGGTGGCTGTACCCCGCGTCATATCGCGCTATATATGTGTATACTAACCTGGCGCTCCTGGCGGATGTGGTGCGTGGTGTGCGGCGGCGGCAGATGGCGCGGCGCGTGCGCGAGCGCCTGGCGCGCCGCCTCCAGCCAGCCCAGCGCGCCGCGCGCCGCCTCCGCCACCTTCTGCACGTCCGCCTCCGACAGGTGGCTGTACCCCGCGTCATATCGCGCTATATATGTGTATACTAACCTGGCGCTCCTGGCGGATGTGGTGCGTGGTGTGCGGCGGCGGCAGATGGCGCGGCGCGTGCGCGAGCGCCTGGCGCGCCGCCTCCAGCCAGCCCAGCGCGCCGCGCGCCGCCTCCGCCACCTTCTGCACGTCCGCCTCCGACAGGTGGCTGTACCCCGCGTCATATCGCGCTATATATGTGTATACTAACCTGGCGCTCCTGGCGGATGTGGTGCGTGGTGTGCGGCGGCGGCAGATGGCGCGGCGCGTGCGCGAGCGCCTGGCGCGCCGCCTCCAGCCAGCCCAGCGCGCCGCGCGCCGCCTCCGCCACCTTCTGCACGTCCGCCTCCGACAGGTGGCTGTACCCCGCGTCATATCGCGCTATATATGTGTATACTAACCTGGCGCTCCTGGCGGATGTGGTGCGTGGTGTGCGGCGGCGGCAGATGGCGCGGCGCGTGCGCGAGCGCCTGGCGCGCCGCCTCCAGCCAGCCCAGCGCGCCGCGCGCCGCCTCCGCCACCTTCTGCACGTCCGCCTCCGACAGGTGGCTGTACCCCGCGTCATATCGCGCTATATATGTGTATACTAACCTGGCGCTCCTGGCGGATGTGGTGCGTGGTGTGCGGCGGCGGCAGATGGCGCGGCGCGTGCGCGAGCGCCTGGCGCGCCGCCTCCAGCCAGCCCAGCGCGCCGCGCGCCGCCTCCGCCACCTTCTGCACGTCCGCCTCCGACAGGTGGCTGTACCCCGCGTCATATCGCGCTATATATGTGTATACTAACCTGGCGCTCCTGGCGGATGTGGTGCGTGGTGTGCGGCGGCGGCAGATGGCGCGGCGCGTGCGCGAGCGCCTGGCGCGCCGCCTCCAGCCAGCCCAGCGCGCCGCGCGCCGCCTCCGCCACCTTCTGCACGTCCGCCTCCGACAGGTGGCTGTACCCCGCGTCATATCGCGCTATATATGTGTATACTAACCTGGCGCTCCTGGCGGATGTGGTGCGTGGTGTGCGGCGGCGGCAGATGGCGCGGCGCGTGCGCGAGCGCCTGGCGCGCCGCCTCCAGCCAGCCCAGCGCGCCGCGCGCCGCCTCCGCCACCTTCTGCACGTCCGCCTCCGACAGGTGGCTGTACCCCGCGTCATATCGCGCTATATATGTGTATACTAACCTGGCGCTCCTGGCGGATGTGGTGCGTGGTGTGCGGCGGCGGCAGATGGCGCGGCGCGTGCGCGAGCGCCTGGCGCGCCGCCTCCAGCCAGCCCAGCGCGCCGCGCGCCGCCTCCGCCACCTTCTGCACGTCCGCCTCCGACAGGTGGCTGTACCCCGCGTCATATCGCGCTATATATGTGTATACTAACCTGGCGCTCCTGGCGGATGTGGTGCGTGGTGTGCGGCGGCGGCAGATGGCGCGGCGCGTGCGCGAGCGCCTGGCGCGCCGCCTCCAGCCAGCCCAGCGCGCCGCGCGCCGCCTCCGCCACCTTCTGCACGTCCGCCTCCGACAGGTGGCTGTACCCCGCGTCATATCGCGCTATATATGTGTATACTAACCTGGCGCTCCTGGCGGATGTGGTGCGTGGTGTGCGGCGGCGGCAGATGGCGCGGCGCGTGCGCGAGCGCCTGGCGCGCCGCCTCCAGCCAGCCCAGCGCGCCGCGCGCCGCCTCCGCCACCTTCTGCACGTCCGCCTCCGACAGGTGGCTGTACCCCGCGTCATATCGCGCTATATATGTGTATACTAACCTGGCGCTCCTGGCGGATGTGGTGCGTGGTGTGCGGCGGCGGCAGATGGCGCGGCGCGTGCGCGAGCGCCTGGCGCGCCGCCTCCAGCCAGCCCAGCGCGCCGCGCGCCGCCTCCGCCACCTTCTGCACGTCCGCCTCCGACAGGTGGCTGTACCCCGCGTCATATCGCGCTATATATGTGTATACTAACCTGGCGCTCCTGGCGGATGTGGTGCGTGGTGTGCGGCGGCGGCAGATGGCGCGGCGCGTGCGCGAGCGCCTGGCGCGCCGCCTCCAGCCAGCCCAGCGCGCCGCGCGCCGCCTCCGCCACCTTCTGCACGTCCGCCTCCGACAGGTGGCTGTACCCCGCGTCATATCGCGCTATATATGTGTATACTAACCTGGCGCTCCTGGCGGATGTGGTGCGTGGTGTGCGGCGGCGGCAGATGGCGCGGCGCGTGCGCGAGCGCCTGGCGCGCCGCCTCCAGCCAGCCCAGCGCGCCGCGCGCCGCCTCCGCCACCTTCTGCACGTCCGCCTCCGACAGGTGGCTGTACCCCGCGTCATATCGCGCTATATATGTGTATACTAACCTGGCGCTCCTGGCGGATGTGGTGCGTGGTGTGCGGCGGCGGCAGATGGCGCGGCGCGTGCGCGAGCGCCTGGCGCGCCGCCTCCAGCCAGCCCAGCGCGCCGCGCGCCGCCTCCGCCACCTTCTGCACGTCCGCCTCCGACAGGTGGCTGTACCCCGCGTCATATCGCGCTATATATGTGTATACTAACCTGGCGCTCCTGGCGGATGTGGTGCGTGGTGTGCGGCGGCGGCAGATGGCGCGGCGCGTGCGCGAGCGCCTGGCGCGCCGCCTCCAGCCAGCCCAGCGCGCCGCGCGCCGCCTCCGCCACCTTCTGCACGTCCGCCTCCGACAGGTGGCTGTACCCCGCGTCATATCGCGCTATATATGTGTATACTAACCTGGCGCTCCTGGCGGATGTGGTGCGTGGTGTGCGGCGGCGGCAGATGGCGCGGCGCGTGCGCGAGCGCCTGGCGCGCCGCCTCCAGCCAGCCCAGCGCGCCGCGCGCCGCCTCCGCCACCTTCTGCACGTCCGCCTCCGACAGGTGGCTGTACTTCGCGTCGCCCGCTCTGCGCGATAACGTACATATTACTGTCGCTCCTTCCTTCGAGCTTCATTATAAATAGTACCACAAATCAGGTAACATACTTGTACAAATCGACAGCCTTGTTCGCCAACTGTATTACTCTAGCAAAATCATCTATTGCTCCAGGACGAAGTTCGAACTCCAAACGTCGCTGCTTGATAGGCTCGCCTTCTGTCCGCAGCTCCGTCAATTTATCACTATATACCTGGAAAGAAAAAAAAATTATAATATATGGATGTTATCGAATGATTATTGTATCACAGTGATCAATCACAGTGCGTGTAGGTAGTCTCCTGCCCACGTCATCTAGCCGCGCCCCCGCGCACACGTTACAGTGTGTATTCATGTCGCCACTGCGTATGCTTGCTTACCAATTTCGCTTCTCGGAACATCGTTGCGACGTCTTGATACAAAGTGAAAGATGACGGACAATTAAACAAATGTCGAGTTGGAGGATATGGTCCGCCTGTTTGCAATTAGTGGAGCTTTATCAATAACAGCTTAATACCTGTCTGTGTTGGTCTTCCCCTTCGTCATACAGCCACTGTTCTAGAGCATCTAGCTGGTTAACCAGCCTGATCCGACTATCTTCCGCAATGAAGTCATGCAGGGCTTCTCCCTCTGAGAGTTTTCCACGCAATTCGTAGACATATTCCTCCAAAGCATTACGAGCGTCAGCCCGTTCTTTTTCCTGTCTATCTTGAGCCTGCATTTTACCCTGGAAACGGAAAAAACTATGAATAGCCGCCCAACAGTTTAAATAGGATGATGTTTTGATGTCTAATTTCATGTTTAGTAGAAGTTTAGTTAAATGTTGATTACCTCTTGCTCCAAATATCCATTAAGTTCATTTTTAGAAAGTCCATGTGTTTGGGAATCAATTGGGAGCTCAATAGTTTTAACGAGTACTTTCTTGGTCTTGTCCTTTGATTTATCCTTTTTATCATCAGGATTATCCTGCGAATAAGTACACAAGTTCAAATCTAAAAAACACATTTTTTTTCCCCACTACCATCACTGCTTGGATATTTTTTAAGCAGTTTTTTTTTTTAGTTTGACTTCCAAGCAATGAGGTGACCCATTTGCATTTATTTCAACATTTAATAAAATACAATAATAAAAATAACTCAAGCTTCACAAGTCCTCCATCTCCAGGGTTTCTGCAGAACGAAAAATATGGAAAAACAAAACAATCAACTTCAAGCTTTACCAAAACATGCGTGGACACAGAGAGTTTAAAAGAACAAAAACAAGTAGAAATCACATGAGGTGGTACTAACCTCATAAAACTAGAAATTTGTGCAAATGGACCTCAAAATGAGGGTGGGGACGAAATATAACATTGTGATGTCTGCTGCCAGAAGTTTATATGCCGAGGGCTGAGACAACAAAATAGCGTTAGATTGTAAAACTAGGCGTTATGAAGAGAAGGCGGGCAACAAACAACACGGGACTGGACACACGCGCTACCGACACGTACCCCGCTGAACCATTGTCCTACTTTCTGTGTCCACGACTGTTTTTGTTGAGGCTCCCCCTTCATTTCGTCGTCTCTCACCTCTTGGTTCTCAGGACCATTTTGTTGTTGATCTTGGGCGGCGCCATTTGTATCCATAGCAGCATCCTGTCCCTGAGAATTTTCATTCGCATTCTCCATTTCTATATTGTCATTTTGAGCAGCATCTTGCTTCTTTTCAACAAGGGAGGCGGAGGCAACTGTGATTATGCCATGAATGTTCACTCTCACTTTGAGTTTCACTTTTTGTGACTCGCCTTCAGCTGTAGGCTGGACATCTCTAATATGCCACTGACCTGTAATTGGTGATAAATTGAAATAGTTATAATTTATTATTATTTTGATCATTACAATAATGGAACACATTCGCGACTGTTATACATACCAATAAAGGTGTCTGGGTAGGGCACTTGATCAGAGTAGTAAGCACTAACAGAGAAAGGCTCCTTTCTGTAGAAAGTCAACATTTTTGAAAATGGAGCAGCATGGAATGCTGAGAACACCTGTAATTAAAAGATTTTACCAATTTAATGTCACCCATATTATGTATTGTAAATATGAAACTGTCTGTATGCTTTCAGATATAATTCAATAAATCAATTCTGATGATATTAATCTGAAGTCGAGAGTCGGAAGATCCTTATAATCCACTATTTATTGAAGTGCGGGATAGTGTACTTTACTGAAATGTGTGAAACCGTAAACAGATTCTTATTAATACGGCAAAGAGGTAAATTTCATGAGGATTTACTGAACCAATTTCGAAAATTGATTTCCTTGTAAAAAGTCATGTTATTTCTGAAAGTCATATATTTTATTCTGATAGGGGAAGTAGTTTAAATAAATGGTGTTCGCTAGGCTACCTCCATGTCTCCGTCCTCGCCCTTGCTGGCGTCCCAGGCGAGGCGCACGGCGTAGGGCGTGACGTCGGTGACGCTGAAGTCGCGCACGCGCACGGCCGGGCTCAGCATGGCGCACTGCAGCGCGCAGCCGCGCGCCACCGCCTCGTCCTGCGGGCGGCCACACGTCACTGCGCTGCCTTCACATCTCACACAACGACCACGACGAGAACCGAAGTTAGCCAGTTGAAACCTCCTCGCGATTGTGCATTAATGTTTTGATGCCTACTTGCGAGAGATATGCCTACCACTCCGGAAGTTGCGGGTATGGTTTCCGCATAAGTCAAACATTTGTTTTTCTATGCATAGCATGTATGTGTGAAGTTAAATATAATGGTTTAAAATAATAATATAAACACTCTTGATTTATTTTATACTTTTTTTTAGACGCGAACTCTATTTAGTTAGGGACTATGTCACACTGTGTGGAATATTATAATACAAAGCAGCTTTATAATCTGACAATGTAATAAAATATGTCAGTGGAAAAAAAATATGTTAGAAAGTATGTACAACCATATCAATGCTGTTACCTGATTTAATGTGGTTGAAGCATGCTTGTTAAAGACTTGTTCAATCAAGTTTTTGACTGCAGGAATTCTAGTAGAACCTCCAACAATCTCCACAGAATGAATGTCTTCAGGTCTAAGCTCTGAAACAATGATGTTAATGTAAACATGGCATGTAAGTTTTGTTGTGAATGAAGATATAAAGCTAGAGAAGTGATGAGAATGAAGTAATATTATTTGTTACTCACTGGCATTATGCAATATGGCCCGCATGGTTCTTTCGATGCGTGTGAAGGTCTCAGCACAGATTTGCTCCATTTGCGAACGCTGCATCTCACTTGAGACATCGCGCTCTTCCATGAAGCACTCGATATTGATCGGCAGACGGGTGCTGTTAGCTGACATCTGTTTCTTTAGTTTCTCCACTTCTTGGAGAAGCCGAAGGAAAGCCCTGCAAAGAAATATCATTATTAAATGTAACATTCAAGATGAATTAGAGTAACTACATGAATGGTAAATGTTTATTTTAGTGAATCAAATTGACATACATTCTGTCACTACTGGAAGGACATCAAACTTGCTACTTGAGAACAAAAAGAGTGGAAAAATATTCTACAAGTCCTATGTCCCTATTTATAAGGTTTGCTTGAATGCTCTAATCTAAACAACCGTGCATGTATTGTGGAAGTCTATAAGTTTCTTTTTATCCGGATGCGCCAAATAGTTTAAACGAAACGCGGATGATATCGCTGGTGAAAGCTATTAGATGATATTCTGAAAATTTTAATACACGCTTCCGCTAGCGACCTAACCCATTACCCGAGGAAAATACTACCTATACCTGGATAAAAAGTAGCCTACATGTTATTCTGATGTAGAAGCTATAATTATTACTGGTACTAAGTTTCATCAAAATCTGTCAAGAAATATTTACGTGAAAGAGTGTTACTCTTTCATCATCACAAACTTTCGCATTTATAATATTAGTAGGATAGAATTTCTTGGGAATTACTGTGGTTTATGAGTTAAGTTCTATGATAATTTAACGAGGACTAACCTTTGATTTTTTCTGGCATCCAGCTTTAATCTGCTGATGAAGTCTTGACAGAAATAGTCAGCCAGTGCCATATCAATGTCCCTGCCACCACATTGAGCATCCGTTGATGTAGCCAGGACACGCAGCTTACCTTTGTTGAATGCACATGCTGACACCTAGACAGTAAATTATTCTTAATGTTATTTGTTTCTATATTATAAAGTGCACATCCATGTTTAATAAAAAACAAAGGCAATAAAATACCTGCAGCGAACTATGTCCAAAGTCAACAAACACTACATTCTTGGGCTTTTCTTCAGGTGCAGGTAGGTCCTGCTTATAAATACCATAAGCCAAAGCAGTGGCGGTTGTTTCATTCATAAGGCGCAATACATTCAGCCCTGGAAATAAAAAATATACATTAATTTAACAATGTTACTTCATATATGTTAAAAAATGTGCACTATGAAATAACACTATATTATAGGATTGAAAGAGAATTATAGTTTTTCTCACCTGCAATACTAGCAGCATCCAGTAGAGCATTCCTCTCAGAGTTTGTAAAGTAACTAGGCACAGATATGACACAGTCATTAATTGGGGTCTGCAATGCTATTGTTGCACTATCTTTCAATTTTGTGAACAGCATAGCTGTTATCTGGAAATCAAATATGTTACATTTTAAAATTTGTTTTTTATTTAAAATACCACATTATTTATCCGTTATTATAACAATTATACAATGCAGTACCTGCTCTGGAGTAAAAACATTATCTTCACCCAGGTAATTTACTCTGATACCAATCCCATCATCAGGTCTTTGTTCCACCTTGAATGGGAAATATTTCAGCTCCTTTTGAACATATGGGTCAGAGAATTTTCTACCTAATAGTCTCTTGAAACCAAACACGGTATTTTTCATATTTGTAACCATCTGGTTCTTTGCAGCCACACCCAATATTCGATTTTTCGATGAAAATGCGACACATGATCTGAAAATGTAATTCCTTAATGTGAATATAAGTACTAATCATCACAATACAAAAATATCATCATTTACATCCTAAATTTGTAAGGGACAGAGTTTTAAATATATTGTCCACTAACATGGAAGCCTAACCTTGACTTTACTAAAAAGCACTTTTGATCAAAACCTAATTAAGCTCACTCAATAGTTTCAGAGCCTTTAGGGTACAAACAAATAAAATGTTTCCTTTATTATTATAGAAGAAGTACAGAGAAAAAGATGATTAGTATAGAAGTATAGATAGCTATATTTAGATATATATAACAAAATTAGAACTTTTGTGAAAATAATTATGATATTAATATGAAACATGGCAGCAATGATATTTATTATAGAAATGTCTTTTAAGTTATGAACGAATTTGACCTATGTTACAGCTTTTCACAGACAGCCCCATTCATTATGAATTCATTTTTATAATTTCTTGTTCACTTAATTTTGTCTGAACATGCAATAGTTCAGACAGCCACCTACTCTAATATTTACTTGTCAAAATAAAGGAGCACCACAATATTGTCAATCTGGCTAGCCACATCTTAAAAGAACTTTTTCCTGTACCCAGATAACAGCTTATGTTACCCTGAAACAGTGTAGCTTTCCAACAGTGAAAGAATTTGTAAACTTGGTTCATTAGTTTTGAAGTACAAACAAAAAAAAATTCCTCTTCAATCAATTAATCTTTCTTTATGATGAAGGTAATGGACCAATGAAACTGTAGCATAGACGAAAACCTTGTCTATGCTGAAAAATATACAACAATTGAATGCATCTTCAGGAGGTTTTTTCTCTGTGGGGCAATGACCTCCAGTAGACTGGATCACTTTCCTGATGTATGGGACACTATTTTTATAGCTTTTTTTCTTAAATCAAACATTTAAAATTTTACCAGTGAGTTAAATACAGAATGATGAAAAATGACATCATTGATTTACAAGTTTACTAGTTACTGTCATAGAGATTGATCAAAGTTACTCATCAAAAATCAGTAAAGAATAGCGGATACCTTTAAATCGGAAATGCTGATTCCATTTTCTTTGCCTACTGTTTTTACGTATATTGCAATACAATCAATTAATTAAATTTCATCAGCTCACATCACTATAACTATCAGTTATGAACTGACAGAGAACTCATCATGCTTAATGTGAATTAACTATAAATTAGTCTATTTTCTCTGCAGTAATGTTATGTTTTTAAACCCTTACATAATGCTATGATGGTATGCTTATTACATCATAATAATTAGGTTCCATAATTTATTCCTACAACATATAAATTAACAGAAGCTATTGTAAAAGTATATATTTTTCTGCTTACACTTTCTTTTACCAATTCTTAAATGAATACAAGGCCTTTTTAAAAGCTTTTTTATACATAATAAAAGATATAAACGAATTAATGCATGCATGTTTGTAAAAAAATCTACATGTTTTCAACATAGAAATTGGGTACACCTGACAGTTGAATGACTTCCTGATTTAATTTATAAATTTTTATAAAGACTAAGCAACCAAATCTAAAATAATTAAGTTAATAAAATTAATGACACTTAGTATATTAGATGTAATCATGAAATAAATCAACTATTAATGAATATGACAAATATACTAAGTGCTAAATTAAATCTATAACCATACCTATATTGGCGATATTCTGGATAAGTGTGACTAACCTACAATGATACATCGAATTGTTGCAAGGACATTGAAATGAAAACTGTTATTGATGAATGAATTAACTTTTAGAGCTATTCAATAATAAATTCCATCGACCAAGTGAGTTGAGAATATAAAAATTTTAGTTGCAGGAATTGAATAGTAAATCTATAAGAAAATATTATCCCTGAGCTCGAACATGACAAGCAGTTAATCAAATCAGATGGTTTGAGGTTTGTCAATGGGCGAACCATGATGACAGCATGAAAAGACATTATTTTACCCTTAAACAGAAATAATAACAATGTTTAGTACTTACGGAGTCCCGCGGAGGCTATAATCGTTGGCTATTGTCTCAATACCACCTGCTTTAGCCACAGCGATATAACATGATTCATTACCGAAATCAATACCAATGACGGACATAGCGGCCATCGTTAACTGAAATTTGTCTTAATTTCTTACAAGAATTGTTAAATCTTGCTTATCTTCCGAATCACACGAACAGAGAAACACGTTGCTGAAGTCGACAATCGATCAATCTATCGTACAAACGCCGGTTTATTGCCGCATAGTAGTTCCTTCATTCGTGCTTGTACCCGAATTTTCTAGAAGTGTGGCCAGTAGTGTTGTATTTAGTAATAATCAAATGGTTGAAAATTTCATTAGTCGATTTGGTCAAGTTAAGATTTTATATTATTTATATATAAATTGTTAATTGAATAATAAACAAGAAGGCTAAATATATCGAAAGAATATTGTTTTAAATGGTTTTAAACATGAGAAGACTAGATAATCTGTATTTCAATCTAGATATATATAAATGTATTTTATATACGAAGGCCTCAAGGCACCTCAAGGCCTACAATAATAAGAGTCCGTAAGAGAGGTAAGAGACAGAGACAGCACGTTGATTGCCGCCAAAAAAGACATGACGCCTTGTTCATGGCACGTTTTGTCGTAACTCATACAAAAAACATACTCAAAATTTACCATAGATTTTTACGGCAGAGAAACGTGTTCAAAAGAGATATAAGGCATTTAATTGATCGTCTTAGGAGCGCTTCAAACGCAGCGTAAAAACCATGAGTGAGCGGCAGAAGTTCGTATGCTAAAATATGGGATATATCCATTATAAATCCCCGAAGTACCTAGTGAAGTAACATATCACCAAATCCACAAAAAAAAACCCCACAAAAAAAATCTTGAATATTTCTCTATTTGTCATCCACAAACTTGTGCTCGGAAATAAGCTGCGATGGCTCCGAGCAAGTTTGGCGAACTGTACTCTTTATTTCACTTTTTATCTGTAAGATTCATGCAGCAAGTCAGATTTTAATCAATGAGACATATTTAAAAATATAATAAATTTTAATATCAAATATTACTGATATTGATATTTATTAATAAATGTCATAGGTTATCACTATCAGTGTTGCAAGGCCTGACTGAGTGTGTGTCCTGAAATATAACTCAGTATAGTGTCCAGCACCAATGACGTCATGCAAATAACACCATTATTGTGTTGGTGTGAGTGGTTTGCAACCCATGCCCATAATGCACTTGAGACACAAGTGCATCGTATTGTAAGATGGCCTTCAGACATTATGAGAGGGTTAAAAAATAATGATTCTAATTAATGCATATTTTAGACGAAAAAGAAATCAATTTAATTGATCGTCTAGACAGCGCGTTACAGACTGTCTGAATTTTATTTTAGAACTTCGGAACACACGCTGAGTAACTCGTTTAGCCGAGAGGTCACCTTCAGCGATTGTATTTATGACGTATAAAGTCAATTCAATCATTTTTATTCACGCTCTACTTATAAGCGTCGAGTGATTGTATTAACACTTTCAGGTTCCGTTCAGGTAAAGTCTTCAGTATGAGTGGTGAACCTCAAGCGAAACGCACCAAAATGAGCGCCCTAGAGCAGTTAAAACAATATTGTACGGTGGTGGCCGATACCGGTGATTTTGAAGGTTAGAAAAAAATATTATTGTATTGTTGTTTTCTATATTTTATGTTAGTCAGATCGTTCGGCTTCGGAGCGGGTCAAGTTTAACATGAAATTAATGAGGTATCGACACACCTGACTGACCTCGAAACCTTTATTGTTGGAAGCTAGACAGACTAATGTTTTATTTTATTTGTAATCAATAAAATAATGATATTGATTTGGATTAAACATTTATATATTTCTTTATAAGTTCGCATTTAGTGGACATGGTTTTAAAGAGATTGCTTTACTTTATATTCATTATGATTCGACAAGGAGAGGTCAGGGTCATCCACATGTTTCACGTTTGTTTCTTAGTTCTTAAGTTCATATCAGTATGTCAGTAGACTTTTAATTAGAATCAATATACAATACCAATGGATATGCAATATTTTTATAAAATATTAAATTAATTATTTGCAGCAATGAAAGAGTACAAGCCAACTGATGCAACTACAAATCCAAGTTTGATACTGTCTGCGGCTGCCATGGAGCAGTACCAGCACATACTTGATAAAGCCATCAAATATGCTAAGGAGGTTGGCAGGTATGTTGTATTCACTTTCTTGTGATTTCTCTTTGTAGTAAAAGGAATATTTTTTTTTTTGTACAACTATTAGGATGACGATTGCTAACAATATTGTTATTTTGATGATATCTTAATTATTCTACACTATATTTTCAGCACGGTGGAAGAGCAGGTAGCAGAGACCCTTGACATGCTCAGTGTATTGTTTGGCTGTGAGATACTTAAGATCATTCCTGGTAGAGTTTCTGTGGAAGTTGATGCCCGGTAATTATTTATATTAAATATTTCTTTGGTAGAAACTCATAAAACAAAATTCTATAGTTTTGCCTAGTTTTTAATATGAAAATATTCAGTGCGGTGAAATACAAAATGAAACAATAGTCTCAACAATTCAGTTTTAATCATACTTAGGTATATTAGTACTACTGTTTATCGTTGATATCTAATCTACATGCTTATTAGAAAATAACATTAAATTATGCAATCAGTTATTTACATTACATGCTAATTGCATAGTTTATTAAAACATTGGCATAGTAACAAGATACAGGTTTGTTATAATGCTACAACACCTTTTTTTTTTCAGATTGTCCTTTGATAAGGATGCAAGCATATCTAAGGCTATCAAACTGATCAACATGTTTGCTGAATATGGCATTAAGAAGGAGCGCATTCTTATAAAGTTGGCTTCAACTTGGGAAGGCATCCAGGCAGCAAGGTAACAATTGGTATTCTTATGTTTATTTGAAAAAGAGAAATTATAATTGGTTTGCTGTAAGATTAGATTAGATCCCTGACTATTCTCATTTTTTCAAGACATGTATGCAACTTTTACCTATTTTAAAACTTACATCTAATATAATATAGAGAAAACTTTTTTGTTTGATTAAATCCTAGAGGCTCCGAAATTACTGAACAATTCATTCACTTTTGGGAAACTAGCTATACCCAAGTAGCATAGGCTATATTTTGTCAGGAAGGAGTTCCACTGGGAAACAGCTGAACTTTTATAAAAGTAGTATGCTTGACTCAAAGAACTGTGAATTGTTAGGGATTTTTTTCATTTATTCAATTTTATATTTTTACTTTATAGAGAATTGGAGAAGAAACATGGAAT
The DNA here is from genome assembly GCA_002382865.2 of Heliothis virescens. Classification (NCBI taxonomy): domain Eukaryota; kingdom Metazoa; phylum Arthropoda; class Insecta; order Lepidoptera; family Noctuidae; genus Heliothis; species Heliothis virescens. The sequence continues at coordinate 7,956,186 of NWSH02000050.1, read as the reverse complement.
CCACTGTAATCTGACATTGCTGTTTTCTTTGTACCAAGCTATTGCTTGTGCGGAGGCTAATGTCACCCTCATCTCACCATTTGTTGGAAGAATTCTGGATTGGTATGTTTAATTATTTTATTTCAAGTCACCATACTAAGATTTATTAAATTTTAACTTTTTTTGTATATTTAAAATTTTACCATTAAAATATTCTAAAGAATTTACTGAGCTTATGCTCGTCTCTGAATTAACTCTATGAGCCTGTTGGGCACTGTATTAAAAAAAGGAATACTTTGCAACCACACAGTAGTCCTTCGACTCGCTGACTTGTTTCGTACATACTCTACAGTAGTATGCGATGATAAGACCGAACATTTCGTGTTGTAGGTATGTTGAGCACACAAAGAAGACATACGAAGGTAAAGAAGACCCTGGCGTCGTGTCAGTGACTCGCGTGTACAATTACTATAAGAAATTTGGCTACAAGACTCAAGTGATGGGAGCGTCTTTCCGCAACACTGGCGAGATTCGCGAGCTAGCCGGCTGCGACCTACTCACCATCAGCCCAAAACTTTTACAAGAGTTGGCATCTAGTGAACAACCACTGAAGAGAGTGAGTCTAATACCTTATTAATTTATTATAAGAGAACTCTATGAAGTCATTAGTTTATCATCAATCTTCAAAATCTTGCATAGAATCATTACTTTGCAATTTGTTAACTACGTCAGAAAAACGCTAAGATGCCTCGTCATATGTTTGCGTTTGAATGCTTGAGGATCATTTTATTCACCAACCAAACCTGTTAGATATGTTGCAAAAAATATAATTATTATATTTTTGTTTATAGGTCCTGGACCCTAAGTTTGCTGCTCAATGTGACATGGAAAAGATTTCTCTTAGTGAGTCGCAGTTCCGTTGGCATCTTAATGAAGATCAGATGGCTACTGACAAACTTTCGGACGGTATAAGAAAATTCGCTGCTGACACAAGGAAACTTGAGACTCTTATCAAAGCTCTATTGGCTAAAAAGTAAATATGAAAAAAAGAAAAATTCAGCAACTACAATACTGGGGTTAAGTGGCACAATTAGGCTAAGCTTAAATTTTAACATTAAGAGTGATTTATATAAATTGTTTTTCATATAATTTTACGATGTTTTTTCTTGAGTTTTTTTATATGCGTTGTTTTTGCATTGTTAATCAGACGACTTCCTATTATATTCCATTTTCTATTACTGATACAGACCAGTTGTATTGAAAAAGGGGACCATAAATTAGTACATTCCTGTACACATTGTTGTATTTAAATCTTTATTGGAGGGTTTAGAAGATATTAAATGATTTTCCAGAAAAACAATAAGTTTTATTTTGGTCTTCCTGCTTAGATGGTTTCCTATAAAACGTGGGTACATTTACTTATTTCTGTCCATTTGTGTGTCCAATGTTTTGGCTTTTTTTTAAGCATACACGCAGGTGGTGATACACGCAGGTGGTGAGATTTTTTCATATTTTATAAACTTACGGTTAGAAAGTGAACGGAACATAACTCAATTTTTTTCAAGAGTTCTCTTGATTTCTCAGGGTTTCCATCATCAGACCCTGACCTGGTGACAATGGGGTGTGTTCCTCCGTGGCCGGACCACAATTTAGTACTCAGATTCTATAGTTGAAAATAATACCTACCTAAAGTCTACTTTCATCGGAATATATCTATATTTTTAGTACCTCAAGAGATATCTTTTTATTTAACATTTTATGTGGTCCGGCCGCCGAGCAGTGCTCTCTGGCCGCGCCACCTCAAATTAAGTAGAGTATAATGTACTATTAATAAATTAATAACCCGAAATAAAACTACCTAAAAAGTACCTTGCATACGATAAATATGGTCCAATAAACCCCCTTGGTTAAGAAGTTATTGGCCGTAGGGTGTGGTCCGGCTGGAAGGTATACTCTGCAGCAAGTCAATTTTGCAATATTTAATATTAACTATCCATAAATCAATCTATATAATGGTACCTTTTCTCTACTCTTCGATGATATTTTTTTCTCTCAAGAAACTATTCAGTTTGATTAACTACTCTATAAAGTATGTGGCGCGGCCAGGGAGGATTACTTTCGGCAAATATAACGAAATATGCTTTATTTCTTTATACCAACGAAAACTGCGTAATAAGTACTTTATAAAAAGACCTCGACTTCATCTATAATTTTTTATTTTTATTACCAACAATGATTTTGAAAAACGTGCACTTTTTGTGTGCATCAGAATTGCTGTCACTCAGTCACTCGCTGGCAGAATCCCTCGAAATACATATAGAGAGTGACTAGTTTTTATAAAGTACTTATTACGCAGTTTTCGTTGGTATAAAGAAATAAAGCATATTTCGTTATAAGTATTTGCCGAAAGTAATCCTCCCTGGCCGCGCCACATACTTTATAGAGTAGTTAATCAAACTGAATAGTTTCTTGAGAGAAAAAAATATAATCGAAGAGTAGAGAAAAGGTACCATTATATAGATTGATTTATGGATAGTTAATATTAAATATTACAAAATTGACTTGCTGCAGAGTATACCTTCCAGCCGGACCACACCCTACGGCCAATAACTTCTTAACCAAGGGGGTTTATTGGACCATATTTATCGTATGCAAGGTACTTTTTAGGTAGTTTTATTTCGGGTTATTAATTTATTAATAGTACATTATACTCTACTTAATTTGAGGTGGCGCGGCCAGAGAGCACTGCTCGGCGGCCGGACCACATAAAATGTTAATTAAAAAGATATCTCTTGAGGTACTAAAAATATAGATATATTCCGATGAAAGTAGACTTTAGGTAGGTATTATTTTCAACTATAGAATCTGAGTACTAAATTGTGGTCCGGCCACGGAGGAACACACAAGCTATTAGATTGTAGATTTTTTCAGGTACAAATCCGAAATACTTTCAAAATCTTTAATGAACGGAATATTTTACGGATTATTTTCGTAGTTATATATTTCGTATAACGAAAAATCAAGATGGATTACGACTACGACTGTCATTACAGGCGACGATGATACACGATTTCCAATGATAGTAAAAAAAAACAACCCGTCTAGGAAAATGTACGAAGGGAAAGATCCTAAAGAAAAATTATGTACCTACCCTTTTTGAAATTGAACTGAAGTTGATATTGACGTCGTTACTTGCTACGCCTCGCTACGAAATATGCTACGAAATCTAGGACTACGGACGTATTGATTGAATTTGATAATATTGGGATTTCATTTTAATATACTTTAGATCGCAATATTATTACATAACTATGTCCTTTAGGTATCTTACAAGGGTAGGTAGGTATATATAGCGTAGTAGGTACCTATTATTTTTATTTCCCAGGTCTAGTTACGATTGTATGTACCTATAATATACGTAGTTAATATTTTTGTTATTGTTCGTAATTACACATCATAGAGATAATTCGCGTTTTAACGTACTTATTTTACGTAAAGTATTGTATATTTAAACATGTACAGGTACTACCTATAAATTGTATCTACTTATTTCACTGGCATGGTAATATGATATCAAATGAGCGTTAACTATGTTCCTATGAGTGATAATAATCAAGAAAATTTCCATATTATTATGTATTAGTGAAGAAAATGTTCACAACGGGGTGAAGAAGCGCGCGGGGGCGGCGGAGGCGGAGGCTTGATATTGACCTAGATGTTCATTCAGAGTTCGGTCGATGCGAAACTTGACATCTGCGCGATCCTGCGTTTTGTATTTTTCGATTTAATGTTCACTTAACTCGCTCGGTTTTTGATTAATTTCCTCTTAACTACTTGGTTTTAGGATCCACTCGACTCGTGAAGTATTCAATGGTATTCGTAGTTTAGTTGTAGTGAGTGTGATGTTCTGTGCGAGCCTTGGTGTTCCTTGTGTCATTGACGCGGTGCTGACTGCCGATGTACAGCCTGAGCAGCGATGTTTGTTCAAATAGTTCCGGTTCTCCTTTAGTTTAACATGTCTAAGTCATCAGCAAAACCTAAGGCCCAGATACCTGCAGTCGCAAAGGATATTTCAGCAATGGACACAAAAATCGCTGATGTGAGTCTCTCTTGCCCTTTAGTATAGATTCCTTAAACGGGACCTTCTTCTATAAGTAATAGTTGAAAAATGTTTCTTATTACAGTTTAGTTTAATGATGATAAATTCGAAAAGGTGTATAGGTATTTTCGATATGTAGGTCATAAGGTATATGGAATAGGTATCTACTTATATCTTTCATATACTTAGGTGTCGTAACAATGACGATGTTGAGTGGAGACGGCGCATCGTGCTTGCCACCAGCTGATTCGCGTACCTAATTAATTAAATAAAGGTTTCATATATTGTTTGAATAGTTAAAATTCTTTCAAATAAAATAATTGAGTTTTATAAACTTAAACCATCAAACCAAATCCACATATTATTTGTCTTACTGCACACACAATTTTTTCGTATTGTTGTACCAGTGCTCCATTGATTTTCTAAAAGCCATCCTCAAATCTGAAACTTAATCTGTGATAACCTTTAGTAGCAAATCAAATTAGGACAGTCAAGAAGTTAAACATTGACTTTTGACGGAGGACGGCTTGTTCGGTTTTATAAACGTGTTTATTACACAGTTAAAAAAAAATGTATATCGTTTCGTTTGTCTTCCCGGTGAACAAAAGACCACTCCACAACTTCCCGTGTACGTAAGAGTCTACCTATAGATATATAAGAGGCATCTAATTGGTTCCATTAGCATTCACTTTACACTAATAATTCCATAAAGGCTATGGTTATAGCTGTTTACTGCTTTTCGAAGTTTGATTCAGCCTGACGCAAAAAAATATGTTGTTGTACAGAGCAAAGATGAATTAAATCCAGAACCAGCAGCAGAAGATGCAGAACCAGCACGTGGCAACTGGACTGGACGATTTGACTTCTTATTGTCACTGCTGGGCTACAGCGTGGGATTGGGCAACGTGTGGCGATTCCCCTACTTGTGCTACAACAACGGAGGAGGTATTCACTCACTCTTTTTTCAGAATAGCTGAAACTGTATCTTAAAAGTCGCGTGGGATATAAGAATGCATCTTCCGCGCTGACCCATTGGTATTTACGAGACAGAGATTCGCAAACGAAAGTGTTTCTGTTAGTAACAAATTGAATGCGACTTTTACGTTACGACGTGTTAGGCCAGTGCACATGTGTTTCAAAATTGCAAATACAAAATTAAATGGTAGTACGATGAAACACGTTAGGGCAGGAAGAGACTGCTTACGGAAAAAATTACAGGAAAAATAATTTAGGCACGATTTGAGGTCGGGAAGTCAGGGAGAAGAGTTTAACGCAAAAAATGGTTTTTATTTGTGGCAAAATAAAACGTCCTACGGAAAAAAGTTGAATGGCAAAGTTGTAGGTAAGGAAAGATCTACAACTTTTGTACATACTTACACTTACTTACAAACCTTAAATAACCAAGATCTTGTTTTTTATTTATATTTTTTTCAAAAATGATATTATTTAATAAAAGGTGAAGGTCTCAAATACACTGTAACTTTTAAAAAATATACTCAGCTTTTTAAAAAAAAAATATGCAATAGGTTTCATCCTACTATCAAGCAAAATCTCGGTTGTAATAATTGTCCGACAGATAAGGAAATCGTATTTCTTATGAAAGAACTTCGTGCTTCTTGTATTTAGTTCGATCTATACAAAATCACTTTCAACGTGTTTTTCTAGAAATGTTAAATGACATTTCTTAAATCTAATATTTTTATTTTCTTCCAGGCGCTTTTCTCATTCCATTTACTGTGATGCTTATAATTGCTGGCTTGCCTCTGATGTTTATGGAGCTATCGTTTGGACAGTATGCAGCTTTGGGCCCTGTGGCCGTATACAATAAATTCTGTCCCCTGTTCCAAGGACTTGGTTATGGCATGGTGATAGTCTCTAGCATCGTCATGCTATACTATAATCTGATTATAGCATGGACGATTTACTACATGGCTGTGTCCTTCATGAGCATTTTCTATCAGCTGCCCTGGCAGAATTGTGATGCAGAATGGAGCACCGAGCGTAAGTTGAGATTCTCTTTTTGTTTGGTTTTTTATCTAATACGCATGCAGTTTATTAGTGGAGTCACGCAGTGTTCCAAAAATAATTAAGATGTGCATTTTAAAAATATCTCCTTCTGTAACACACCTCCTTTTTGAAACCCACTATCAAAGCGCGTTTGTAGCGATACAAACGTGCGTTAGCGTTTGAAAAGCAGAAGTTAATGCGAACATTACGATAGTTTTATATTTTTTCAGATTGTTATTCTTACGAGGAGGCAGACAGCTGTGAAGCGGCTAATGGAACATACTACCTGAGAAAATGTTTCAATCAAACCTATGCTCTATTACATAACATAAACGCGCTAGCTGAAGGAGCTCTTCGACGACCTCCAGCAGAAGAATATTTCACGTAAGTGTAATGGCTATTCTGGAGGCACTTTTAAGCAAAGCCATTTTTTCCAATAACTACTTATGGGAAGCTGTTTCTTCATGGGAAGCTACTTTTGGAATGGACAGCTAGAATCTTGCTTGTTGCTTGTTACCATTCGGTCGAACATTCTTGTGAAGGACTATAAATTAAATGAATTCCTTTCGAAAAATACCGAAAATATAACTTTTATGAACATCGGAAGTTGGTAGCGAAATAAACACAGCAATAACCTGTAAGTAGTCGCCGACTTCTAGATAAATGTTGGCGTCTAGACCAACTGTCGGCCACGGTGCGGTGGCTACTCTCTCTAAAAGATTACCCAGCTTAGCTACGCTGGTCACATTATAGTGCACCAGCATTTGCGCAGACACTCATGCACACCCTATTTCTTCTCTTCTCATTCGTATTCCTCGACCCAGGAGTCGAGCTTACTTAACTAACGTAGTTACAACTTAAATGTGTTTTAGCCTAGAATTTCAGTGTTTTTAGAAATCGTTTTTATTTGGTGTTTGTTTGCAGAAATCAAGTACTAGGGCTATCATCCGGTATAGAAGAAACTGGTCAAATCCGTTGGGGCATGGCAGTTTGCTTGTTGGCAGCTTGGCTCATTGTGTTCCTTTGTTTGTGTAAGGGGGTTCAGTCTTCGGGAAAGGTGAGACCCTCAAAATTCACATTGAATTACATAACCATTTAAGGCACATAATACAACACTTTTTACAAAAGATCCTACTTTTATAGAAAATTGCAAACGAGGACGAAAAATTACTAAACATGAATATGATGAGGTAGTACTAGGAACATACATACATATGTATAAATAAACAGTCATTGTACCTATGTTGTTAGTTACAGCAACAGGTGTCACTTATCATAACAACATATTGAGTTAATTGTTTTGGGAAGTTAGCAAATGGCATTTTCTCAAAATATTTAGGTCGGGCAAGCCTAGTTCTTTTTTTTCTAAAATGGTGTTATCTACAAAAGCCATTTCGTAAAAAAGAAATAATAGGAAGGAAGATTTTTAAGTGTACTTGTCAATGTAAGATAAGTATCCTCAACTTTTCATTTTAGGTTGTGTATTTCACCGCCCTATTCCCGTATGTGGTACTGGTGATTCTATTTTTCCGAGGAGTAACTTTACCTGGAGCATCGACCGGAATCCTTTTTTACTTGACTCCAGATTTCAGCCAACTACTTAATGCACAGGTATTTTGTCGACGATTTTTAATCTTGAATGGATGTATGTATGCACGTAAAATTCTTTATTACCTCTTATTATTACGGTATCCTTTGTCTCGATTACCCAAGTGTTCTTAGATACCTATGTGATGTAAGAACCACTAACGTGGTTACTGTGAGTCGCCATAAATTGAAGACATCCGAATCTGTCAAATTTTACCATTCTACTATTGACCTTCTATTTTTGAAAATGTAATGCAGAAATACAGACTCAATTTTTTTATTTCAAATAGTCTTCAGTACTTATGTGCAACATAGAATTAGGTACATATTCGAATCAAATTTCAGGTTTGGGGTGACGCCGCTGTACAAATATTTTTTGCCCTAAGTCCTGCATGGGGCGGTCTGATTACACTGTCGTCTTATAACAAATTTTCCAACAACTGCTACATGTAAGACGCATTATTTATTTATTCCCTTTTATTCATCAAAGGTGATCATCAACCTTTCTAGGACTTTATGTTTATATTTATTTTCCAGAGATTCGTTGATCGTTGCCGTGTCAAACATAGCGACATCCTTCTTTGCTGGGCTGGTTATATTCTCTGTAATAGGATTTCTGGCGCATGAACTGAATGTTGAGGTCGACCGAGTAGTCGATCAGGGAGCTGGACTTGCCTTTATCGTATACCCTGAAGTAGTGACTAGACTACCAGTGTCACCTCTTTGGTCTATATTATTTTTTGTCATGTTATTAACGCTTGGACTTGACTCGCAGGTATCTATTTATTTGATTCTTGTGCCAAATAATATTTAATCCTATTATGAATATTGTGTAAATCTGACTTTTTTTTAGTTCGCGTTAATGGAAACGGTAACAACTGCCATACTGGACAGATTTCCCAATTTCCGTCAAAAGAAAGTTTGGGTCGTGTTGACAGTGGCTGTGTTTGGCTATCTTGGTGGGCTAATCTTCACAACAAATGTAAGACCAATATTCTTACTTGAAAGCAACTAACAACATGAAATAATGTCACAAAAAATAACATAATCATATATTTTCTAGAGTGGCATGTACTGGCTGCAATTGATGGACAAATATGCTGCTAATTGGTCGGTGCTTATCATAGCTATTGGGGAGTGCATTCTAATAGCTTGGATCTATGGAGCTGAAAAGTTTTGTGGAGATATCCAGAGAATGATTGGGCGTCAGACCAAGCTGTGGGTGTTCTTCTGGAGTGCCATGTGGCGCATTATTACACCTGCTGCTTTAGTGGTAGGAACTTGTATATTAAGTAGAGTTTTGACCCAGGAGTTATTCCTTTGTAATATTAGTATAATACTACACTAATATTTGCATTACAATGAAAATCCAAAAAAAAATATCGAGAATTTTTATTAGGTAAACTTTTTCTACATAATATAAGCTAACCATTTACTTTTTCTTTATAGGTACCACTTTTTGAACGAATATAATCTAGCACAGTTTTATTATATTTTGTGATTGTTTGTCGTCAGTTCATCCTGGTATTCAACTGGATCGAGTATAAGCCGGCTTCTTATGGATACTATGTGTATCCAATGTGGGCAGATGCAGTCGGTTGGATCTTGGGTGTGTTGCCGGTAGTCGTGGTCGTGTTGATGGCTATCGATCAGATCTGCAGTGGCCCTGATGATCTGACCATTATGGAGGTATGTTAAAAATTATGAATTGTTTTGAATCTCATAAGTAAATCGTTCAATATCGTCATATATAAATGTGCCTGGCATAAACTCTTGATAAAAGAAGCTGTTCCTGTGGGTGTACAACAAGGATCGTCAGGAGCCTTCTTTCTTTGGAACCACCGCAGGTAGCTGGATCCCAGTTCTCAGTGCTCGTGGAGTATTATTTTTGTATTTTTTTTACGATTACAGAAAGCAAGGGCGCTCTCGCGTCCTACAGAAGAGTGGGGACCATCAGCAACAGCTGTGTTGAGACACGAGTCTGAGCTGTCACCACCAGTGCTGCTGCTTCACGGCCGCCCGGTGCTTCGCGAGCGAGGTGCTTGACCCCCGCACACGCACCCGCTCGTTGCTATGCGGAAGGTAAATACATTGATTTGTCCTGTGCCAAAATTCAACAGATTAAGCAGTGGATCTTAGTAATCTCCCTTATATAATATCAAAGTGTGGAGAAGAATTCAGATGTAGGTATGAGTTTCTAGGTACATCCCATGCTCTTTAATAATAGCATACTTACTTTTAAAGAACCTCATTCAAATATCTTGGCGGAATAAGAATGCGGAGATGGGGGATTAGCGAAGCTCTGAGAAATGTACTTTTTTTTTAAAGATAACTATTGGTAACATTTCTTTCCAGACGTCGCAAGATGGTGGGGATTCTACTTCTATTACTAGTGGGATAGAAAATGAAATAAAAAAATCTGGAGCAATTATAAAAACCAAAAGAAATTCTATTAAACGAAAAGTTCAGAACTTCAGCCACGAATCTGACGACGCTGTTATAGAACCTCTCTTGCAGAAAGACAAAGAAAAGACCGACATAGTAAAGCAGAGTGCCAAATTTAACCTTTTGACAAAAACAAAGACTGAAGTTACTGATGAAAAAGGAAGCGACAAAGATAAATTAATAACAGACAAAGAACAGAACTCAGGACTATCTAATACTTCCGACGTCAAGGATAAACTTGCAGCAACTTTTCTCGTAAAAGACAATTCTGTTTCAAAATCCACAAGTGCAAATGCTCCCATGCATAACCACATGAATACTAATGTCTTTAGTAGTCATGATGGTCTAAAGGGTTATGTTGCACCTAAAAGTCAAATTCTTGTGGAAATTGATAATTCTAGACCGGTTGGCTATAATCCAAGCCCATTAATATTTACAACGGCGAAAATACACACGGACGGTAAAACTAAGCAAATGGAACCGGTTCAAATGACTCCCGTGCCCATATTATCAACAATCGAAGTTAGCGTAATTAAAAGTGGAGGTAACATGGGTGAAACTTTTGGCCAAGTTAGTTCCAATATTAATACAGGGTATTCAACAATTTCTCAAAATGCCAAATCAATTACAGAACAGACTATGAAGCCATCTCTCAAAACAATGCAAAATAAAGAAGCGGACTCAAAAATATTAATCTCAACAGAGATGAAAAGTGTTACAGCTAATCCGCCAGATAAAGTGTTTATATCATCTTCATCTAATAAGGAATCAACATTAACACAGCCTAAATCTTTCACGACTGAAACACGTAAGGACTATGCGACAGAAAATAAAAACACTAGCAAACAAGATCAAACCGGTATAGAGTATCCGCCTAAAACATCGATGTCGCAACTTGCTAATAATACATCATCAAACAAAATGAAAACAACACTTCCGCAGGAGCTGCAAATTGGATCGATTTCACTGGGCACGACAAAGGGCAATTCTGTAAATAATTCTGCTAAGAAGGAAATAGAAACTAATACATCACCCCGATACCCGGAAAATAAAAGCGATTTGAATAAGATTGTTAAACCAGATTCACAAAGAACAGATGTAGGCGCTAGTGTTAAGTCTGTAGATAATGCCAATAAAGAATATAATAACACATCTCTTAATAACAAACAATTGCAACGTCAAAGCGTTGTAATAGATAAGGATGGTACTATGCCGAAATTAAAATCAAATATGGTGACATCTCCTCAATCTAACGAAGGAAAGATTTTAAATAAGTCAGGTGAAAACTCTATTTCAAATGAAGCAGAGCTCCTAAATGATAAAACTAAATTGCCAAGACATAGTGCAAATAACGTGCCAACATCTAATATTACGACAGTACCAGTAAGCGCTAGTACTGATGAAAATACATTTAGTTCAGCAAATAGTAAAAAACTTAGCCAAACAACTAGCTCCGTTCCTATTTCTAAAGTGCATAACGCCGACTTCAAAAAATCCACAACTACTACTACTGTAACCGGTAGTAAAACCTCTATTCCCACCACTGCAAATTCATCAATAAGAAAAATCGTTGCTCCTACAAAAACTACACCGGCTTTAAATAACTCACCTGCAACTAGCACGCAGGTAACTACAGCATCATCATCACCCGCGTCCGTAAATACTCCTGTTACTGCAAAAACATCTGCTCCAATAAGTTCATCTGTAACATCTGCACCATTAACAACTTTTGTTGCTGGAAACAAAATATCTACACCTACAACTACCATTATAACGACAAGCAAACTTTCTGAAGACGTTGTTACTACCAGCACAAAAATCTCACCTAAAACCACGGCAACAATTGTCGATAAAACTTGTACATCTTCAGTGGCGACGAATCCATCTGGCAACTCTGTAACATCATCCAGTATTTCAAAAATGAACTCGCCGATTGTGAAGGCTGGCACAGTAACTACAACCACAGTCTCTAAGCCTCTGAATACAGAAAATAAAACTGGGAATGCTTCAAGTTCTGTGCACATTAAAATGGGAAACACAAATGACGGCTCAAGAGAAAAACCACAAGGAACTGGTTCCTTAACTACAAAACCTATGAGTACGGCAGCAAATAAGTCGGCAAAAGTTTTAACGACAGTCACACCGTCGACTTCTTCTCAGAGAACGATAGTGACTACGTCACCAACTACAGCGAAATCCACCGTTTCTAAAACAATATCACAATCATCGGAAATCGCTCCAAAAAGCTCATCAAGCAAAGAAAAATCCTCTGTGGCCAAAAATAACACAACTTTAATCAGTTCTGCAACGAGTGGAAAGTCTGCAGCTGCAAATTCTACGTTTGTTTCGCCAAGTTCATCATCGAAGTCTACTGACGCTAACAAGCAAAAGGACTCAAAATCCAAAGAATTAAGTAACGGTAACAAAAGTTTAAAAGCTTAACAATTGTTACAGTTTGAGTTTCTAGGAGATAAAGAAGTCGCTCAATCCATAGTTGTAATGATAATAATTAATTTATATAAAGAACTATTCCAAATTTTATCACAAGGTAAAATGTACAATCTAGTCATCAAGATGCTTGAATCCTAGGTTGCACGGTCACATTTTCTTATGAGATAGACAATTCCTTGCTCCTCGCTCAGCGTAGTGGAATAAGTAGTAGGTACGTTATAAGTAGCTGTAAATACCTATGATAGAAACTTGTGAACTGAATGGTCAATACGTCTTATCTTCTGTATGTATGACGTTATAATACTAATAACAAAATTATGTTAGACATTTAGTTAAAAGTATGTACGTATTGGCGTAGATTATGTCAGCAAAGGTTGACCTGTGTCAGTGTAACACACATGTTGATTGCTTCTAGAATAATTAAGTAAATAAAAGGAATTGAAAAAATACTACATTAACAAATGATAATTTTATTAAACTGATGATAATTTAATCCTAAATGTGTTAACTATAAATTATTCCAAGTGCCATTTAAAAGCTCGTGCGAATAACATGCATAGCAATATTAAGTACCTACTAGTAATCAAAACATGGAATGTACTTTGAATGACATGGGTATGGTAGGCTAGTGGTGCTAAGAAATACATATTTTTCATAGACAATATTATTATTATTATATTTTCGATACCATTTAGAGATGATTACCTAGTTTCATCTCACAGTGTCAATTTATATCAATATTAAATTGATGTGTATGATTGATATCCAGCAATCAAGTTATGAACATATTCTGTATCTATTTATAGGTGTTCCGTGAATTTATTTATCAAAAAGTCGAGAGAAAATTATAAAAACGCAGGGTAGAAACGGATAATACAAGAATTATTTAATGTTAACATTTCATCGATGTGTACCTAACATTGGAATATTTGATAGTATTTTTTAAGACAAATCAATGTCATGACGGATTTAAGAACCGATATTATTCTTTAAAATAAAATTTTAATTCATCCGAAAATGTATAATGTAACTGTATCTCTTCTGTTTAATTAATCTTATGTTTAAAAATGTGACGAAGTTGTGCCTATAATTTACAATAATTCTAGATGTATCGGGCCCATATTTAGATTTGATTATCTGCCTTTATGTATTCAGGAAACATGATAAATTGATTTAGTATGTATATGAAATAGGTACCTACCTGCTATATGTACAACGATGTTCCATGTATGTTCACCGTTTATTGGTAAATGCGCATCCAACAACCTACCGTTCGGTACCTAGTTATACATATTATATTATAGGTAATAATATATAAATATGGTATAATCTATCTCGCGACATTGCATACTGTCGATTTATTATATTTACCGGAATTCATCTACCACACCTATGGTTGAACGTTAGGTCAGTATCAAAATACTATGTCATATAACAACCTGGGGGTGAATACAAAATACATATAAATAACAGTTTTAGTGGTTTCAGGGTGATGTGTAGGTACATACCCAAATTGCCTGCCTTTAAATAGGCTATTATTTACCACACAATATTTTGTTATCGAAATGTAACGAACGAATTAATAATTTTGTAGACACAAACTTAGACATTTTGTAGTAACATCATAATTTAGCACAATATTTATTGTAAGGTTATCCGATCTACATGGATTCCGTCTGATTATAAGCACAATTTTTGTTTCTGTTGTGCCAATATTGTATGCCTATTGTTTAGGACTCCTATAGGATTTTTATAAAGTACGTAAGTACATACATGTTCAGAGATTTTTAGATCCAACACAAATGCTACAAATGTAAATAAGCTCGATAGAGCTTACCTTATATTTATTTTAGTAAATTCAGGTTCAGCAAATGGAATCTGTCTTGTGCCAAATTTTGTCAGTCATCACTTCATCAGACAGGGTTACACCTACCTATGTCTTTAACCCTCGGCTCGTCTGTTGGCGCCTCGGGGTCTTGGTAGATTTACGAGACATTTCTTATAAGTACTCTATCACATCCAAATAAACTTCATTGTCATATGTAATGGAATAGAGCTAAGCATAACAAAGAACGCGTTTACAATACGTATTCCTTTAGACTTTCATTAATCTTCCATTAAACTAAATTAAAAAAAAATAGGACATCCTCAATTTTTAACTGGTTGCAAAAAAGATTGCCACGGGAGGCGACCACTATAATAAATGACTGATTTCCATGCAGTAGATGGCTGTGCTTCTACATATAATAAATACTGCCATTCTATTCTTCTCATTCAAATTTTACTCTGGGAATTGACCCTTTAGTGCCCAGTTCTAGCAACCACTAGACCATCGAGTTATATAAAGTTATTGCATGAGAAAGACTATTTGTAGGTTCCGAACTGACCCAAATCTAAACGGTATTTCTGCTAGAATTGTTTAGGAATGAAGAGAAGAAAGAATCACACAATTCTATGAATAGGTATATTACTTACTTAGGTACATTTTGATGCCATGCCAAACAATAATATTAATCAGAACTTTTATGAACTGCCATAGATTATGTAGTTTTCTTATTTTTTGTCAAAGTTCAGTTTTTGATTGTTGTACTTATTTTAACCTGTCTGTATTCAAGAACTAGAAAAATTAGGCCGATTATAACACATGGGTCATACAGTTTTGTTAAGATCTCATGTCATTAAATTGGTTACGTAGTTTTAACCTTGTTTATTAATCCTGTATTGCGGCTGTTCTTGTACTTAGTTACTTTATTGAATAGTGATACACGCATCGTGAGAGTAAGCAATTTTGTGATAAGGCAACACTAAAAGCAAATTGCGAATGATGGGTGGCTACGATTTTATTTTTACATTAAAAATGTTATTTCGACTTATTGTGCCCTAGTGTATCTAATAATCTTGTAATAGTTCGTTTCTTCGAAGGTACCTAATATACAAGTAATAGCAGCGTTAATTCAACGTTTACATATCTCTTTTCCCCTTAATAACTGTCAAGCATATAAGGTTATTTTTTAGAAAATCTGTGTAATAAATATCTTTCTAAATGTTGTACTTGCCACCATTTTGCACAAAACATTATGTTGCACCAAAACTTACAAAGTTACGAGTAAATACGTTGTCATGTAGATAGTAGGTAGAGTATTTTGTTATGTAATTAGTAATTAGACGAGTTAGGTAAAGTTCACACCGATTAAACCTTATAAACATGCGTGTAGTCGTATATTTTTATTGTATCTATTTCTCTGTATGTTATCTAATACTACTACATACCTAATATGTGTTTGAGGTTGATAATATCTACATAGATTCGAAAATAATAATTTATTAGGCAAAAATATGTAATGGTTTGTTTGTAGACGCTTTGGAGATGTAAAGGGTTCTTTGCACTGCTAAGGAGTATTTAAATTCAATTATTAAAGAACGATTGTGTAAGTAGGTACCTTAACTTAATCTGTAGTCTATATCAAGTTAGTAGATTACATATTGTCGTTTAGATACTTTACTCAAATTGTAGATTTATAGTATTTAAGGAAATAATTATATTTAAATTAAGTTGTTATAATTTTTTAGATAACTTTATTTTGATAACTATCATGTTTTATCCTGTAGCACTGAATTTATAAAAGAACCTACCTGATATTGGAATAGTAGTTCACCTATTTGTTTTTGAATAGGTACCTACCCGTTTAGTTGTCCAAACATACATAGGGTTGTTGGTACTGTAGGTTGATATAATTGTGTAGAGGCGCGCGGGTGCTTGGCACTGCGGCGAGGGCTGCAGCCGGGCGGCCTAGGGTAGCTTTGTGGCGGCAGGCGCGGTGACAGACGATACTCGAGTACTCACCGATACAGGGCAATATGGATATTGTGTATTTCCAAAATACGTATGTTTCTACGTGACAATTAAACGCCTAAATTGATTAGCATATTGTTGTTGAACTTGATGTATTTTAGAGAATTATTGATCAAATCGATGTTATATAGATGTTTATTGTAAATATTAGCTTTAATTGAAGCCAAAGAAGTATGGAATGGTCTAGAGTGTTATAGAAGGCTGTATTTTTGGGTGATATTTTAGAACGAAGGCATCATATCTTTCATACAATATATAAAAAATAACACGATATACCTAATAACAGAGATATGAGATGAGAAGGACATAGAAAAGGTAATGATGTGATAAATGCAAATGGATTTTAGTTCTAGTGTTGTTGTGCTATTAATAAAATATGTTCAAATGTGGTTATATGTTGTTTCATTTAGTTCACAAATCTTTTAAGTCCACACGAACATATGACCTCAAAATTTTACATATGTATACATATACCAACCTAATAAAGAGGAAACGATTGTTTGAACAAATGAACTGATTGGAAAAAAAAATGTTTCTCGGAAAGAAACCCCGGGACGTGGGTTTATATGCAGTCTAAATCACATCATATCATATCATACATTGCTGTATATCTGTTTAATCTTGGAAGCCTAGATAAGTAACGTAATTTTGAACGCACTATTTACGGACATACGTAGTGAAGCGTACCACAGGGTAACATTCTTGGACCTTTCTTGTTTTGCGACAGCAAAATTATATTACATATTATCATATTAATTTCACCCAGATTATACTTTACGTAGACACATACATATCTACTATTCTATATATATTATACTATCCTAGTTTTCTACACCTACCTGTAGTAAGAAATTGATCACGTGCCTGTAAGGTTTGCTTTACAGAATTTTAATATGCATTGAAACGTGGTAAACTACCAAATATATGTAGATATGAGTGTGGTAAACACATATTAAAATTTGAACGCTGTCACGGGCAAAAAGTCCAAAGCAGAAGTAACGTATGATGGATATCTGTATACGTCTATGGTCTAACTTTCTATCTGGTACTTCTAACAATTCCGGGTTATAGACTTTTGAAGTCATGACGTGATTGGGATAAATAACGCTCGGAGCCGTGGTTCCATGGATGGGTGACCGTCTAAGTCGCAACGAGTGACTTCTTCCTTGTTTCAAATGGCATGTTTGTAGACCGCTGCTACCATTTGCACACCATTATTTGCAGTCACTACGGGTAGACAGAACCCATAAAGTCTGATGACTCAAAACTTCTTATGAAGACGTATCAATTTGCCATGTAAAACACTGGTACTCAGCTGTATCCAGTAGTATTCCAGTTAGACAGGAAACCGACCCCAACATGATTGTGCGAAGGCTAGATAAATAAGAGGTAAATAAGTACAGAAATATTAAATCGACCGCAGTTGCCAGTAAAATTTGCCAGTAAAAAGTCGGAACAACGATCTGTAGGTACGATGACCTACGAAATACTAGAAAGGCCCTAACGTCTGGACATCGGCTCCATTGACAGTAGGGTCAGATCGGGGACACGCAGTTAGACACTATTACATGCGTAACATGAATTATTAGCTTGGACTCGAGCAGCTACGCAAAGGCTTTTATCGCGTTGACGTCGAACTTTCTTTAACTGCTTTTATTTTTGCTGACATTCGTGTCGGTGAGCCGTCGTGAGCGCACGCCGCGGACGCTCCGGTCGCGCCCTCCCGTCGCAGCTCGCCAGTGTGGAACTCGCAGCCAGCGCGGCTGCCTCGCCAGCTACTGACGTTACTGCCACAAACCAACCGTGAATACATGTATACCGTAAAATCTTCTCAACGAGTTTCGTGTGTAATATTTTATAAAAACAGTGAGCCAGTGAAGTAAATCCATTCAATTCTGTACACTCAAGTGAAATGAAACTGAGCGATGCGATAATGTTTCGTTGTTTTAATTTTATCCGAAGTGAAACACTGATAGTTTAACTTCGTTCCGTACACAGGTGAGTTGATAATCAGTTTTTTTTTTCTTTTTAAACATGTAATGTTAGGTTGGCTAATATTTACTTAGGTTTTTCATATGGACCATACTTTATATGATAGGTGGAGTACAATTATACGACATTTAAAATTAGATGAAACGGTTCCTTATCGTTACAGTAACAAATTGTAAGCTGCTGGTAAAACCCTTATCTTTTGTGTTTTCCACATCATCTGCCCTTGGTCATCCCGTGTTCTGGTATCAATCTAACTAGGTGGGTACTTGATCTTCTGTCAAGATAAAAATCTTGATCAATCCTTATCAAATGATATTTTTTGTTAAATTGTAATTTATGAAAGTACGTAGGTACCTACCTAGTTATTATAAACTAAGTTAATAAGTTACAGTTCACTTGACTTACTCTGGATTTCCATAAACTATCTATCCGTTGCGATTAGAGATTTCTTTCAATCTCTAATCGTAAAACAGCAGATAGGTTACAGAAATCGACCGTAAGGGTAACGAGTTCGTCGAGATAAATTTAATTGAGAACAAGTTTAATATCCTGGCTCCTGCTTATTAAACTAGCTAATAAACCCACCGTGATTAGTATAAATCATTTCTTTTCTTCAGAAATGTATTTATCGAAATCTAGTTTTGAAGTAGGTATACCTACCTATATGTACTTTAGGAGTGTGATATGTCATGTACTGGTTAATGTTTGCATTAAACATGTTGATAAGCAGTCTATTAAGGAGATTTCTGAAGATACAACAATTTCATTATTAAGAATAATGGTCATTGTTTACCCCAGTAAGTAAATAGTCACCAATAGCTTGAGGCAGTGAGTCAGTAAAGTTATTTGTAATTTCAGTGTTCACTGATCTGCGAGCCTAGTTCGAATTGTAAGAAACTTGTTTGAGTTGGTATTGCACCGGGCCTATTCTACAGCCTACATTCCTGGAAATAACAAAAGATCTTTGATAAAGTCAAGCAAAGTAAAACAAAATCATAGGTTTCCATGAAATGGATATCGATAAATTGTTAATATGTAATAGGCATGACGTAGGTACATTGTTACAGTAATAATTAAAAATATTCAGTTAGAAAATAAAGCGAGCATCTTGTATGGGAGCGTGTGAACTGAAACCTCGGTGCAGCGGCGTCTAGTCCGTCAGCTCACTTTCTATCCATTCATGGAGTCTCCAACTTTTTCCAACGATTTCTTTCGGCCTTCTCTGTTCAAGTTGGATTTCCAGCTTTCTTCTTTGTTTGCAGCATTTACCCGTGTGTGCGATATTGTACAATTACTCTTAAAAAATGCATTTCCATTTAACACTGCATTCTCATCAGTGATCGATGTATTCAAATGTTGAAAACAGTTAGTAGCACATTTTTCCATATTTAATAAACAACTCAATAGCGTCTAATTTGGGAAACATGGGTATTCGGATCCAAGAAATAGAAAAATACTTGAATTGAGGACCCCAAAACAGTTCTAGGGGAAGAAGAAAGTGCTCACATCCACCTTATTAATAATAGGGTACTACCAACTACTTTTTTATTTATTGATCGATGGAGATAAATATAATGTAGAGGTGGCATCAACTGTACCCGATTGTGTAAGATTGCACATTGCGTTACAGACACATTAAAATACTACATGTGCTTGTATATTTACCCACAAGGCATTATATACTCTCACTTCTGGGATGGGAATATTCGTACATTGTTGAGGACTCGAACCGGTGTATCGAGTGGTCCTGGATTGATCAGGAGCCACTTGTACGTATCTATGAGTAGTATCGGCCGGAATAATCGGTCAGGCATGCGGCCCAGAGGTCGGAGGCGGTTAATTGGCGAAGAGTCGCCACGGCCGGTTTGTCCGCCGGGCGTTGTTTTACGACATTCCTAGTCTTGTAAGCGAGCTGCGCTACACTCCAACACCATTGCTAATTCTGTTAACTAGTACAAATGCTTTTCTTTGTTATAAAAGTATATTTTTTATTCATATTTATCGCATTTTGCGCTGTTTTGCTGCCGTAAAACATCCAGTTGTTATTGTGCTTTTATTGCACTACGGTTGTAATTTGAAATACGATACAGTCGCGTGTAAGCTGTCCACAGTGAGGCTTCCTTCCCGGTTTAGCCGGAAATTAAGAATCCCCTCGCTTGTAAGCATGTTTGACTCCCCAAAGTTGTAGTTTTGTGTTCCCTAGCAATATCGATCCGTTAGGGTAAGTCCGGGATATACGCCCAAGCGGGATAGACGCCTCGAAACGATTGCGTGAATACTAAAATGCACGAGTGTGATATTGTCTTATGATATGAATGCACTCCCCCCGCACATCGGTCGGCCAAAAAGCTAAGCTCGTGCGGTTGTGCGTAGTGACAGAAATGGCGGCGACTAGATAAGCAGGCGTGATTTTACTTCGCGAGTGATTTTCGTTCCTCTATAACTTTGGATGTAACAGGTAAATTTGTTTTATTTTAACTTCTAAATAAGTAGTAGGATGTGTAAATTGTTGTCAGTTGCATTTTAATGATTAACTAATGGTATTTGTTTTACTTTTGTAGAGGGCATCTATTCCTGCGAGTCTGGATATGTGCCCCGAAAAATTTTGGGATATGTGGCCCTAAGGGCATATATCCCTTGCTATATTTTAATGTTTGTTTTATGTTTCAGATTGGGAATGCCCCGAAAATATAAGCGTAAGACTGGCGTCCAACCACGTGTAATTACTTCGACCGAGGAAACATTAGCTGCAGCTATCGCAGAAATGCAAGATAGGCAAACTAGCATTATTGTAACAATTGTGGGCGAATCAAGATTATAGCTGCAAAAATGACTAAATAATATTGATCTTTATCGAATTGTTACATAAATGGTAAGTAAATGTTATTATTATATTCCAATGATTGAACTTTTGCAAATTTGAATATGATAATGTTTATAATAATTAAGTTGATTGATCTCAAGCATGTTTTAATTGTAATGTTTAATATTGTTCCTGTTTAGTTAAAGTAGCTAGTTACTTCATCCAATGGATCTCTCTAACGTTTTACCTAATTAGAATGACTCTTTGGTAATGTGATTACCTAGATGAGGATTATGTTATTTCTAATTAGGTACCTACCTAATTGTATGTGTTAACTTGTTTTGTTTTAAGTACCAATGTAAAACTCTGCTTTTCTGACCTTTGAAAATTGATAATAAATAACAACAAAGTAATAAAATATTAGTTTTCTTGCAAAGGTCATCTATAACCCCCAAGGGGCATATATCCCCTACCGAAAATATAGCCTGGGGCACATATACGGCATCTGAGGCGCATATCCCGGAAAGCAAATTTAATTTCTACTCCAAATATACAGTTTATTAATTAATAACTCTACAAAAAATCATAAAACCCGATTAGCTTAATGACCGAGGTCACCGCACATATGAAAATCATGTGTGTATTACTTGTGTGTTAGGAGATATATCTAGAATAAAAAAAGGTAGGCATATATCCCGGACTTACCCTATTATTTATGTTCAGTTCAGGAATATTGCGGTTGTAACACTACGTAGTAAGCTTACAGTTGGTGTTTGTTATCTATTGATTTACATAGATACGTATTACTTATCTAATGTTATATTATGTTAGCATACTGTAGGCAGGACTGTATTTAGATCGCATCTTCTCAAGGATAAAACCGCAATAAAGGTAGATAATCCATGATCTTGTAATGCTTACGTGGATTCGGTCGGCCATTGATCTCGAGTTGTTGGAAAAAACGAGGAACAGTTGCCGACCGGGGCGGCGGGGATTCACGGTTGAGCGCCCTCGCCACCTGCGTCACCGTGCTACCCGCACTGCCCGCACCATGACCAGCTAGCCGATATTGCGCACACACGCCACTTGCTCTATTTCACTGTTACAACAATGCTATCTACGAAATTAAACAAATGCTATACCAACGAAGTCACGAACGCTTTTGTGGACAAATTGCATAATGTTGCTTTTATTAGGTACATTAGCTGAGAAGTAAGTCAGAAGATATTTTTTTATCCCTCGATCGACTGTCGATATTCATCATCATCATCTGTAATTTCTATGATGTAAAAAATTACCCCCTATTTTTTTGGTAATCGAATCACGCCTGCGGCTGGACCGATTCCAATGATTCTTTTTTTGTCGTGCGTGTAGTCAGGAGCCATCTTCTTTAAAATATCTATGGGAACCATATTACAAAAAAAATAGTTGCCCCGAACGCGAGTGAAACTGCGGTTGAAACATAGTAGCTAGTAAATAATAAAACTTTTAAAAACGGTTTCATCCTCCTCTGCTAATAGCATTCGTCATGAATACTTCATTTATAAAAGTGTCGAATTAAAGAAGGTTACGTGGATAGAACATTTTGTGGCAAGTGTACCTTTATGCAATTCCATTAAACTTTCACTTGCACGATTCTGTCATATTGTTGAATAGTTAGCTCTGTCAGTTGGAGTCGGAGGAGGCGGTGATATGTATTTACTATTAAGCATAGCATTTAATTGGGAGTTTTGTAGATCTCCTCCCATAATGTTTTTTTTCTGTACAAGAGTTTTTATCTTTGTGTTAAGATTTGCATGAAGCTCTTCTTTCCAAGTATATCGACTGCCTTCAAAAAATCCTCAAAAATAATACCAGTACCACCAAAACGATCCTAAAATTAAAAATATCTTGGTACCCATGTCTGTAATAAAAGAAATAAATGCGTCAAATCAAACAATTTTAGTTAAAAAAAGAAATAAAAAAAGAAATATTTTTTCTGGTAATGTCTTGACGACACAATTCGCGAACGTATCGTAATCTACTTAGACTGCTCAAGACTTGCTAATACGCCTTAAAATAACGGATATAACTAGATATAATAAGTGGGTCCAAACAATTAGCTTTTTATGCATAGGACAAGTTAATTAAGGTTAATATCACTCGTATCTTGTGCAGTGTCAATGAGTGTTGCGAACATTTGCAGCAGAGCAAGTTGCCGGAGGCTGCGCAGGCGCAGGTCATTGTACCGCTCGCCCGAGGAGCCTGCACTTGCCCCCTGCCCCCTCCCACCGTGACACCCGCAAACCCGCATCCTTTATAACTCATACAAATAACAAGGACAATGACGTCCTTCGTGAGGTAACAACTAGACTTGAAAAAACTTTAATACTAGCAAGATACGACAAACATTATTCTTATCATTTATCATGATTTCTCGAGAACGTGTTTGGAATCAAAATTAAAAACGTCGAATAAAAACCTGTCCTAAGCTTGTGCAGGCAGATATGTTTCTTAATTCCCGTTAACACAAAACAAGAAGTGGCATCCATAAACAAAGAAAAACCACGGTAACCATTAAAAGGTTGCCCCGCATCTGAACTAAGTTTCAGTATATTTTTATACGATCTAATATTTCTTTGGAGCAAACGGTAATAACCCAGAAACAGTAGAAACCTATAATACTTCCATACTTCTTCTGTGTAAAGGGCTTGGCCTAAATCACCTAAAATACAAAAACTATACGAGCATGGAAACAGTAAACCGAGTGGCCTCATTTTGTACTCAATTTGGTGGCCCAGCAATTTTTAAAAATACCTGTTTATGCATTGTTATGACTTTGAGGTACAAATAGAATACAATTTGACCTTTACTAAGCGGTATTGTTGTACGATAATGTCAAGGGAAATACCGGAGATCGTTTCTTAATGCCCTTAGCTAAAGATGGGACGGGAATAGTGAAATCTGTTTTAGTACAATTTTTACAGTGGAATTAAAACAAATGACACAAGCCAATAATAGTTCCAATAAAAGTAGACTCTTTGGAAACGAAGACTCATTAATGACTAATAATGACTTATGAAAAGATCAATGTAAGATAATATATTTCGAAGTAACAAGAAGTTCTCCAGCGGTTTGCAAAAAGTTTTTTGCTGATGTTATACCTACCTATTTCATTTTACATTAAACATTGACTAACTTCTTCAAAGAGAATTGTGAAAACTTATTTATTCTTCCCTACTTATTTATCAACAGGAGGAATGGTATATCACAGAATCCCTAATAGTTTCTACGTAAGTAATACTTACCCATATCATCAATGTCTTTGGACTTACCACGCTAATGTAAGTAATTCTCCGTTTTAGATTTAATTCTATATAGGCGTTAAGGTAAATAAGGTGTACGATCCACATAGCCACACATTTAATGGCAATGATCAGAAACTTGACCATGCTCGCATTCTACTCTAAAGACATTCACATTAATTATTCTATCTCATAAATATTAATTAATGTACATAATATAAATGGAAATAAGTAAATCACGCAGCTCCTAGATAATTACTTGGTTAAAAACTAATGTCTGTTAAAATATGTATACTGTACGTATGCTGTATTGTGTTTTATGTCCTTAGCGAATGAATACACATTGGGCATGGTTTTTTCTAATAAACGAATGAGGCACAGAAATAACTTTGACGCAAACAAGGCAGATTAAGTATATCAAAACGATTATTTATGCTTTTAATATATTTTAAATAATAAGTATTCGATAAGGCTTGGGTAACGAATATTGTTATAAAAAGAACTTCTTTCAATTGAAGCTTGTACTTGCACGTGAAACTATTTACATTAGTTCTTATTTAATCTTAAAAATACTTATTTAATCTTGTTTGTACCCGATTGCCAAGATGGCTTACGTTTTTATAGATTGAGTGTTTGCATGATATTTCCACAAATGAGTATGTATCCAGTTAGGTAACTGTAAATGTATAATACAACATCAACATCACATGTTACTACTACCTACCTATTTACATTATTTATGTAATAGGGCGCGAACCTATTGCCATTAACCAACCAGAAATCCCCACTCCATACAGTCTGTCAGTATTTCCAGAGAAAAGTTCTTATTATACTGGATGACGAGAATTTAATTAAAACAGTAAGACCAACAACAAGACAATAATTCGAATTTACATATTTACTGTAAACAACTAAGCTTAGCAGGGTTTCCAGAGCCTATTTTGCGAAAATGTAAAATCTAAACCAGTTTGTATCTGAGATCGCGTTTGCGTTGCATACCAATTCAATATCCCAACTAATTAATAACAATTTTGCATAATGCGGTGGGCCTCAACCAATTATATGTTTATTTATCTAATTTATGCGGACATAGTTCTGTAACGGTATATTGACACACAAAAAGTTTTAGAATTATTTAGTTAATGAATATTTATCCGTGATGAATATAGTATATGATCACTATCATAACCCTTCCGGCTACAGTGGTAGCCGGAAGGGTTATGAAATTACACTCTATTTGATGATACTTCATGTACACTTTTTTGTACCAATAAATCACCACCATCAGCATCTATGTTGGTTAGTGGGTGGTAATAACTGCGTAAGCTTCTGCTGAAATGAAAACCACGTGAAGTTTGCCTGAGGGAAAGGAAATAGTATATGCTATTACAGGCGTCTTTTAAGCGGCAATTTGTTTAAGAAGCACCTCTTTCCAGCGTTTGTGGTCATACACTAAAATAAGTATTTTTTGTAATTCCTTGCAGGGTGAAAATGTACGCGACATCAACAGCGTCAACGACGACCTCAGGGTCTAGCCGGGCAGTGGGCGCAGTGGCGGGAGACCGACGCGTGCGCGCTGTGCGCCTGGTGCGCCCGCGCAGAGCCGCGCCTGCCTTCGGCTTCGCACTCAGGGGTGGCAGAGAGTACGCCACCGGGTTCTTCATATCTAAAGTTGACTTTAATTCTGAAGCTCACGTCCAGGGATTGAAGGTTAGTGTACCGTTGTTCTTTTACTCTGTTGTGGCTCATCAAAAGAATTTCCTTTAGGATTGAAAGGAAAGATTTAAGTTGCAACAATAATTAATGAAAAAAATGCGAATCGCATCGCTTTCTTCATCGATTCAGAAAATCCATAGTTCCTCTGAGAACATGAGTATTCTATCTTGTCTTGAATTAGGCGCGTGTGTAGTGTTTATACCCAACGTCAAAAGTGGCGTCGCCTGAGCCTAGCTCTGTATCTGAGGGCACTGGAGGCCTGCTCAATCGGATCTTCTTAATCAATTGAACCTTCTTAACTTGCAGGTTAGGTTTGCATTGCACTAGATAAGCGGTCGGTAGTTGTTTACTTAATAAACCTACAGGTTCTAGTTGCATATCCAAATTCCCCGATTTCGTCAATGATTCACTCAATCACTCTGATGATGTCCTTTCTATTTCGTATGTTCTTTCTATTTCAGACACCAATGACCAGCCAAAGCACAATAGATTCGTCTTATGCAATTTCAGTAATTATTTAGTTATGGCATTTGAAACACCATAATAAAGCTTGTTATCCGCAAAATAACCGAATAACCGTGGTTACGTGGAATGCCACAATGATCAATACGTGGAAACATTGTGTCAGAGAGTTCTTGTACTAAGTATTATAAGTTCTTTGTCTATTAGGCAATATATTATTTCATTGTTTCGTGTGTTCCTTTCGTTCTTACATGAGCAAAGGGAAGATTTAATCTCCATTGACACTTTTTGTGGCTGTTACCTATTACATGTTCTCACGGTCCCTGAGTGTCCCAGCGCGGTGGGCGCGTGCGAACAACTCTGCTCACAATTAAACCACCAACTAAGCTGCTTGCTTCTGTGCAATTACCCACATCCGAGGCTGAACTACTGTCGCAACACGCATTCTATTCTTTCCGAGCGCTCACGTAACCACTGCTAGTATCTTTGGTACAATTTAATCTCATGCGTGAGTCCATTCACCATGATGATCACCTCGTTGTCTCATGCATGTGGGTCAAACACTTCTTTGGTCTGTTGTCGTGAGTCGCACTTGATTCGTTGGACAACAGGTGATGCAGCAAGTTACATGGCGCTTTGTTAAATTAAAGACATTATTGTACTTCATCGGTTTGAAAAGAACTCGTGACTGTTTATTTTAAAACCAATTACGTTTTTCTAGTTCTGTGTCTCAACGTTGAAAATATGTAACTACTTAATTCTTTTGTCTCCATTCCAGTATGTACCTATTAGTATACATATATTTTAATACTGTTTATTTAGCCCTAAAACTAAATGTACCCAGTAAATAGGGCTGCATTAATCAGATAGGCAACAGCTACAACTAACTATGAACATTAATGTTCAATAGTTTTTGGTTTTACTGAGATAACATTAGGAAATAATGCAATCTTAAAATGTTTATTGTGCCTTAGACTTGTGAATAACAGTGTGGTACAGATATAGAAGTCATAACAAGCAGAATACCTAACAAAATTGTAAGGTGTTATGTAAAATCAGCTCATCGTAACACCTTCACTGTTATTTTTTTTGTAAATGGCATTATTTAAAAAGGTTAGGGGTTATTACAAAAACGTTAATTAATATTGCACTATCGAATCGACGTGATCTGATACTCATCAACTAAGATATGAAGCAATCAAGTATCTTTCAATAGACACAGACAAAGAATCTTTAGAAGATTGGTCGGCGACTCGTTATAATTAAACAAGAATGCACATATTATTTGCAAAACATTACAAAACTTTTCACACGACTACTTCCTTGACAAAGAAGTTACGAAAATTCACGTAGGTACATCCGCTATTATTAAAATAACACAATGAGGTGTTTTGAGAAATTACGAAGACACCTGAGAAGGGAACAGACATATTGCAGCTTAGATAAACTGTATCTGGTGTCATTGACTTGTGCTAAACACTAACACAACACGAGAGACTCACGTCAACTCAACAAAACGTGTCAATAAAACTGATGGCACACACTCACTATTGACTATCTAATTTATGCTTTTACGCCAGACTTTTCTCTCGAGAACTTGGTATGTCTGTAATAGATGTTGGAAATGTTGTAACCACTTACAATTATTCTTATTACAACTTTGGTGCACACTGCATAAATTACCACTAAGCATGCAACAGGATTTGAAACCTAACTAATTATAATATGGTAGAAACTGCGGACTACACTTAAATTGAAACGCATTATATACTTACCATATTCAGTGTCAAGCTAAGTGCCGGAAGGTTGTGGTTAATCTTAGCAATTATATGACAATTTGTAAATAGTCCATGTTCCCATGAGGCGGGTCGTGTACGTGTCCAGTGCGTGAGTCACTCAATTACTCTGGCTGGCGACTTTCTACAGCTTTCCGTTAGCGTGCGCCTCTTCGGCTAAATGCTTCTTGTATAACGTTTGCTAAAATAGAAAAGCGTTAATGCGATCCTTCATAGGAGGCCAAACGGTCACTATTAGTAGGTAAGTCAATAATATTTTACCTTTTCTTGTAGATAAACCTACTTGTCATATTTAGGCCGAAAATCACCGACATCACAAACGATCTTTTTCTTAAAACAACTGTTAATTTTGAAAACTGAATATAATATAATAATGAAAAGTTGTTTTAACTGAATATGAAAAATCATAATGAAAAGTTGTTTTGGTGAACTTAGGATTGCATAAATAATCACATCAGAAAAATAGTTGAGAAACGATTGTTTTTTTTTCATGATGAAATGTGGAGACATTCATCAACAAGGCTATATTGCGCTGTATAAAGTAAACAGAATAGCTATTGTATTGAAAATATATCGACGGTATGAGTCACTTGATTACTTTTATAACGTGAATACTTCAGATTGTTCAGGTGAATGTGGCGTCATAAGATGTATTATGTCTATGAGCACAGTTGAACTCAAATAATACTTGCAGTTCTTTTATGGCATTGCTCCTTTTGTGCGAACGTGGACAGCAAATAATAACAAGGGTGTTTTATTCGTGTTTTTTTTTTTAATTTTGAAGTTGTAGCCAGCTCCACAGTGTCATTTCGTTTATGATTGTCGATGTCGCCTGCATGTTCGTTTTCGCGAAAACGTTAAAGTGTGCATTGCTCACCCATAGCAGTAAATTAAAAGACATCAATCACACCCATTCCAAAACGAAAGTGAATTCATTGTGAGGGCCGGGCGTCTTTGAGTCTGGCGTTCTTTTGCGTCACTGGTAAAAAAGACGACTTGTGTGTAACGAAAGTCTGATCGAAAGTTGTCCGATATGTGGGGCACTGCGCGACTTGTCCGGCTTCTTTGGCTGCGCTCGCAAACTACGTGAGGAAACTGACGAAAGTTCTACCTTATGTCCTGGAGATGACCCATAAAGGATTCGTTACATTGAAATGATTATAATTTATTTATAGCCAATATTAGAACTAGGTACTATCATTCTATCTCGAGAGTAGATTTCTGAACCTGGCGGGAAACTTTTAGGTCATTCGACAGGCGACTGTAAATGACAGAGATGATCAAAGTAAGTAAATAGGAACTTATATCAAAATAATTTATGCTCCTGCTTACTTAATTATTTTAATTTTCCATCATAGTATTATAATTAGGATTTTCTGAAATATTTCGTTAAGATATACCTATGTTATACCTAACTTCTAAGTAGTCATTAGGTACTCTCACACTACAAGGTAGTATTAAAAGTGTGCATCCTGATTCCTGAATAGGTTTGTAAGGATGTAGGGATGTCTGTTTGGTTCTCTTACAAACAAAAACTACAGCACGGATTTTGATTCAACTTAGCAGTAAATATATTTTATGCAGTAAAATAATGGTACTAAGCTTTTTATCCATGCGTAGAACGAAGTTCCCTCGGGATTCAGCTGAAACCGCGGGCGGAAGCTGATTTATAATAGGTAGACTGTAGACATGATTAACACTAACAATAATATAATCATGTCTTTGATTATAATTGACTCTAAGTAAGTTCTATGAAAATATCACCCGGAATCCCATAGAATAACTGGCGGCCAAGAAAAGTGGGCCACGGCATCTGGCCCTGAGTTGTAAGCCGAATTTTACATAACAACTTACGACAAATTGTTCATTTAGAAACTCGGAACAGCGAATAATTCTCTCTTTCTAGACAACGGTTTACTACATAACTAGTATAAGTTCAAATACTTAAATCTGTCAATGGCCAGTTTTTAGCAAAGGCAGTAAATTGGACAACAATGGCAAATGTTTGTAACTTTATCATCAAACACATCACAAGTAAGACCTTGCTCTTCTTTTTGTTCTGTACAAGTTGGGAGTAATTGAGCAGGTGTTCTTGAGTCGTAAATCATGTACCACAAGCCTAGCTACTGCGTAATCGTCAATGTTTCTTGTTTTGCATTTTCATGTTTTTTTCTCCAACAAGCATCTCTGTCTATGAATAACGCTAATTAGGTACGTATGCATTTATTAATTAATGGATACCGTTTGATGTTATGATTTGACACATAATTACATAACTTTGAATACGTCGCACTATTAGATCACGATATTGATAAGATATCGCGTTAATTGGAGGCACCAAGTAGTAGCGTTGCATCAAGCTGCTACCTGCTGTCGGGCCGCCAGTGTACTTTGGCGTCATGGCGCAACCCGGCTTCAAAGCAATAACTACATATGTCTAGTCCATTGTTGTTTCAACACCTGAGAAATTCTTTATGAACCTGCCACAATTTTCTCGGTGTTCGAGTAAATTATGTTTACACGATTACCGGTTTGTTGCTGCACCTAAACAAGCAGCTGGCATTGAGAAGTGATTTATTTTTTCACGAAAAATTTAAGACTCATGTTGGCCCAAAAATTGTTGTTGAAATGTGGAAATTGGTGCCCATTGCTTGTTTCTCTTAATCTAAATTCAAAAGAAAATTTAATGTCTTTTGACTTATTTCCAATGTTTTTGTAATTAACGTACATTTCCGTGGTTGCAGGTGGGAGATCAGGTGGTGAGTGTGAACGGCTACCGAGTGGACGATGCGGTGCATGCGGAACTGGTGCACTACCTCGCCGCGCAGTCACGACTCAAGATCAAAGTTAGACGTGAGTGCACTTGTTGGTTTGGTTGGATTAATGCCTTTATGAACGATCACATTTGATATCTTTAGTGTCCATGCGGTTTTTACGAATGATATGAACATGACAAAAACACGGGTTTGACTCCCAATATCCGAATTGATTCTCTTCAGAGATATAGGGTCTTATTACAAAAAAGTTAAACAGGTAATCGTCGTGTGTTTAAGAACATTTTGTATGGACAATTTTCTAAAACACGTGATGATTGCGTATTTAACTTTTTTGTAGTAAGACCATGGACGTAAGTTATATTATAATTCATTAATACTCGTTCGAACGTGACGGGCATACATGACTTTAGTGTTAATTAATTCATATTATAATATTTCTAAACTCTTTAAAAGGTTTTTCCTTCGTTCTTATAAGATTCGTAAAATCTTTTTATCCGGTTAAAATCATCGTTTTAGCGACACATTGCTGTTATAGTGACTAGGTAACAGGAAAGTCGCAACTCCTAAGCTGCAACTTTATTATCCACTCCTCTATAATGACACAATAGTAAGTCCACAATGTATTTTTGTCTTGTTTATCCGAATAATCCAATCTTTGCCGTTAGGTAACTCGGATAAGATAAGAAATGGTAACAGTAGGACGTACAGCAGCATCCAACTATGAATTATTACTAGTTACGCAACATCAAGTCATGAAATTATTTCATACAGAACTTTTTATTTATTTCTACTTCTTGGAATAGATCTGTGTAATACTTATAAGGAAGTATTTCTAGATCTGTTATGAGCCGTCATGATACTCATATAATGGATCACTGATGATCTATGTACATACCTATAGCGTTGCATTAGATGTGCAGCCAAGTCATTAGTATACTCATTAATGATGTTTATTTAAATCTTGAACTTCTTGAATCGTTAAACGGCCCTATTTTTTTCATATAGGTTAGCCGTATAATATAATATGGTAGATTATACAATCCGACTCCTACATATACGCGAATATCAAGTTTTCACGATCGATGCGTGCATACAAATTTCGAGGGTTGCCCTCGACTTCTCAGGGTTTCCATCACCAGACCCCGACCGGATGATAATGGGACCAAACGAGTACTCCCTCATTTAAAGAAATAATTTTTGAAATCGGTTAAGGTGTCTTCGGGAAATCGAGTAGTACGAAGAAAAAAGTACCGTCGAATTGAAAACCTCACCCCTATTTTGGAAATTGGTTTAAAGTAAATCGTAATTATAAAAAGTTTCTATATCTATGTATATTCATTCAGTATTAAAGGTCATTTAGGTCTAGTGGGCACGAGACGACAGATATCGTCTTCACGTGGGTGTGTTGTCTGACTAAGTTACATTCAGTGCATAAAATTATGATAATTAATCAAATGGTATGAGTTACTATCGGTGATAGAAGCCGCAGAGATTTTATAACTGTCGTGAAAGCGCGTGGGCGGGTGCCTATGAACGTAGTCTATTAGATAGAGTTGCGTAAAACGAATTATGACAGATGAAATGAGGCCCGGTGCCCAGCGATTGTTGAGAATTCCGAAACGTTTCATAAATGACCGGCTCGGCTATATTGTTGCAACATACTCAGTACAATAAAAATACAAATGAAAACTTTTACCTAGTCTTTTGTGAAACATATTTATAACATCCCCTTGTTATTTTAATATTTCTCTTTTCAACATCTGATCAGTTTTATTTCTTACAGATGTTGGCATGCTTCCTGTCAAAGAGTAAGTATATTTAACCGTGAAATGTAGTTGTATGCATAAGTGTACAGTTGTTTGATCACGTTGTCCGCATTTCAGCAAGGCACATGAGCCATTGTCATGGCAGTTCGTGTCGGAACGCGCGTCGCTGAGTTCCGATGTGTCGTCGTCGCCGACTCTATGTCACGACAACGAGAGATTGACGGACTTGAGACTGTCTATACTCGTGCCTCCCAGAGCCAAGCTTGGCTGCGGGTCAGTATTTTATTTTATTCTTTGAGATGATGGATGGACTCAGCATGTCTCCTAATATTTTAAAATAACTGCCCATAGATCAAGTCGGATTGCAAATGTGTTATAGAACTTCAGGACTGACTTAAAATTAATGACTTAAGAACGTAGGCATATCCTTAAGCCCTCATAGTTACAGACAATCCGACTTCAGTCATACACGTAGATAATCAATTTCAAATCAGAAGATTGCTAGGTTTCTCATAAATAACATTACTTGTTAGAAATTAACAGTCCAATCAATTTGTTTCAGAATTTGCAAAGGTCCGGAGTGGAAGCCGGGCATATTTGTGCAGTTCGTGCGGGAAGGCGGTATTGCACGCGAGGCAGGGCTCCGGCCCGGCGATCAGATCTTATCGTGTAACGGCTTGGATTTCTCCAATGTTACCTTCAACGAGGTAATTATAATTTGTGATTGTTGATCAAAACAATAGCATACAAATGACATTAAACCATTAAACTGAAAATGTATGATTGAACGATTAGACCCGGTCAATGAAAACCTGCCTAGTCTAGGCACATGCAAACTCATAAATATCTATCCATTGTCTAATTAGACATCTTGGATATGGAGATACTTTACCACAATAACGTAGCAGAAGCAGTAGAAATCAGCAAGATATAAAGACCAAACTGCTACATGTTTTCTAGTTTAACTTGTTGCGAAGGAAAAAACACATGGGTTGTTCCAACAATACAACGATAAAATTAGGGAAGTATATTCGATTAAATACTGCGAGGTTTATTGTATTTGAAGTCGTAAAAAAAAAACTCATTACAAATGTGACTGTACGCTGATGTAATACTTACTTTCCCATTTTACTTTCTCGGTAGTATTACCTTACATGTATAGATTTAGTTACGTTATTTTTTTTTTCTTAATAACTTTTTATTTTATAACGCGTGAGAGGATCACCACCCATTTTTATTTCCCGCCAGTCATTTCAACATCTTTGGCAGTCGTTACGGGTAGTCAGATCCCAGAAAGTCTAACAACCAGTGTCACCAAAGGGTTGCCCCGTGAAATGGCTTGAGGAAGTCAGATAGACAGTCGCTCTATGTAAAACACTGGTACTCAGCTGCATCCGGTGAGGCTGTAAGCCGACCCCAAAATAGTTGGGAATTGGTTAGTCAGATGGGATAACTTAACGTGTGAATGAATCGTGGTCACAAGGTGACTTTTTTGCTGTAGGCTGTAGATAGATAATTTCATGCCTCGGAAGGTATTTTGCGGAAAGCCATTGATGATGGCTGATTCTGTATTGTAGATCTCTTACTGTACGCGTCATAATGAGCAGGGTATACGAAGCAAGGAGTAATCTGCGACCCAGAAACAGGCTACATATTTATCAAAAAATTACATCCATATAAAAATAAATATAACCAATATAAACAAATATATCCATATAAGTAGGTTTACACAAAGGTTAAGATATATAAAATTTTATATTGTTCGCAGGCAATATCAGCAATGAAAGCGACAGGTCGTCTCGAGCTGGTGATAAGGGAGGGTGCAGGCACTGACTTGGTGTCGCCCGAGAGCTCGGGGTACAACAGCTCAGCGTCATCAGCTGCTGGGGAACGCAGCCCTGCGCCCACTGCGCCGCACGTGCCGCTTGCTCCACCGGCCGCACTCCGCAGGCGCCTCGCCAGCGTCGCCGAGGAGGCTGCTGACCGCGCTGATAGGTGAGGTGCAATGATTCCAACTACGTTTATCAACTTCATAATATCGTAATCATATCCTTGTTCAAAACCAGTTTTCTCAATTTTTTGCATATAAAGACACTAGCCTCTGTCAGCGGTTTCACCCGCGTCCCGTGGGAACTACTCGGCGCACTCGAATAAAAAGTAGCCTCCTCGATAAATGGGCTATCTAACGCTGAAAAAAATTTTCTAATCGGACCAGTAGTTCCTGAGCGCGTCCAAACAAACCTACAAACTCTTCTGCTTTATAATATTAGTATAGATAAAAATCAAATGTATAATTTGTTACAGATTAACGATGAACCGACTCAAAAGAAGAACATGGGATAGTTTAGATTTCGATTGGAAGAACGATGACATTCATAACTTCGATGCGCCCTCTGACATAGAACCCGACTATGACTGTCCTAGTATACCGAACAATCCTCACTCTTACGAAAATAAAAGTAATTTGCGATCTAAAAATAAGAAGGAATACGTCACTAGCCCATCAAATAGAACTATAATAAATTTAACTGAAGACGGTGCTACAATACAATGTAGTTACGACAATCAGTCCCCTAGGAAAAATGCATTCACTGCAAATCATACAAATCGAGACAACGATAAAAAAACAATAGTAGTAGAAGTGCACCATACTAGTACGACGACGTGTGGAAAAAATGCATGCAACTATCCACCACCTTTAAAAAACGACTGTAATTCGGATTCTGCAAGTTTATCCAGCTCAGCTACGTTGTCAAGTGCCATCGCCGAGGAAATACAACGACGTATGATGGTAAGTATGAAAGGTGAGATTACTATGATAAAATAGCGAACATGCGCATTAGAGACGTTATCTGTTCTTGCTTTCTCTTCCGTGAATTTCAGATAACATTGAAATTGATATTGTCAGACATATTTTTTGATTAGATTTCGCATCACGTAAGATCTAAAGGCAACAACAACCTTGGATTAACATAAGTATCTAAGTACCCACCTAAACCAAATATTTTTTGCTTTTAAAACAGTACATTTTTAAAACAAATAAAATTACAACAAAAATGTAGCATTTTGCTAAAGAAAACACTTCCTGAACTGATAATGAAGATAATTAAAAAATATCACCAAATTAATTTATTTTATTACCCGTTTCGACAACTTAACATTGTATAATGATGCAGATGTTTATTTTATTTATGTTATATATTAATATTACGAAATTTAAACTGTCTCCAGAATAAGAAAAAATCTAACCCTGAATGTAATGCACCTCCACCCCCCGCTAAGAAGCCACCTCCACCAAAGCCTGCAGACGACAAGAAGAAACAGCACGATGCCTTAATGGATGAATTCAAAAAGGTCCACAGAAAAATGTTTGCGAGTATAGAAAACAATGAGAAAAACACGCAGAACAACGAAGAAGAATCATTGGTGAGTACAAGACTCATTTTATTTAAATACCAGCTTCTGCCAGCGCCTTCGCCCGCGTACATCTTAAAATTTTCGCGTTCCTGTTTTTTTTCGTTCCCGTGGGAATTTCGGGAAATCCTTTCTTATACTCTTAAACTAACCTTTGTACCAAATTTCAGCTTTAAAGGTTCACGGGTTTGGGCTCTGCGTTGATGAGTCAGTCAGGATTTTGATTTTTATAGGTGTGTATAGATAGAAGAAGATTAAATGCTTTTGAGCATAGCGAGGTAAAGGCGGAAGAGCCGAGAATGCATTAATTTGCTTATCGTTCATGATGAAATCATAATCAATTTATTTATTAATCTATGTTGTTAATTTAATGTAAATTGCAAGAATTTCGTTATTTTTCGGTATTGATAAATATCATGTCTGGTCGATTGCTTATTTACCTGCCACATCTTTTCTATCATGAATGTTTATAGATAGTATCAGATTTTCCTTTTTTTTTGTGTTGATATGATTTACCTATATAGGATTTATGTTTCTTATTTATGACTAGTCTTTATTTTAACATGCATATTAATATTAAATAGAGTGTATTAATCACTTTAAATTAGTAACTTACAATGATTTATCACTTAAAATTCGTAAAGTGTGGAGGCTGCTTCAAGTCACTTAGAACATTCGTAAAGTATGAGCGTTGAATTTCTTATTTTTTATAACTATCAAAAATTAAGTGTATCGAAGTTATTTTGTTTGTTTATACAATTTTTAGAGGTCAATACTACCGACATATATTTACGCACTATAAGCTCAATTTTTAAAATTACCTAAATAAATATATAGCGTCACCAACGAGGTACCTTATTTTTTACATAAAGGTACACAATTATATAAAGGTCAGTACTAACCGTAGGTATCAACTCATAAGATAATAAATATAAGTTTAGGTAATTCTCTACGAAATCGTTGTTTTTTTTCTTGTCTAAGAAAAAAAAAACCGACCAAGTGCGAGTTGGACTCGCGCACGAAGGGTTCTTTACTTATCTATGAAAAATGAACGTATCTGTTACTTACAACTAGTCCAAATACAATCATTTTTATAAACCGCAAATTATAACTTTGTAGCATAAAATTTCAAATTTGTACTTAGCTATCGCGGTTTATAAAATACAGCCTGCAGACAGACAGACAACGAAGTCTTAGTAATAGGTCCCGTTTTACCCTTTTAGTTACGGAACCCTAAAAAACAAATAAAAAAATGGATGTCGTCATAGACAATGGTGATGCCATCTTTAAATTAGGTATTTCCATAAATGCTTTTGGAATTCCCCGTTCGTTCAAAATCTTTCCTTTGATTCAGACTTCCAATTTCCGTAACCTTTATACTTACTCGTACGTCATCATCTGCCTAGCCTTCCAGTCTAACTGGATGCGGCTGAGTACCAGTGTTTTAAATGCAGCGACTGCTTACCTGACCTCCTCAACCCAGTTACCAAGACAACCCAATTCGTAAGATTGGTTGTAGACTCTCTGGTTTCTGGCTACCAGTATCAGCTGTTAAAGATCTTAAATCATCGTGCCTTCCGAATCACGGAGGAAGTATCAAGACAGGCATTATAATTTTAACTAGCAAAGCAAAATTATCAAATCGTATTCCTTTACCTATTTGCTTTCAACTTTTCTGAAGTATTAACCAGCTAGCAGGTTCTAATCTGTGGTTATACCGCCTTTGGGACGTAGAATCCAATATCGGCACAGCAGTCAATATAACAGTTCCTTGAAGGGAAATATAAAAGCTGTAAAATATAAAACCTGTTTTGTAAGACTCTTTATAGTTTTTCCTGTAGTCTCATATCGCAACTGCTGGTGACACAAGATCTCGAGTTTATATTGGGCCGAAATAATTTGATTTTAGAAACTTTCACAAAGCAGCTCGGGGTCTGGAAGTTGGTGATAGATACAGCCGTGCATCAGCACGTTAATGTCGGTACCGCGACTGATTGTTGGATTTCCGTCCCGTCGGGCTATGAGAGTAAAGTTGGTTATAAGGAGTGCACGGCACGTGCACCTTTGTCTGCACATATGGTTGTGCACTATAATTTCTACGCAACTTGCCGATATCCTTACTCTTCGGCTAAGAAGCCATTATTATTGTTATGGAGGTCATTGAAACTGACGAATGCCTCGTTGGTCTTGTAGTCACATAATGCTACTGCTGTGCACGAAATCTCGGGTTCGATTCCCGGATTGGACCGAAATCGCCTTGGTCTAGTATAAACTTTCACAAAGCAACCCGGAGTCTGGAAGTTGGCGGTG
This sequence comes from Heliothis virescens, assembly GCA_002382865.2. NCBI lineage: Eukaryota > Metazoa > Arthropoda > Insecta > Lepidoptera > Noctuidae > Heliothis > Heliothis virescens. The sequence goes on along the minus strand of NWSH02000050.1, from coordinate 7,917,445 downwards.
TTACACCCCGTGCCTTGGAGAGCACGTAAAGCGGACGTCCCCAAACGCTGGTCATTAGAAATCGTTGCTATATTTACACGCCAGGGGCCGTCAAACGGATTTAAGGAAACACTGACACCAAATCTTGTTAAGCAATTACATCTGCAGCTCACTCCATATGAAGAAGACTGATAGTCATATTTTTAATAATTTTAAGAAATACCAGTACCGACCTTCAGTAAATATTAGCCTCTGCCAGCGGTTTCACCCGCGTCCCGTGGGAACTACCCGGCGCACCCAGATAAAAAGTAGCCTGTAGCTTTTCTCGATAAATGGGATATCTAACACTGAAATATTTTTTTTTAACCGGGCTAGTCTTACAAACAAACTCTTCAGCTTTATAATCCAACTAATCCAACTAATCAACTAATCAACAAATCAACTAATCAACTAATCAACTAATCATCAACTAATATTATATAAATGCGAAAGTAACTCTGTCTGTCTGTCTGTCTGTCTTTTCTTCATGCCTAAACTACTGAACCGATTTTTGTGAAATTTGGTACAGACATAGTTTAGAACTTGAGGAAGGACATAGGATAGTTTTTATTTCAAAAAATAAAAATAAAAAATAAATTTATTCCGGACATACAGCGCCATCTATTGTTCAATTCCGTACTATAAATGTCGAGCTGTTCCACGCGAACGAAGTCGCGGGCAAAAGTTAGTATTAGTATAGATTTGAAGATTAAGAGATGTTAACCACCATTTATGAATTGTGATTTTCTTTCATTAGTTTAATTTCTGCCATGCACAAGACTATATAGTCAGCTATAGAGTCTTGGACGTTTAAGACAACTTAGTTTCAATATTATCTCATACAGAAGGAGGAGAAGAATACAAAACAAACTAGTTTTATAAATTTATTTTCATAATGACTCTAATTAACGCATACTTTACTCTGTTTTGATAAAAAGTTCTCACTAGCCACGCAATTTATTCTTTGTACAAAGTTATCTAGCTTATGTAACATTAATTTCCGAGACAATTGCCTTACGAAATTAATTGGGTCACTTCGGCACGAATCGTTTATTACTACGTGATTACATAAACAAAATAGTTACTGGAGCGTTAAACTTTTTGGTAAAGTGCACATATATATATTAGGTATACATGATTCATATCTAATCTACATACAAAACGCTTATCAAAGTATCCTGGATCCATTAGGAATATCTACATAAGTGGGATCCAACGAGCATAATTCTTTAAAACTATGTTTTACACTTTATGGTTTCACTATTTACCTGACAAGGTCTTTCATTGTATACTTATGGTTAAGAAATAACGAATAATTAAGTACTTGTCATGCTTTAAAAAACCGCGAGCTGAGCGAACTTGTATCTATTTTAATGGTTTGGATTCGTTTTTATTGTCAGAAAAATTAGTTAATTTGTTCAGAGTATCTATTTATTTATTTTGTGGTATTCAGTTGACAGTTATTTTGAGAGTGTTCTGAGTTATGCATTTGTATCGATTTCCTTGATTTAGCTCCAAGATTACATTATTCTTATTTGATTTTGCTCTACTTTTATTGCCGCTATTCAATTAAATACTTGATAATATTCTGAAGAAACACTTTAGTAGATGTCTTGAAGCCAGTCCTAGTCACATTACGTTTCGATCTAGATAACATGACAATAGCTTTTGTTGTAAGACTCGGGTGATCTGGAGATATTTCGTGCTTATCTAATTACACGGACAATAGTTAGGTGCAGCGCAGCTGTGATGGAAATCATCGTGGTTTCATAGACTTTCTTAGAAAAGGTTCATTGTTGACCAAATACTCATCCGCGCGCACGCGATGGACATGGGTATTATGGTTGAAATCAATAATTGTCGGTTTCATCGTCAAATCGACTTGGTAGTTTCTACCTTAATCCAATCACCGAACAAGCCAAGGTCTACGTAACAAAACAAAAATGTTAACAACAACAAAATATTCAAATTAGTCTTGGTTCTCCGGCCATCGTTTACCTCGCTGATTTGGTCTAATGATCGCGTCTCAATCCGAGGCAAAAATTGTTACTGCACTTAGAAACTAGACAAATAGCTTGCGTTGCTGCTGGTTGATAAGGTGTTTTTATGGTAAAAGTATTCATAGGTACTGTCGGAGGTACGGCGGCGAGCGCGGTCGTCTGACGCTGTTTCGCTAGATTCTGTTTTGCACTGATAACGGCAGTGAGTAAGCGGTCGGCGAGGGCACACGCCATCGTTGTTCGTGTATTGCTGCTCGGTCGCACAGTCTCGCTGCACTCCACCGCCGCGCACCACACATCCGCGATCACAACTCGACATACATTTTCCTGCGATTTTCCATGCTACGGGATAATATATGTGTGTGACCTTGACGCGCTCTATAACCATTATTTTCGTGATTTTCACGCTATATTCGAATACTAATTTATAATATCAGTGAAATGAGTTCCTACGTAATTCTACAGTGAACATTTGAAATTGGTGTGATGTGGTGATTTTTGTTACTTAAACTGTATTTGTTCATATAAACCAATACGTAGAAAATGAAGAACGTTAGTAAATCGAAACCCTTGGTTATTATACAGTGCTATGAAGTAAGTTGAGTGTGGATTATGTTTTAATAGATATTATTGGAGCGAAACAAAATAAGCATATAGGTACCTACCTGTTTACAAGTTAACCATTGTTTAACAAGCTAATGAATGATAATAACGTTTTCCATGATAATTATGGTGATTTCTTGANTTAGTATTAGTATAGATTTGAAGATTAAGAGATGTTAACCACCATTTATGAATTGTGATTTTCTTTCATTAGTTTAATTTCTGCCATGCACAAGACTATATAGTCAGCTATAGAGTCTTGGACGTTTAAGACAACTTAGTTTCAATATTATCTCATACAGAAGGAGGAGAAGAATACAAAACAAACTAGTTTTATAAATTTATTTTCATAATGACTCTAATTAACGCATACTTTACTCTGTTTTGATAAAAAGTTCTCACTAGCCACGCAATTTATTCTTTGTACAAAGTTATCTAGCTTATGTAACATTAATTTCCGAGACAATTGCCTTACGAAATTAATTGGGTCACTTCGGCACGAATCGTTTATTACTACGTGATTACATAAACAAAATAGTTACTGGAGCGTTAAACTTTTTGGTAAAGTGCACATATATATATTAGGTATACATGATTCATATCTAATCTACATACAAAACGCTTATCAAAGTATCCTGGATCCATTAGGAATATCTACATAAGTGGGATCCAACGAGCATAATTCTTTAAAACTATGTTTTACACTTTATGGTTTCACTATTTACCTGACAAGGTCTTTCATTGTATACTTATGGTTAAGAAATAACGAATAATTAAGTACTTGTCATGCTTTAAAAAACCGCGAGCTGAGCGAACTTGTATCTATTTTAATGGTTTGGATTCGTTTTTATTGTCAGAAAAATTAGTTAATTTGTTCAGAGTATCTATTTATTTATTTTGTGGTATTCAGTTGACAGTTATTTTGAGAGTGTTCTGAGTTATGCATTTGTATCGATTTCCTTGATTTAGCTCCAAGATTACATTATTCTTATTTGATTTTGCTCTACTTTTATTGCCGCTATTCAATTAAATACTTGATAATATTCTGAAGAAACACTTTAGTAGATGTCTTGAAGCCAGTCCTAGTCACATTACGTTTCGATCTAGATAACATGACAATAGCTTTTGTTGTAAGACTCGGGTGATCTGGAGATATTTCGTGCTTATCTAATTACACGGACAATAGTTAGGTGCAGCGCAGCTGTGATGGAAATCATCGTGGTTTCATAGACTTTCTTAGAAAAGGTTCATTGTTGACCAAATACTCATCCGCGCGCACGCGATGGACATGGGTATTATGGTTGAAATCAATAATTGTCGGTTTCATCGTCAAATCGACTTGGTAGTTTCTACCTTAATCCAATCACCGAACAAGCCAAGGTCTACGTAACAAAACAAAAATGTTAACAACAACAAAATATTCAAATTAGTCTTGGTTCTCCGGCCATCGTTTACCTCGCTGATTTGGTCTAATGATCGCGTCTCAATCCGAGGCAAAAATTGTTACTGCACTTAGAAACTAGACAAATAGCTTGCGTTGCTGCTGGTTGATAAGGTGTTTTTATGGTAAAAGTATTCATAGGTACTGTCGGAGGTACGGCGGCGAGCGCGGTCGTCTGACGCTGTTTCGCTAGATTCTGTTTTGCACTGATAACGGCAGTGAGTAAGCGGTCGGCGAGGGCACACGCCATCGTTGTTCGTGTATTGCTGCTCGGTCGCACAGTCTCGCTGCACTCCACCGCCGCGCACCACACATCCGCGATCACAACTCGACATACATTTTCCTGCGATTTTCCATGCTACGGGATAATATATGTGTGTGACCTTGACGCGCTCTATAACCATTATTTTCGTGATTTTCACGCTATATTCGAATACTAATTTATAATATCAGTGAAATGAGTTCCTACGTAATTCTACAGTGAACATTTGAAATTGGTGTGATGTGGTGATTTTTGTTACTTAAACTGTATTTGTTCATATAAACCAATACGTAGAAAATGAAGAACGTTAGTAAATCGAAACCCTTGGTTATTATACAGTGCTATGAAGTAAGTTGAGTGTGGATTATGTTTTAATAGATATTATTGGAGCGAAACAAAATAAGCATATAGGTACCTACCTGTTTACAAGTTAACCATTGTTTAACAAGCTAATGAATGATAATAACGTTTTCCATGATAATTATGGTGATTTCTTGAATTGCATTTTTGTAGTGTTCACATTTTTTCGTGAATTTTCCTTAGCCGCGCTCTATGACGTCACGGCTCTCAAAATATCAACAGTCGCAAAAAAGCGTTCACATAGCAAAACATAGGTAGGTGATACGAAATATCGAGATTGCCATAGTGACGATTACCTGCGGCGTTCATGTTTTAAGGAGTTATCTCTCCGAAATGACTGATTGCTAAGTATCGATAACAAGTTTTGATTGCCGATGATATTATCTCGTCCCCAAACATCGATGTATTGGTTTCAACCACAACACAAAATATATTGATATGAATAACGAAAAACTTCATTATTACACTGGTTAATTTCGAGCATTGAGCATTTTCTTTCATGTTTCTATTTCAGTACTTAAGTATTTATGGAACAAAAATAGGTTTTTTAGTTGTTTGTCCACCATGTCCAGAGTTGAAGACAGATTTATTAGGTGATTGCCGCTATATGAAGCACAAGTCAATTAACAGCAATAGGTAATTGTTTAAAGTAAATGGCTCAAATAAGCCACATGATTTTGATTTTTTTTAGTACGTAAGTAGTACCTATGTACTTTCAACCCGAAACATGAAAACTGAAAGCAAAGAAATTCAACTATTATAGAATGTCATAAGGCTTATGCCATCAACATCTGTATCATTTAGGAGATACAGCTGTCCATCTCAGAGCAAGGCATTTATATCTCACTTAGTGTTATGGGGTGTTTATGGCGCCACTAGTCGGTCGCCAGAGCCTCGTCCTTTTTTCAGCAATTGGGGCAAGATGATGACTCTCTAAATCTAAGCACTAAATAAAAAATATTATTTTCTATGTAGGCTAATCATCTTCACTAACTACAAGTACTTAACTAATTAGTTAATTACCTTAAGTATTAAATCTATGACAAAACAATTTGAATAGAACCACTCATATTTCTTCGTAAAGCTGATTAAAACTAAATCATAACCTGAGAGGTGTAATTAAGTAAGTACGTATAAGTACATTTGAACCTTCACTATTATGTTCTATTCTGAAAACTATACATATAAGTAAGAAATATATAAAACTAACGAGGATACGACCGCGCCGAGCGTCGAGCGCATTCAAAACATAAGATCTGTATAACACGCATGCTTGTAGGAACATTGCTAGGTATTTCCATAACATTATGGGCAATTATCTACACACTATCATTAGATGATCTCATCGCGTGTGCACGGATGAGGCTTTAATGCAATACTTATAAAACCAAATGATTTACTATCAAATATTACGTATATTACTGATATTATATGCGAATACTGTAATATATACTGTAATACTTCGATACATAATCTATTTATTGGTGATATAATTTTGCTTCTGTTTACAATCTTTTCTATCCCATGTGACGGGTAATTCCATGTTACTTACTCGTTTTTATTTGTTTACTATATTTCTTGAATTTTATTAAAGACTATACATGATATTGCATTAGATAGTATTTTTTAATCTGTGATAATATGTACAAGCATTCTGAATCATTGCCGGAATTACGATAGCATTTTCCGTGTGAGTTACTGTACCTAATTAAGTACTTATCTTTTTGTAACTTTTCAAGTTAATTTATACTTCCTATTAAGAAAATAAAAATCTGCTAGAATAAAGAAGTAATTAAACAACGGAAATAATTACAGTTCCTAAGTATTACCTACATACTACGTAGTGTCTAAGACGAGAAATATTAATTCCGAGGCTATCTGTAAGGATTATTCAGATTCAGTCCTGTGTACCTATATAGGGTATAATATAATTATCTGCTTAACATTTCAGTAGTCAGAATGCAGATACTCCTTGTATAAAATATGGTTCAAGTTTCTAAAACATGTATTTTCACGTTTAATTTTCAAACAGTTGTTTTAAGGAAAACTGACGTAAATGTTGTCGATGAAAACGGACCTTAGTTGAACTGGAGTTGCGATAGAGACTAAGAAATATGTATTATCATGCCTTATCAGAAATAAATTACGACAGCACAATACTTGTGATTAACACTACTTATAAGTACATTAAGGGAGTGCCTCATCCATGATTCATTATTAGTATTTAATTAAACTAATACTATTATATCGGTATCAATGACCCATCAACCTTCATTCTTAGTAAAGCACGTTATCGTTCGCGTGATTAGGTATCCTTCAGCACAGATTAGTGTATCTACCTGGCATCGACACCACTTGGGGTTCGGCCAGGTTACACTTGGCTAATGAGACGAAATAAATAATCTATACTTCTATACTAATAATATAAAGCTGAAGAGTTTGTTTGTTTGTTTGAACGCGCTAATCTTAGGAACAACTGGTCCAATTTTAAAAAAATCTTTCAGTTTTAGATAACCTATTTATCGAGGAAGACGATAGGCTACTTTTTATCCGGGTGCGCGGAGCAGTTCACACAGGACACGGGTAAAACCACTAGCGGAAGCTAGTAGTATTATAAAGTGATTCATCATTATCGAAGTCGGCAATGATTTCATTTTCCGGATTGTGCAATATTTTGGCACAACTGTCCAGAAATAATTAATAGTTATTCATAGGTAATCGTCCTCCGTGTTCCTTACCAAATGTTCTTTGAACATACCTAATATTCTGATTTAAAGCGAAAGTATCTACCTGTATTAATTTCTCGGTTGTTCAATTATAGACGGACAATAAAATTTGGTACTTAATAAATCCTACGCCTATATATAACTGCTGGCGAGCATACATACTTATAGAGTACCTACTTATATGTATTTTCATGTATAGGTACGTACATGTTAGTAATGCATGTAACATATTAATACGTCACTATTTACGTACAACGTAGACGCTTTAGCCTTCGTTTTTATACACAAACATAGTTAGATGAACATATTTTTTTTTAAATTAGCCTCTACTTAAACATTAGGTACCTTTACTTCCTCTGGTTAATGATGTGTTTTGTCAAAGGTCAATGTCGATGCCAATTAGATTACATAATATTTGGGGGCACGGTAGTGCCCCCGCCAAGTCGAGCGCAAAGCAAACACTGCCGTACCATCCTTTACTGGAACCATTTCGACGCATTTTCAGGCCTCTGTTTGAGAACCTTTGGATAATACCAGAACGCTGAAATTTTTATCATCCAGAAAGCTACAATCACATACGTAAAACCCAGAATTTCAAGTCTGTAGGTCATTTAATTTCGAAGTTAAACGAAAGCAAAGTTTCGTATTTTCGACACTCACTCACTCATGATCATCAAAATAGAACTAGTACTTCGAATAAAGTCAGAGAGCTGAAATTTGGAACAGAGTTAGGATTTAATGACCACATATAAGGAAAACTATAAAAACTAGGATAATCGAAGATCTGGAGTACCTGGTGACCCTGATTAGAAAACACAAAAGCCCAACCAAACTATTAGAGGAATCAACATAACGCCTTAGGTAGATATCAATAAGCTCACGTTTCTACAAAAAGAAGTGAAATCCCACCAAAAACATTC